>JANUYF010000002.1:379552546-380067546 GCA_026167975.1 Phrynosoma blainvillii
TCCTAGCCGCCCGAAAAGCGGCGCTCGCGGAGGGAAAGAGAACTGAGTCGGGTTGAGCCGGTGGAACGTTCAGGCCTCCGCCATTTTGTGCCCTGCTTCAGCCGCTTTGGTTTCTGGCCCCAAACGGAATCCGTGGCCATCCGCCCCTCGGGCCTCGCTCTCCTCTGCCTCGGGTCGGCCCAGCCTTTCGCCCAGGGTTGCCCCAGGGTTTTGGCGGTGGGTTTTTGCCCCAGTCGAGGGTTTCTGGGCCTTTAATGGTGACCCGAAATAAGGCCGCCTAGAAAGAAGGGAGAGAGGGAGAAAAAGGAGGGGGGGGGGCTTAGAAACAGAAACAGGCCTTTGCCTTGAACCATTTACACCCCCTCCACAGACCCCAAATTTGCCCCCCAAAAAATCCTGCTCAGGTAGATAGGGGTGAAAAATAAAAATCCCTCATAAAGAAGGGGAAAGAAACAAGGCCTTTAGAAGGTTCTGGGTTAAGTGGAGCTCAGTTTTAAGACCTCGTTTTATGACCTGCCCTTAATATTGGAGGGCGAGGGTCTCCTTATTTTAGTCTTATGAAGAAAGTATGGGACTAAGGTCCAGGGTGGGCTTGGGGCAGCAGTTGGGGGGCAGGTGGAGAGGGGGGTTCAAGAGCTACCCCACTTATTTAATCTCCTAGTATCCATTTTTCTGGATATTAAGGCTGCATTTTGGGGTCTCTCTAACTTTGAATGGGGGGGTCTTAGGAGGGAGATGGGGGGCTTTAGGTATGGGGCAGGTGTTTTGGGGGGGGGGTTCAAGAGCTACCCCAATTGTTTAACCTTCTAGTATCCATCTTTTCTGGTGGTTCAGAAATAGTAAGGCTGCATTTTTTGAGGGGGTAAGGGGTGCCACTGAAACTGGGAAAGAAGGAAAAGATTGCCTTGGTTATCTCTCTCACTCACACACACCTCACATACACCCAATTTCATTATATATCTATATCTATATATATATATATATATATATATACACACACATACATACACACACACACTACACATATTCCCATATAAAAATATGGGAAGGGGTCTGAGGTCAGGGATGCCACTGAAACTGGAAAGGAAGGAAAAGATTGCCTTGGTCATCTCACACACACCATACATATCCCCAACTTTCTATATATAATGTGTATATATATATATATTATATAATATTTATATAATACATATAATGTATATTACAAGGAAATTTATATATATATTAATCTCCTAGTATCCATTTTTCTGGATATTAAGGCTGCATTTTGGGGTCTCTCTAACTTTGAATGGGGGGGGGTCTTAGGAAGGAGATGGGGGGCTTTAGGTATGGGGCAGGTGTTTTGGGGGGGTTTCAAGAGCTACCCCAATTGTTTAACCTTCTAGTATCCATCTTTTCTGGTGGTTCAGAAATAGTAAGGCTGCATTTTTTGAGGGGGTAAGGGGTGCCACTGAAACTGGGAAAGAAGGAAAAGATTGCCTTGGTTATCTCTCTCACTCACACACACCTCACATACACCCAATTTCATTATATATCTATATATATATAGATATAGATATACATACACACACACACTACACATATTCCCATATAAAAATATGGGAAGGGGTCTGAGGTCAGGGATGCCACTGAAACTGGAAAGGAAGGAAAAGATTGCCTTGGTCATCTCACACACACCATACATATCCCCAACTTTCTATATATAATGTGTATATATATATATATTATATAATATTTATATAATACATATAATGTATATTACAAGGAAATTTATATATATATTAATCTCCTAGTATCCATTTTTCTGGATATTAAGGCTGCATTTTGGCATCTCTCTAACTTCGAATAGGGGTATATATAATTTCCCTTGTAATATACATTATATACAACAAATATGGCATCTTCAACTGAAATTAAGGTGGAGCTGGGGCATTAATTTGCTTAATTTTTTTATGGAAGAAGGGGCAAGAAATGTAAAGATCTGTTTTTGAATCTGAGGATTGCCACTGAAACTGAAAAAAGAAAAGATAGCTTTGGTACCTCATTCCCCCCCCCCCCCACACACACACCTAATTTCATTCATATATATATATATATATATATATAGAAAGAATTATATTATACATTATATACATACACACACACACACATATTTAAATAATCTGAAAACCAAATACGGTATCTTAAACTGAAATTAAGGTGGAGCTGAGGCATTAATTTGCTTTATTTTCAGGAAGAGGAGGCAGAAAGGTAAGGGTCTGTGGTTGAATCTGAGGATTGCCACTGAAACTGAAGAGGAAGGAAAAATTGCCTTGATATCTCCCCCCTCAATACACCCAATTTCATTTATTTGTGTGTGTGTGTGTGTAATAAAACCAAACATGGCATTTTAAACTGAGACTAAGGTGGAGGTGGGGCATTAATTTGCTTTATTTTCAGAAAGGGAAGGCAGAAATGTAAGGTTTGTGAATCTGAGGATTGACACTGGAACTGAAGAGGAAGGAAAAGATTGCCTTGTTATATCATACCCCTAATTTCAATATATTTAAAACCAAATATGGCATCTTCATCTGAAGTTAAGGTGGAGTTGGGCATTAATTTGCTTTATTTTCAGAAGGGGAAGGCAGAAATATAAGGGTCTGTGGTCGAATCTGAGGATTGCTTGAATCTCCCATTGTGTTTTGCCTTTCTTGCCATAGCCGGTAGGCAAGGGATGGGAGTGATTTAATTTGTCTCAAATCCAAAATGTCACTAAATGTGTGTGTGTGTGTGTGTTTTGCGGTGGGGGAGCATCACTGTTTCATCCCAGCATACTTTCAGTAGAGTATCACATTTAATTGGAGTAAGGTGATCAAGTTAATTTGAACCCCATATCACTGGAAAAGGCTATTATATGCTTTTTAAAAGCGCACATACATACACACACACGTTTCTATCACGCACCCCCTCCCTCAAGTAGGTTTGGATTTTTCTAGTAGATTTTTGGGAGCGTAAAGCTATTAGAAAAATCTAAATCTATTTGAGGGAGAGGAGAGTTGCTTGCAAGAAATGGGTTTTGAAAGCATATTGTAATGCTCCTGAGGACTATATAATTAATTTAAAAATCAATTTCTGCCTCCAGGCACAGTCTGATATTTATAATAAAATAAAATTTAAATTTAAAATATTTTAGGGAGAAAAGACCAAATGTTGGAATAGATGAAGGGAAGCGGGGGGGGGGGAGTGTGGCAGGTGTTCTCTTAAAGATTTTAGGCAGCATTAATATTTGGGAAATGTGTTGCCTCTTGGTTGCCTACTGTTACAGCATTTAGAAAATGAGAAGCTAGTTATTCTCAATTTGAGGGGAGTAGATACCCTAAATAAAAGCTGTACTGAAGTTGCAGTCCTGCTGTAATTGTGAGATGAACCATTGCGACTCACATAAAAGGCCATTTTACTGCAGCTGCTCTTTAAAATCTGAACTGGTCCAAAATCCAGGATGGCTTTTATCCTGGTATTGAAATGGCAGTGAAAAATCTGGACGTGTTACAGCTGGACAGCTGATACCAATGCTTAAGAGGTACAGTATTTTATTTCTTGAAATCTGGTCAATAGGAAATCTTTCTGTTTAGGGCAGATAAGCAAAATCTCCGTGAGGATAGTGCTGAAATCAGGGGTGTGCCTTTGGTGAAAGGGAAGACTGGTAAGTTGATAAAAAACCTTGTGTTTTGTTGTAGCACTCTTAAGCACAAAATTGATGGCGGGGAGGGGGGAAAGAATCCCCTTGCCGTGTGTGGTTAACAAAACATTTAATAGGGTCTCATAACCTGTGCTGCAGTTTGGAGGGGTGTGTGAAATAACACAGAATTAATTTAAGCTTAAAAGCGGAGTTTGAATTTCCCAGCATTGTAGCAGGAAGGTGGGATGGTGGTGGCTTGTGAGTGTGTGCTGACACACACAAGAAAGGAAGCAAATATGGCTCCTTTTCATTTCAGAAGCATCCGTCTCTGAATGGGGTGATGCCCCAAACATTGGGTGTGTTTATGCAGCAAGAAGGGTATTCCCCTGTCCAGCACAAAGGCAAACCCCCATATATTGGACAACAATGAAAGCCAAGACAGCATTTTGATGAGTGTGTCTTCAGTGAGTCTAGATTTACTGTGTGCGCGTGCGGAAACACACACACATGCACACACAAAGGCGTAGTGATTTTGATACAGGATTAGAAATGAAGTGAAATGGGCAACTCTCGCATTTCAGGGTAAATAAATTGGCCGTTTTTTTGCATATGTCCTCAATATCAAGACCATTTAGTGAAAATTGTAGGAAGAGCAAGGGTCCAACACTGGGGGGTGTTCTGACTTCTCTTTCCTCATAGTCCTGGATCTCATTTTATTCATGTTCATTTGGGGGAGGGCTGCTTTTAGATGCTTTCCTTGGTTCAAAATCAGTCTTTCAGATGGTTGTTGAAAGAAGAATTTCTCATCTGGCATCTTGATTTAGGAGGTTTGGTTTTTTTAATGAAAGTATTCCTGATTTTAAGTTTTTGTTTTTATAGCCTATTTTGATAAATGCTGGTTTCTTGCTTGTGTGGTTTCAAACTAGGAGTGCCTTTCCTGATGTCAAAATCTGTCTCTAATGCAGCTTTGGGATTCTGCAGATAAATTGAATATATTAATAATTAATAGCTGCTGATTCAGTATCAAGATGGCTTTGAAATGGGGGTCCCTTTATCTTTTTCCTTTCTAGCAATTGGAAAAAAAATAATTAAATTGAAGTTTTAATCACTTGAATTATTAATCATGCAAATTTATTAACTTGTTAAAGATGTGGATTTATAGTAAATAAATAGCCAAAAGGATAGTGTACTACAGTGATAGTTCAGAAGGATGGTATAATATCAAATTAAGCCAGATCAGAAATTTATATTCGGAAGCACTGTATAAATAATGGATCAAAATCATCAGCCACTCCTGAGTAGGATATGCTATTTATAAAACTGTTCCTGGCTTGTTTTTGCTCAGGTGCCATTATATCTGATTGTGCAGTGCTGTGGGAATTGGACATCTTAGCAGTGCATTATGTAGTGAAAGCAGAAAGATGTCTGTGGCATTAGATGCCTTTTCAAAAAGATTAAGGCAAAACGATACACGACCCTGTTAAAATTACATTAACTTTAAATGATTTAAAAATCAGGGATAGTAGAACAAATGCAATCTATTGTGTATGGTTGAAATAAAACCTATTACTGTCTTTGTAAAAGGGAGCTGTTACTAAATATGGTGGACGCTTGGCATGGCGAGGCAATATGAGGATACTAATTAAGGTATTGGCAGTTTGGATGGATTTAAATAATTTGGAAGTACAGTCACTGAGGTGTAGCCTATATAAAGGGGGCATATGCATAGTGAAATGGCAGCTGGGCAAGTAGTTCCAGGACTAATTCAGCTGTGGTCAGATATCCCTGAAAATAATGTTGATTGGCTATTTGGCTCTACATCCTCTCCTCTACAGAACACTTGAATCAGTGCTATTGGGAATTATCTGTCTAATGACAGTGTTGGGTTATAGGACAGACCATACTTAGCAATAAAACTTGTAATATCCTTTGCTCTATGGGTTAACACCCATATACTGCATGCATTGTGTATTTTATGCTTAAAATTTGATGATCTGTCAACCTATCTTGACTATCAGCTTCCTTAAATTGGTGGTGGTGTTGAGCAGGTGGTGGTTTGTTTCAATATGCCCTCTGTTTTCCAGGAGTGTTTATAATGAAATAGGAGTTAGATTATCAATAAAGAAACACTGATCATTAATAGTGTTTCTGATCGTATTCTAATAGTTCAGTATGCTTTAGATCAGGGGTAGGCAACCTTTCCCCTTTAAGGGCCGAGAGACTTCAGCTCCCAGAATCCCAGGAGCTATTGACCATCATGGGACTATTGGCCAACATGGCTGAGGCTTCTGGGAGCTGAAGTCCCTCGGCCCTTAAAGGGGAAAGGTTGCCTACTCCTGCTTTAGATCTTGTCTTCCTAGTGGATGATATGTGATATGCTTATAATTACATATAATTATGATTTGGATGTTACAGGCCTAACTGTGACATGTGCCTGATAATGGATTAACTGCCACTGGAATCTTAAATGTGTTCCTCTATTACAGTCGTCCCTCCACATTTGCAGCTTTGACTTTTGCAGATTTGATTATTTGTGGATTAGAGTAATATGTTCTCTAGGAATCTCTTAAGTCCTTCAAGGCAACTCTGCTGAAGGTTGACCATAGAGTTGCCCTGGAGGATTTAGAGCCTTTACAGACTGCCAGAAATAATGCAGCTTGAGTCCACTTTAACTGCCCTGGCTCAGTGCTAGGGAGTCATGGGAACTGTCATTTTTTCTGAGACATTGAGCCTTCTCTATCAGAGAGCTCTGGTGCCACAATAAACTACAATTCCATGATTCCCCAGCACTGAGCCAAGGCAGTTAAAGTAGACTCAGACTGTATTATTTCTGGCAGTCTATAAAGGCCCTTAGAGGTTACTAGAGAGAACACTTCTCTAGGCATTTGTAGGTCCTCCAGCATGATTCTGTTATCAACATATGGCAGATGTTGACCACAGAGTTGCACTGGAGGACCTAGATATTCCTAGAGAGGTGTTTGCTCAGGTGAAAAGAATAGTGTTTTTGTTATTTGCATTTTTCCCACTTTTATGAGGGTCCTGTGCCCCTAGCTCCAGTGAATGTGGAGGGCCAATTGTATATAAATTAATACAGTTTGTCAACAACTCATAAATTCTAACCCTGGTGGTGCAATGGTTAAATGCCTGTACTGCAGCCACTCAAACCACAAGGTTGTGGGTTCAATACCAGCCAGGGGCTCAGGGTCGACTCAGCCTTGCATTGTTCTGAGGTCACTAAAATGAGTACCCAGCTTGATGGGGGCAATTAGTTTACAGTTGTAAACCGCTTAGAGACTGCTTAGAGTAGTATGAAGTGGTATATAAATGAAGCTGCTATTGCTATTTTTCTCTCTACCTCCCTTCTTCCTTTCATTGAGTTACTTTTTTTCTAGCTGATATTTACAGAGCAGAGGTGTGTGGTACTTCACAGTTTTACATGGCTCTGAGTATCACTGATTTGGTTGTTCAAAAAAGAAAGATCAAAACTCACAATCTGCCATGTTGTTCTGTTGCGAATTCGGATTTGTGAACCTTTATGACATCTGCTGTTCTTCAAAGTAAAGTTTGTAGGTTTTATCTAGGTTGGGGGTTATCTCTTCTTTCAGCCTAACTTGACAAGTGCTGGATTGGCTCATGTGTTGCTTGTTTGGGTGTCTGGTGACATGAAGCCCACTTGTGCCTCCCTTTTACTCTACCTGTCTTCTTCACCCTAGCGTCCTCCAGATGTGGTGGACTACAACCCCCTTAATCTCCGTCCAATGTGATTAATGGCAGAAGGGGTAAACCAGGGGTAGGCAACCTTTCCCCTTTAAGGGCCGAGGGACTTCAGCTCCTAGAAGCCTCAGCCATGTTGGCCAATAGTCCCATGTTGGCCAGTAGCTCCTGGGATTCTGGGAGCTGAAGTCCCTCGGCCCTTAAAGGGGAAAGGTTGCCTACCCCTGGTGTAAACCAACACCCCTGGAATTGATTGGGTTGGGGAAAGCTTTTCTGTAGTTAAATGTAGCATGATACCATGTGGGCTGTGCACTCATTTGAACAGCACCACTGCAGAGGAAGCCCAGTCACATGCTTTCCACCCAAATAAAACTGGAACGCTGTGGTATTGATTCTGCAGGGAAGACCTTGTGTGGTTGAAGTATTTGCATGTACACTCCTTAAGTGTATTATTGTATTTAGCTGACAAAACCTTCCACATTTTCAAAGAGTATCACCAGATATCAGACTGAATTAAAGCAAGGAACTGTCCCCTTCGTTCCTTTTTTTGTACACCTCCATGTGAGGAACGTTTCATTTAGAAGCAGAAGGTTGGTGTTGAAGCTAAACTTTAGATCTACAGATCCAACAAGCTAAATTTTCTTTTGGGTCATTGCATAATTAAAGCAAATGACCCATTCGTTTTTGAAGCGTGTTGGGCATTCCAATTTCTACTGAAAACTACAACCATTCCATTTCTGCTCTTAACAGTACAATTGGCCCTCCACATTTGCAGTTTTGCCTTTTGGGGATTTGATTATTTGCAGTTTTGATTAATATGTTCTCTCTAGGGGCCGAAACTCTATGGTCAGACGGCCCAAAAACACGGAGTTGGAGCCTTGGCGGAGCAGCAGGTTGCAGAGCCGCAGCAACCCCACCCCACACCCCCCAACCCGGCATTTTCCTGGTGCAAAAAGAAGCAGCAGCAAGTTGCTCCTTTTTGCGCTGGGAAAAGAGCACCTTTTCCTCCACTGTGTGGTTGCTCCAGTGGCTTCACAGCATCCTGGGGGCATGTGGTGTGCATACGCCTCACCCCCAAGCTGCCAGGAACACACCACTTCTGGTCGGCCTGTTTTGGCCCTAAGTCCTCCAGCACAACTCTGCTGGAAGTTGAGCATATAGTTGTGCTGGAGGACCTAGAGCAGGGGTAGGCAACCTAAGGCCCGGGGGGGGGGTCAGATGCGGCCCCCCGAAGTCTTTGGACCGGCCCCAGGCCTGTCCTGCTGCTGCCGCCGCCACCAGCCATGATTATATTGATTATTATTGTTATTACTTGTTCTTTGGGTTTTCTTGGCAAAATCTCCACAGGGGTTTTGCCATGGCTTTTCTGGGGCTGAGAGAGAGTGCATGCTTATATTTTTAATTTTTAAAAAAATATATTTTTATTTATTTATTTATGGTGCTTCGGCCGCCCAGTTGTCTGAGGGACAGCAACCCGGTCCCCGGCTCAAAAAGGTTGCCTATCCCTGACCTAGAGGTTCCTAGGGAAAACACTTCTCTGGAGATTTGTAAGTCCTCCAGCGTGATTCTGTGGTCAGCCTCTGGCAGATACTGACCATAGAGTTGCACTGGAGGACCTGGAGATTCCTAGAGAGATGTTCTTTCAGGTAAAAAGAATAGTGTTGTTGTTTTTTATTTGTGTATTTTCCACATTCACAGTGGTCCTTCACCCCTAACCCCAGCGAATATGGGGAGAGCACTTTATTTCTAAATAGTTTGGGTATGTTTTCAGAAACCATTACTTTAGATGCCATGTTGTTGGTAGACTTCTGTTACAAACATCATTCTGAAATCAAAGATTTTGAGAAGGAGTAAGTAGATGTTTATTCCCTAAATCAAGGACCACTTCCCCTTGCAAACATTCTCTTGGGAGCTGAATGCCAGTGGTGAAGAAGGCCAGAGTCACCAGCATTTTAAAGATTTATCACTGTTTCACAACATCTTTCTCTCTCTCTCTCTCTCTCTCTCTCTCTCTCTCTCTCCCATCTCAGCATGAGAGAATTTGCAAGAACTATCACAAAAATGAAATGTTACACTGTCACATACCCCATCCATGTTTCTTTTCTCCTGTTCTCCCTCCCTTTTAACTCTGATTTGTCTCTCCTTCTGTATTTGTCAGCTTATCAGGCACCTCAGGGCCATAGCAGTCCTGACATGAGGAAAATAAGAGAAATTGGCAGGTGTAGTAATGAGTATTTAGATAAACTTGGGGGCCCAACCATGGTGACTAAAGCAGCATAACATCATTTGGAAAAGACAGTCTAGCTGCCATGCTCTGGTCAGGTCTCCAAGCTGTCTTCTGATGGTCTCTCTTGTCTCCTGGTGACAACTCTGAGGGCTGGTACAGACATTAAAGAGTGTGTGGATGGACTAAAGGCAGCATAAAGCTCATGGTGGCATGTGGATGCAGCTGCCCACTTTTGATATAGAGCAGAGATGGGTGGAAGGTAGAGCAGGAACTACTGGTAGAAGCCAAGTTGGTTTGGAGTAGAACTTCAGGGTTTCTGGTACCTGGTAGAAGAGCGAGGAAACATGGCTGGCCTTATATTCATTGATTTTCCCTTCAGTGTCCCTCATTTCTAGAATAGGACTGCTGCCAAATGACTGGATTTTCACCATACCTTTGTTCATCTTTACTGTCCAGTTATAGAGAATTGTTAGGATCCCAGATCTATGGTCACTCAGGTTTGTTTATCTGACAGGGTATATTTAATGAGGTAAGAAATGAATTTGGTCTGCCTCTTGAGCTGCCATTTTGTACCTGCCTCAGATTGGTAGCCCTCAGCATTCTGTTTTCAAAAAGACACCCTGATTGAGCACAGGACTGTGATTCTGGAGACCAGGTTTATTGCCCTATTCGACCTTGGGGACTCACCTTAGGCAAGTCATGCTCTCTCAGCCCAAACTGCCTCTGACCAAATCTTGTGAAAAAAATTTTGTGATAAGTTCACCTTGTCTGTGAGTATGTGCCTTCAAGTTGCAGGTGGGCGTACAGTGACCCCATGGTTTTCTTAGGCAAGGAACACCTCTAAGTGTGCAGCACTTGGTATTGTTGGTGGTCTCCTATTTGATTACTAATCAGAGCCGATCCTTCTTAGCTTCCAAGATCAGACAGGATCTGGTTGAAGTCCAAAACATTACAGAGGACAAAAAGCTGAAAACCACTGATCTAGTGCAGTAGTTCCCAGCCAGTTCCTTTATGTGGACCACTGCAATTGTATTGCCAGCTTTTCAGGCCACTACAAAAGCAAGCAAGCTATTATTTTTAACATTTAATGAAAACACACTTATAACAAGGAGGAATACAGTATATTTCAGTGACCTATTCATTACTATCAGTAGGCATTTTCAGATTTCATCTCACACTTGATATCTTTCAAGAAACAGGAGAAATGACTGCCATTGTGTGTGACTCTACCTTTTCCTTGCTCTTTCTTTGCATTTGGCTCACATGTTTCATTACTCCATTAGGATTTCTGTCTGTGCAGTTTCTTCCCCCAGGAGGAGGAGGAGGATTCTTACATGCCTCTCCCCACAGATCGAGGTGGGAAACAACAACAATAGGGGTGATATTGTATGAGTTTTTATGTAAGCCGCTTGGATTGTGTTTGTCAATAAGCGGGATATAAATAAATTTTATTATTTTTTATTATTATTAAAAATCCATCAGTTAAAACACACATCAGTTTAAAAGGACAAACAAGATGTAAACATATTAAAACAATCCACATTTAAAATTAATTATTTAAAATTCACAATTTAAAAAAAATCTGGATGAACCTTCCAGAAGAGATTGGACTTTAATGCTCTTTTAAATTCAGACAGTGTATTCAGCTGTCGAATCACTTCCGACAGGTCATTCAACAATCTTGGAGTGGCTGAAGAAAAAGTCCTCTGGCTGACAGTTGCCAATCTAGTCCTGCCTGACTGGAGTAAATGTCCCCCAGGGGACCTGAGCGTATGGGGCAGATTACATGGGAGGAGGTGATCCTGTAGGTAATCTGGACCCAAACCTTGTAGGGCTTTAAAGGTAATGACCAACACTTTGTACCTCTGACGGTCCACAGAGCATAGGTTAGGAACCACAAACTAGACGCAGGGGTAGGCAACCTTTCCCCTTTAAGGGCCGAGGGACTTCAGCTCCCAGAAGCCTCAGCCATGTTGGCCAATAGTCCCATGTTGCCCAATAGCTCCTGGGATTCTGGGAGCTGAAGTCCCTTGGCCCTTAAAGGGGAAAGGTTGCCTACCCCTGAACTAGAGGCTGTGTATGTAATATGTAACCCACTTTAAATCCTACTGTGGGAGAAAGGTGGGGTATAAATCCTTTAAATAAATAAAATAATATATATACACATACACCATATGTCTTTAATAGACATAGAAATATTCGTGTTAGGCCTAGATGTTCACTCTGTAAGCAGCTGTTTTTGGTCAGTATTGTAGTTGAATTGTATCACTGGCAGCATTTGGATATGGTCTGAAATCTTAGTTTGGTCTTGTTTTATGGACAAGCTCCTTTCCATGAGCTGTAATTTGCCAGTTTCTGGCAAAATGGAAAATGATGGTTTGTGTCAAGTCAGGATTAGAAGTTTCTTATCTTTTGCATTGCATGCAGAATGAGAAAAGGAAGGACAGACACAAAGCTACTTGTTCTCATAGTACAAAACAGAGCAATGAACAGGGTTCCAGCAAGCCACACTTCCAGTAGAGACAATTCTGGTATTTTTACTCTGGTTCAGTTTTGGATTGGGATAGATCTTAGTTAAACATACTGTGTTAAGAAATAAGGGCAGTTCTTAAATAAAGCAAGCTTAATTCCATCTCAGCTTTTAAAAGGGGAAAAGAAATGTGCATTTTTCCTTATTTTGTCTCACCGTAAGTTTTAAAATTATAACTTTCCTTAACAGCCATTAACACAGACACTTGAACTACAGTAAGACCAAATTTCCAAGGGAAGGATAGTCCATTTAGAGCGGCAGTCTGTGCCACAGTGTCCGAATGTTGAGTGAAAGCTATCTTCTGTATTAATTACAGTCGCCCCTCATTCTGGACCCCACCCACCACCCCACCCGCATGCGTGTGTGCGTGAAAACAAAAATCACAAATATTCAAGCCCCACAGGTTTGTATGGGGGACGCCCCACTTTGTCCCCCTCCGTTTGCCTCCCACAAACAGGCAAGTGACGTGGACTACAAGTCTGCAAAAACAGAGGAGCAACTGTATATCTCATATACTTGTATGATTATATATTCAAGAAGGAAATACATCTGCTGCTTATAGTGTTTGTATATTTGCCAGCCAACTTTGCAACAGTGTATTTTTTGCTGCCTACTGCTTAACACTTAAGACATAGTTCTAGTCTTTGATTTTTTTAAAGTTCTTTACTGGATGCAGGGAATGTTTGAAGCCTTGCCTTTCCATTGCTGAAGCCAACCCTTAAGTGATTAAATATCCCCCTCCCCCCCCCCAAAAAAAATCCTGATGGCAGATATTGGTCCTGTTTTTCTCTAAATCTGCCTGCCCTGCAGTTTGTTTTTTGGGTCAGTGACATGATGGAGTATTGGCAGAATGGGATAGCCTGCTTATCATTGGCTTCTGTAAATAGACAGTTCTTCCGTTTGCATAGTGGCATATTTAAATATGGTAATATGAGTTCTTGTGGAAAACAGTTACTTCTGTAATGGTAGCAGGTAAGTGTGGGGAGTGCAAGAGTTAAGGGGAAATAGATGGAAAGAAGAATGAGTTGTGTCAGAGAGATGAGTCCACCACCATTGCAACTAGCAACTTATTTCTGCCCAAGCATTTCACCCTGTTTGAAACTAAAGATCCAAGGGGAGCACTATGGAGCCATAAAAGGGGCAGAAACTCCACCTGGAGTTGTCACCGGAGCTGACAGGATTACAGTGGGTCCTTGCTATCCATTGAGGTTTAGTTCTAAGATCCCCCATGGATACCAAAATCCATGGATGCTCAAGTCCCATTATATGCAGTGTCAAAGTAAAATGGTGTCCCTTAAATAAAATGGCAAAATCAAAGTTTGCTTTTTTTGGGGGGGGGATTCCTTTTTAAAAAATATTTTCAAGCTATGGAGAGTTGGATCTGTGGATGTAGAATCTGTTGATATGGAGGGCTGACTGCACTTGAGGTGTATTTATAGCCAAGGTGGCTAGTAGTCCTCAGAATGGAATTATAAAAAAATAAAAGCTACAGAGAGACTAAGGGCCTCGGCAGACGGCTAATAGGGCCGTCTCTGAGACCCGGAAGAGGAGGGGCAGCCGCACGCGCAGCGTCCCTTCCTCTTCCTGAGGTCGTCCTCGGAGCTTCCGGCCCTCCAGACGGCCGGCGCTCCGGGGATGACCTCCCTCCGCAGCGACCGGACGCGCTGCGGAGGATAAGTCAGGGAAAGTGCGCCTTACGCGTTTAGGGTGCACTTTCCCTGTCTTGTGGAAGGAGCGCTGATTTTGCGCTCCTTCCAGGGACGCCGCAGGAGCGCCGCGGTCCGGCTGCCGAGATCCCGCGGCGCTCCGGGCCAGGGCGTCCCCGACGCCCTGGTCTGCATCCCCCCTTACTTCTACCACTTAACTTGCAAGCTGTTGACATGAGACTGTTTCCATATTACTTAAGATGCTTTTACTTTGGGAGTGGTTTTGTTTACAGTTTGTTTTAATTGACAATTCAGTTGTAAAGGTATTCTGAGCCCAATCTGTTAGCTGGTAAGAAGTGCCTGTTGGCAACCTGGTCCACTTCAGATGTATTGGACTGCAGTTCTGACAGTCCTTTGGACAGTTCATAGAAAAGAGTTGGAAATGCTTGACATCACAATTTAAAGCATAAAATACAGTAGTCACAACCAGATCACACAGTGAATTGAGAGAAAACCAAGAATGACAACCAGCCACCTCAAAAACCACCTGAGATAACAATTGTTCAACATGTTTTTCTAAAAGTCATCAGTGAGTGGGATTGAAACAAAAGCTGTTATAGGTTCCATATTCTCCAGAAGCCCTGCTCTTGATATTTTCTAGCCCTTGCTCCAAACCCATGGTGGCAAGAGTGGAGTTTCACAGAACGACTTTAGCCTATATAAAGAGGAACATAATGGGAAAGATTCCTAAGGTAGCCTGAAGCTTTTAAGGCTCAGTCAAATAATTGAAATGCTTATACCTTTATCTGTTTCATGATGCCATTCACAAAGGGTGTGGTGGTGATTCCTGTTGAGGGTTTTACAGAGCTACTTGGCAACCTGCGAAGTATTACTTTTGTTGAATTACCTTGGATTTGTTCCTTAGCAGGGTTGGGTGATTAAAACCAGGTTGGCATAAACCAGATGACTCTAAAAAAGCAGTTTATTGGCCATTGTTCATTGTTAGACCATTATCCATTGCTTATTTTTAATCACTTTACTTTATAGTGCAAGAAATGCCATTGTGAAAAAAATCCTTCAATAAATTCAACCTAAACAATTTGCTTTAAAATAACACATAAGAAATAACACAATTATATGTAAATCAAAATACAAACAAAAATATCTTAACAAAAAAGATATTGTGACATCTTACTTACATCTTTTAATATCCATCAATCACAATTAGTTTTTTTCCAACATAACCACTTCATATAAAATATCTGTTGAATTGTCCATATCAACTTCCCATCTAGCCTTGTTAGCATTTCTTCTATAACATCATGATCTTCCAAAAATTACAATTATCTTGTTCTTTCTGCTTCTAATCATTCTCTCCTTTGCTGTTACCCTATTTTTGTTAATACCTATCTTAGGGCCTTTGCTAGAAATAGTGCAAATTGAGTCCACTTTAACTGCCCTGGCTCAGTGCTAAGGAATCATGGGAACTGTATTTTTTTTCTGAGACATTGAGCCTTCTCTTTCAGAGAGCTCTGGTGCCACAATAAAATACAATTCCCATGATTCCATAGCACTGAGTCAAGGCAGTTAAAGTGGACTCAATTTGCACTATTTCTGGCAGTCTGCAAAGGCCCTTAGTTTTCCTTTATATTTGTATGGGGAGGTGTATATTCCTTGTATTGTATTTATCCATCTAGCGCTCCGGCATATAAGACACACCCAATTTTAAAGGAAGAAAATCCAGGAAAAAAGGATTCCTCCCTTTAGCCGGAGGCCGGTTGTTCAATGGGCTGGTGCTGGGATCCAATCCCAGCACCAGCCCATTGAACTGAGGTCGCAGGGGGAAGGAGGGCTCCTTCCCCCCGCGACCTCAGTCTTTGAATGGGCTGGTGCTGGGATCGAAGCGATCCCAGCGCCAGCCCATTGAAAGACTGAGGTTGCGGGGAGAAGGAGCCCTCCTTCCCCCCACGGCCTCAGTCTTTGAATGGGCTGGTGCTGCGATCGAAGCGATCCCAGCGCCAGCCGATTCAAAGACTGAGGCCGCAGGGGGAAGGAGCCCTCCTTCTCCCCGCGGCCTCAGTCTTTCAATGGGCTGGCGCTGGGATCGCTTCGATCCCAGCACCAGCCCATTCAAAGAATGAGGTCGCGGAGGGAAGGAGCCCTCCTTCTCCCCGCGGCCTCAGCCCTTCGCCCTATAAGGCGCACTGACTTCCCCACGCACATTTTGGGGAAGAAAAAGTGTGTGTTATAGGGCGAAAAATACGGTAACTATAACATTTGAATTGCATTTTGCAACTTCAGTTTCTGATTTAGGCTTGTATTGGTGTAGTCCTACACATGAATGTGAAAAAACTGGTTTAAACAAAAAAAAAAGGTTTTTAAAAACCAGGGTTTTTCTCGGGGGGGGGGGTTAAACCTGTTTTTCCCTCCCCCCAACCCTGTTCCTTAGTCTGTACAGATTCTGATAAATAACGGGGACTGTAAATGCTTACTTTCTGCTGTTGCACAAGGCTTAATTTTAGAGGACACCAGAGGCAACAAAAATCTCCTGTGGTTTGGTCAGAACAGTCTTCTCTGTTTTTGTGTACTTCAGATGTGTTGGACTACAGCTCCCATCTTCCAAACCTGCACATTTATGTTGAGAGGCTGGGATGATGGGGTTATAGCCTAACATACCTGGACAGAGCCAGGTTGGGAAACTAGACTGGATGTTAGGGAGGTAGCTAAGATTCAGTGGGGAAAAAAGTGCTGTCAGATATTGCCCATCTTCTACTTTCCCTAGTAGCCCTGACATCTTAATATAGTGTCACATCCTTGTGTCCTGCTCTTCCCACTCCCTCATCCTTGCAAGGAAAGGACCAAAGTGCATGAAAGGTTCTTTTTTGGGGATCTCTTGTTGAAGGATCTGAGATAGCAGGACTTGGTTAAATGTGACCTGATGCCGTGCTGAGTAGAGAATTCTAGGCTAGTGAAACTGGTGTGGCTCAGAATGAAGCAAATGTGTAGATCAGGGGTAGGCAACCTAAGGCCCGGGGGCCGGATGCGGCCCCCTAAGGCCTTTGGACTGGCCCCAGGCCGATCCTGCCGCCGCCGCCGCCCACCATGATGATATTGATTATTGTTGTTATGACTTGTTCTTGGGGTTTTCTTGGCAAAATCTCCACAGGGGTTTTGCCATGGCTTTTCTGGGGCTGAGAGAGTGTGCATGCATTTTTTTTATGTTTTTATTTTTTATATATATATATATATATATATATATATATATATACACACACACACACACATATATTATTTTTTTATTATTTTTTATTTATTTATTTTTTGGTGCTTCGGCCCCCCCAATTGTCTGAGGGACAGCAACCCGGCCCCCAGCTCAAAAAAGTTGCCTACCCCTGGTGTAGATATACTTCGCTAAACACAAAGTAGATATGTTCCTGGGCTTTGGTTCTTTAACAGAAGACTTGTTACCAGAGGCAGAAATAACATGGAAAGAATAGTTATTATCTGCTCCTCAAAAAAAGAGCAGTTCAACATGTTTTGGCAAACGTTTTATTCAAAACTAATAAAATACGCATGTGAATTGAAACAACCAAATCAGAAAAGCCTTGCTTAAGTTAACAGTAACATTATGTAAAGGGATCATGTAGCACCTTTGAAACTGAGTTGTAGCATAAGCTTTCGTAGACCTGGTCTGCTTCCTCAGATGCACGCATATATACTGATATTCCAGACTAACACAGCTATGTCTCTGAATTCTTAAGTATAACATGTGAACCCTGTTGAGACTTCTTGAAAATTTGGTGGCCAAATGTATACATCTATGCTTTGTCAATGAATACATCTATGCTTCGTCACCAGCTAAGGGTAGCTCATGTGGCTAACTGCTTTCCTCTTTTCTCTCTGTTTTGTTGCTCACGCATACTCAGTAACAGATTCTGGAAGCAGCTGCTATTTACCTTACCTATTGTAGTTAGGCACACACAGGTACAGTAGGATCAACTAGAGTAAAATCTCATTATTTCCTAAGTTTTACTACATTGTTCACTGCAGACAAGCTGCTTCAGCCCAATAGGAAATGTAGGCATTTCTTCACCACTTCCCCAATGCCAACACTGCTAAAAAAAACAAGTAAACTTCTAGCTAGACAAAGAATGAGAAGGAAAAGGGGGTGAGTTTTGAAAGAAGACTTTTAAATACAGTACTTTGGGGGGGGGGGGAAGAAGTTTTTTTCTTAGATACTTTGTTAATTGAGGTATGCCTGTGTATTAATCCTGGATCTCATTCTAGTAGCAGAGTGGGAGGAACTCTGCCTGAGATCTTGGAAAGCCACTGTTACTTGGGGAAAATGTGCTAGGCTAGCTGAATGTCAGATGTCAGCAGTCCCCACAGGGTGTTGCTTGGTCCCTGTTATTACTATTGCTTGTATTAAAAGCATGTCGAGTAATGGTGGTTGTGGTCAGGCCTCTGTTACTGCTGCCTCCTGCCAGGTGAAAGTTGAAGCCTTTTAGTGACCCACACAGGTTCCGCTCCTTGCCTGTCGTCCTTTCTGCACCTGTCAGCCAAACCTTACGCATCAGCCCATGTTAGTTCCCCAAATCCTGGCTTCAAAGAGCAAAAGGAGGGCATGTCCTCAGAGGAAGCCACCAGCAACTCCATAGTCTGTACACTGTATGATTTAAAGTGATTCTCTGCCTGTCCATTATGAGTAAAAAGTGATGTGTATGGATGGATAATAAAGGTGTGCGTGTGCATGCACGTGCCTTAGTTTTCTAGATATAAGGGCTTTTAAAAAAAACTTCAACTCATGAATATCAACAAGATAGTGAATTAAAATTAATTTTGTATAGGTGAAATATTTTGCTTCTGTGTTACATAATCATACATTTTATGGCAAATTATGGATATTTATGGCCATTGAACAGTGTTGACACTTACTTTCCATACCATGGGGATGCTCTGTTTTCCCCTGTTATTATGAGACTTGCCTCTGGAAAGGTCTGATCTTTTGAACCACAGTACCTTTGTCAGTACTGGATTCTGGCCCTCTTTTCTTCCAATCAATGACTTTTCCTAATATCCTTGAAACCCCAGTGGATTCCATTTGGCCCCAGGGCTTCATGTTCTCCACTCCTTAAGTAGAAGAAGCTCTGTTGCATTTTAGCTTTGTAACACCTCTCAGCTTCAAATGTCTTTGATCCAAAACTCACTGCAGAAATAATTCAGTTTTAAGACTGCTTTAACTGCCCTGGCTCAATGCTAGGGAATTCTGGAAACTAGTTTTGTGAGACATTTAGCCTTCTCTGTCAGAGAGCTCTGGTGCTACAATAAACTACAATTCCCAGGATTCCCTAGCACTGAGCCAGGGCAGTTAAAGCGGTCTCAAATTGGATTATTTCTGCAGTGTGTTTTGGACCTTAGTTACACTTAAGGGGTTGGGTTTGATCTCCCCATTTCTTTACAACTCTGGTTTTCTTCTGAGATTGTGTGGAGACATCTGCAGCTCAGTGACACTGCGTGAGAAAGGCCCACCTCTCTCCTTCCAATATCCAGGGCAAGAGCTTCAAGGAGAAAGTGACAGCCCTGTTAAATAATCATCGGTGCATCTGCATGGGGGATACTGACTCCTTTAATCCCAAATCATCTACAACAGATGTTGCTAATTCTATTATAGAAAATGTTGACTGTTTGGCTCAACAAAATATGTTTGACCAATTGATGGGGTCAAATATTTGCCAGGTGTTTAAAGCATTAATTTAGTAGGACTGAAATAGAGAGAGACTTGGGTTAATTATTAGAGGAGGCAGTTAGAACTTTGTTAACTGTTACGAAACAGGAATTAAATTCTACTGTGATTAGTTGTTTGTAGCTACCAGTAACAATGTCATGTAACCATGTACAATAGTATTCAAGAAACTCAATACTTTTTGGCTTTTTAAACTGAAACATGAAGGCAAAGCCTTGTGAATTAAAACAACACATATAGCAATAGTGATTTGAACTCAGCTTTCCCAATCTAATGCTCTGAATGGGTAGACTATAATCCCCATCACCCCCATCTATGCTGATTGGATGTGATGGAGTTGTCTAACCCACCTGGAAGTTAGGGAAGGCCACTTGAGTTGGGGACAGGGGGCAGTGGTACTAAGCAGGCCATTTCATCTCTGATCATTATGACCTGAGATGCCTCCTCTTCATTGGAATGTTTGTGTGGGAGTCCAAACTCCTGAAGGATTGAGAACTGAGGCACCCCATTTGCCTTTTGCTATTGGGGTGCTTTGATGCAATTGAAAGTATAGGCTGTCACCTCCGTAGGGCTATTCCTTCCTTCAGGGGATGTTTGATCCTGGCCAGATATTATAAACACTCAGTAAACAACATGTTTGTCAGTGGACCAGCAACCCTCTTTTTAGAAGAGCGCTGACCAGCCTTCCAAACAGATATTTGTGTGGATGCTTCTCTCTGAACAGAGTAATTCTCATAGCTGTAGTTGATTGTACTTTTTTTAAAAAATGGATGTGAAAATAAGTGCATCTCTTCAAGATCAGCTTGGATAATGTGTCATACGTTTGTCCAATGCTATTTGAAAGAAGTGGCAATTGGTGGGAAAGGATCAAGTCACAACTGTTGAGAGTTATTCCTCTAAGTCTTTCCATTTTCTCATCCAACAGAGGCACGTTTCGTGGGGAGCCAGGAGGAACCATCGTACTCAATGACCTTACAGCGCAATGTCAGATCGTTTGGGGCAAACAGCAAAGGGGAAGGATGGAAAAAAATATTCGTCGCTCAATCTGTTTGATACGTATAAGGGCAAATCCTTAGAGATCCAAAAACCCACAGGTAAAATTGCTTTTGTGTCTTGGCAGAGGGGGTAGGCAGGGCAATCTGCCTCCTATTCTCCAAGCAAAGCAAAAAAAGCAACTTCATTTATATACCGCTTCATATCACGCTATGGGATGTCTAAGCGGTTTACAATTGTGAGCTGATTGCCCCCCAACAAGCTGGGTACTCATTTTAGCGACCTCGGAAGGATGCAGGCCTGAGTCGAGCCTCAGCCCTGGCTGGTATTAAACTCGCAACCTTGTGATTTATGAGTGAGTGGCTGCAGTACAGGCATTTAACCACTGCGCCACCAGGGCTGATTCATAAGGAGGAGGCAGTTGCTGTGATGAACGTGCTTAGTTTCTGATGCCTTTGTGATGGCACTCGCAGCGCCCTGAGCAGCTGCCCCTGCCTTAAGTTCATCTTAAACTGCCAATTTGTGGCTTAGTGTAACTGCTGCTCATCCAGGGGGAGGGTAGTGGGTGGAGCCTGCTGCACCCCAAGGCCCACCTCTAATGCCTGTTCCTCAATCCCTTTCCAGTCACTCCCCGCCATGGCTTGCAGAGTCTCGGTAAGGTTGCTATTGCTCGGCGCATGCCACCCCCTGCGAACCTGCCAAGCTTAAAAGCGGAGAATAAAGGCAATGACCCCAACGTCTCACTAGTGCCGAAAGACGGGACAGGATGGGCAAGCAAGCAGGAACAGCCAGACCCAAAGAGGTGAGGGGGAACAAGAGAACCACTGCTATTTTCTGGGACAGGGAGTGTTCCTTCAAGTTTGCCCTCTCTTGACTCTTTCTTCGTGACCCTTTTGCTTTTGCCTCTAGTACCGATGCCTCGACAGCTCAGCCGCCGGAATCGCAGTCACCGCCGGCTTCACAGACGCCTGCCTCAAACCAGCCGAAACGACCCCCAGCGGCCCCCGAGGTAAATCTGGGGCCAGAATAAGTGACCTGGAGTCATCCACTTTACATCTTCTCCCTTTCTGGGTGGTTGTGTGTGTGTGCCTCTAGCTTCTACTGCTAGCCCAATAGATTCTCAAGGTTTCTGGCAGAAAGTGATAATCCAGAGTTAACTTTTCCAAAATAATCCAGTTCTGTTGGGGTGCACTACAGTTCCTTCCTGAAGATCCAGGTTTGGACAGATGCATAGATCCAGGTTTGGACAGGTGCATTCATTCTGCTAGCAGCATTTTTGCAGAAAGCTGCGCTATGGCCTGGATTTGTGATTTTACATTCCCTTGTTTACCAATATGCTTTTGCTTCCATTTTTTCAACACAAAGTGTATTGTGTCCGACATTGGAACAATGGAACTTGAGCCTGGTTTAAAGCAACATTTCTTATGAATTTGTGGATCTTGGCTGACACTCCTCTGGCAAGCAACTCTGTTTCCCTTCTCCTGCTTCACATGAGGGGGAAGTCGGAAGTCTTTGATGCTATTTCCTAAAGGTGTATGGAACACCTTCCAGAAACAGAGCCCAAGAGTGGACAGCATTGGGTACTTCTTCCCAAGGTGGTTTTCTTGTCTCTGTGCCTGCTGTGCAATTGGAAGCCTCAGTCATCCTGGCATGACTCTGAATTGAAGAGCAATAGAAACTTTTCTCTAGGTTTACCAGGTATGGTAATTGGAGTTTCACCTGGTCAACAGGTGTAGAGACAGAATAGGCCAGCAGTGGCGGGTTCTGATCATCATTAGCAAGTTGTGGAAGAGGGTAGCTTCTTTGAAGAAGTTGGTTTTGACAGAAAGAAAGGACTGCCAGGTGAGGCCTGAGGAAGCTGTGCCTTCTAAGTGTGTTTGCTCTTTCAAATGTTTTGATGGTGTTATGTAGAATGCTAAATAGGATGATGGTGGAAGGTCAGATCAAGTCTGTCATCTTCACATCTCCCTTTACAGCTTCCTGGAGTTGAAGCTGTGGCCATGGCTAGGAATATCTCACCCACCCTGATCATAACATAGACTCAAGGCCTAAGCAGACTGCCAGAAATAGTGCACATTAAATTGAGGCACTGCCCTGGCTCAGTGCTAAGGAATCATGGGAACTGTATTTTTTTCTGGGACATTGAACCTTCTCTGTCAGAGAGCTCTGGTGCCACAATAAATTACAGTTCCCATGATTCCCTAGCACTGAGCCAGGGCAGTGCCTCAATTTAATGTGCACTATTTCTGGCAATCTGCTTAGGCCCTCAGTCTCTTTTACCTGCAGACCCCTTTTCTGCATTTGTTATCTTGAGGCCAATCACAGTTTGGATTGTACAGCTTGTGTCTGTCGATGCTTATTCCACAGCAAGACCCATTACTTTCAGTCTGTTCAAAGGACATGAGGCAGAGAGAGTTCCCAGGTTCCTGAGTTTGGCTGTCCTGAAAGAGACTGGGGAGGGGGGGAATTTTGCCCTAAGTCACTACTTTAATGAATGGCCCCCATGATTTTCATTCATCTCAAGTGTACCCTGTGGGGTGAAAGTTTGAGAGCCCCTTGTTAATTAAAACAAGCCAGGATTATAAACTTTGTTTTGAACTTGAATGATTTCTCTGAAGCGTACCATGAATCCCTTTTTTTAAAACTTGTAATTTTTTGTGAGTAGCTGCATTGAACATACATAAAAGGGGAAATAAAAATGGCTGTTCTCCTTGCGGCCATACCAGAGGATTTTGTGAGCCTGAAGTTCGTTCACGGAACTCTAAACCAGAGCTGACAACCTTTTTGCTCAGGTTCCCCTCAGATGGCTTTTAGCAGTTCAGTATCACATGCCACCATTTTCTCTCCCTTCCCCCCAATGAATTTTTGATGTCCTCACAATGGCCATCTTCATAAGGATCTTTAAGGGAAACTTACGAAGACGGCCAGAACTACAGAATGTAGTGGAACAGAATCATGAAAGGCCACAAAGAACAGAGCTAAAGGTAGAATGGGGGTACAGCAGCTCAAGAGTAGTTGTAGAAAGAGAGTCAACTAGGGCAGTGGGGTGAGTATTGAGCAGGCACAACACAACATGATGTCCTCATATGTCTTAAACCATAGGTAAGTATTGTATCCAAATAAGGCCTAGACATTAAGACATGAGGATGTTTCATTTTTATAACCTCTGATCAGCTGTGAGCCTTACATGGCTCTTTCTAGAGGGTTTTTTTTTTTGAACCACTATTGTGTGCAAAAAGAATAGAACAATGATGTGATCCTATAGATTTTGTCCAAACTGTTGAATTCCCTTAATAAAACAAAGCCAAAAGGAAGGTCTGTTCCTTAATGTTAACCTTCTATTTGTCTTCTTTCAGAATCCCCCTACAGTAGCAAGCGGGGTAAAGTCTTGGGCACAGGCCAGCGTTACCCATGGAGCGCAAGGCGATGGTAAGTTGTGACCTAACAAGTTCTGTGTGATGCTGGCTCTTAAAATAATTAAAGAGATGCGGAGAGTGTGACTTTTCTCTTTACGAAAACTGCCAGCTTGTCAGTGTCCTATCCCATATCGGCCTGTCTGTTGTCATGGTGAGAGCCTTTGTATCATTTGCAGGTGCTGAATTTCGAGCTGTGGGTTATGACTATTAATGACCACTAAGGGGCCTGCAATGCAGAAAACATGGATACACAGAATATAGGGGGTGTCAGGGTCGTATTGCCCTTATTCAGACCAGGCATTCAGTTATTGGTTCCCCAAATCTTGGATGGTTATCTCTGGGATCAGAGAAGCAGAGTCATCTTCCAGAAGTGCACAGAGAGGGTGAGGGAGCAGCCTTCTAACAAACTCCATGGGAACTTCTCTTTCTGATGTTAAGGTGGAAAGGGATCAAACCTACTGTCGCGATTCTCTCGCGAGGAATTTCCGACCCTGCAGGCGGCTGGCGACCAGGACAAAGCTGGCAAAGAAAAGGACACTACCGATGCGTCGTATGGGCCCGGACCAAACCTCCGCCCCCAGAGTAAGTGGTGTTGCATGAATGGTAGATTATTCTCAATTCTGGGGCAAGCAGGCAATAACACCCCCTCCTATGCAGGCCAGGAGCTGCTTATTAGAAAGATTAAGAGGCTTTTCTCACCCTTAATGCTTCTCTTCTCTTCCTCCCAAATCAATCTCTTGCAGACGCAACCAGTTGGCGGGATGGAGGCGGGCGGGGCACTGACGGGGAGCTGGTGCCTGAGGATGGACGGGCTGGGGTCGGCATGCAGCCCAACGTCCCGCCTCAATTCCCTCCCTACCGGGGGATGATGCCGCCATTTGTAAGTATTTTTTGGAATAAAACATGCCTTGTTGGCTCGTGCTTGCCTATTTTCTTGTTAGGCTGCCAAAGGAAGCAGAGAAACCTTCCAGTAACCAATTCTTCCTGTACTCCTTAATAGATGTATCCCCCGTACCTCCCATTCCCGCCTCCATATGGGCCACAGGGACCTTATCGCTACCCCACAGCAGAGACACAGAGGTAGGTACAAAAGATAAGGGTTAGAGCAGTAGTGCTTAATGGCTTTGTCCAGGAAGAATGTATATAGAGGTACAGAACTTTGGGGGGGGGTGCTCTCTTGCAGAAGGCTAGAGTCCACTGACTGAAGAATAGGAGCCTGAAGTTTTGGGTTCTTTGTGGCCAAACTCTGGGGGCTGTGAAAGGGATTCTGAAACACTTTCACTTTCTGGCTGAACTGTTTGTTTTCAGCCTGTTCCAAGAGCAATCAAGGTGAACAAAGGGCATCTTTGGTGGCAGAGTTTATACTCGTGAAAGAAATGAGTGGGCCAGGCCAGTGAAAAGTAGAGGGGCAGCAGGAGATGGATCTGGGACATGGTAGAGACTCTCAGAGGGGCAGCATTCCCTTCCTTTGTCCTAGCATTCCTGCACAAATAAAAACCAGTTGCTCTGTTGGCCTTCTGTGTAGTAACATCCAGGATGGAAACCCCAGTTAACACTTAGTCAGTCAAATGCAAGGCAGCTTCCTGATTGCAAAGGAACTTTTTCAGTGTTTTAAATTCTAATCTGTGGGCCAACCTAGCACATAAGGCAATTACTTCTATTATTTGCCCTCTGATCCCTAAAAGGAAAAAAGGGAAAAAATAACAGCCTGGGAAAGTTTTCGATGACAAGTCCCCAAACTCCCTATATAGCCTACTACAGATTCTGACAGCTGTTGCCCCCAAAAATAACTTCTGTTCCTAGAGGTTGGACCAGTGAAGGATGTCCATGTGGAAATCTCCCTTCATATTCCCCAATCCTTTGTGTTCCTCTAATGCAGTATTCTACAACCTTAGTCACAGTCAGTATGGCAAGTGATCAGGAATAATGGGATGAAGAGTAGGAAAAAAATTACAATTGAGAACTACGGCTCCCAGAATTCCCCAGCCAGCATCAGCACTAAGGAGTTGTCATTCAAAATAACTTCCATGTTCTGGAGTTAGGCTCCAAAGATACTCAGTTGTCTAGTTGGTCACTCAGCATCTTTTGTTTGGTAGCTGGGTAATGCAGAAGGGGAGCTTACGTTTCCTCCTCCTCCTTCTCCTCCTCCTCCTCCAGGTTCCAGCGGCTCCCAGGACCTCGCCCCACACAACCCCCGCTACGCATGTCAGAGCCTGTGAGCCGACCTCCTGTCCTTAAGCAGGATGACCTGAAAGAATTTGATGAGTTGGACCAGGAGAATGATGAAGGCTGGGCAGGTAACTAGAGGGTTTAACCTTAGCAGCCAAATTGGTTGCTGCTGCTGCTTTTCTCCTTAGAGTCAGAACTCCAGAAGAGTTTCCAGTTCACCCTGTTTCCTCTCCACACCTTCCCTATTGGCTCTGTCAACCTGAGGTCTGCCTGTTTGTTTCCTTCAGGAGCTCACGAGGAAGTGGACTACACTGAGAAGCTGAAGTTCAGTGATGAAGAAGATGGGAAAGACTCTGATGAGGAAGCCACTGAGAAACGGTGAGAATTAACAGAGAAGATAATATTCTGTGGCTGATAGCATACGAGTCTGTTTGAAATTAGGAGGAGGACAGCTTCAGTCAGTTCCACCAGTGGGGCACAGTTCAGGTACAGCCCTCACAGAACAACTCCCATGTGAATGTGGTGACAGCTCAGGGCACCCAGTCTTTCGTTTTGTTATCTCTGCTTCAAGCCCTGCTTCAAGCAGGGGGTGCAGAACACCCATAGCCCTGTGATTTTTCTCTCTTCTTTTATCTCTTGCTCCCAAGCAGTGATGAGGCTTCTGGCCCAGAAGGCCAATCAGGTACCGATGCAAAGAAGACTGGAACTCCAAAAGAGGATCAACCTCTGGTGAAAACAGCCTGGGCTGAAAACTCAGGTCCCCCAGAGAGTGCCAAACAGCCTCCACCGCCGCCGCCTCCTCCAGTCCGGCCGCCTCCACCACCGCCCAACCGGGGCAATTGGGGGCAGCCCAATGACTTCCCGGTGAGTTTCTATAGATGCAGACCATCTCTGCATTTAATCCTTCTCATTCATTCTGCAGGAGGAGCAAGCTGCTAGCTTGCCAGGTCAAGAAAACGGGCACATTTCACATAGTTTCCCTGCAGAGCTTGGAAAAATTGCAGTTTTAGACTCCCCAAAGTAGCCAGTGACTAGATTGACAGAGGGACTTAAAGCTGTAGTTTAAAAACAACTTTTCTAAGCTTTGTTTTAGTGGCATTTCTGTTACATTGCTGCTGACAAGTGGAATGATTTTAGGCTGCTGAAGACCAAACGTAATTGCAGGTATCTGTCTGTGAGGAAGGCTTTGTACTTTTTTGTGTTCGTGAATCATGTGTGATGTGCACAAGAGAGATCACTGTCTTACCTAGGTGAGAAGTCCTCTTCCTATTGCTGAAGAGTGGTAGAAACAGGGTAGCTGTCCTTGCAGTGGGCAGCAAGAAAACCTGGATGCTGTGGCCTTTGTTTCATTCTGCTTTGAGGAGTCTTGCCCAAGAGCAGGAAGGAAATTATGTGAAGACTACTAGAGGTTCTCCCTGGTTACTTCTTTGACTCCTAAAATTTCCATAAACACACAACAAGATGAAAAATCCATCCTTTGGTTGAGCTGACCAAAGGCATAAAATATATTACACTAGCTTTCGAAGTTTCACAGACTTCATCAGACAGAGATGGGTTAAATAAGGGTAATAGAATATATGGAGGAATATTGTGACAAGAGTTTTGGTCCCAACGTCTACGTTCTGTTTTGAATGTTACAGAAAACGTATGTAGATTAAAAATTACTCACAAACTTACTATTACTGTAAGATATTACACTAATATCTGCACACGATTACTGTAAGATGAGTGGGAACAAAGGTAATATAGAGCAGGAATGAGCCATTGTGGGAGATTAGGGGCCTGGATTAGCCCTTCAGAAGACCTTGGAGGACAGAGCCACACCTGTCTCAGAAACATCAGTACTTTCCGCTTTAAGCATCTTTGGGGCATGTTTGTCGTGTTTTGGGGGACCCCAGGCCATTTTAGGCCCGGGATATGCTTTCTTTCCTGTGGAGATTTTGGTACTTGTCCTCACACTGTCTTATTTAGCCAAGGAGTAACAGTTGAAGCAGAAACAGCCCTTTCTTCCAAAACATCTGATGTGTTTGGGGACAGAGCCTGGAAATTTTACTTTTTTGGCTACAACTGCCTAGAATCTGGTGCTCCTTGGGAGTTGAGGTCCAAAAAGGTACTGCTTCAAACCTTTGGTTTGGGCTTTTTAATTCAGGTTTCATTCATGGACCAGCTTTGGACCAAGTCTGTTCTCTCCCCACTCCCAGGACCGCCCCCTGCGGCCACTGCCCCCAGAAGATGAAGATGAGGCTTGGCGTCAGCGCCGGAAACAATCATCGTCAGAGATCTCCGCTGCTGTGGAGCGGGCCCGACGCCGGCGAGAGGAAGAAGAGCGTCGCATGCAAGAGGAGCGCCGGGCTGCCTGTGCTGAGAAACTCAAGCGCTTAGACGAGAAATTTGGAGCTCCTGACAAGCGCCTGAAGACAGAGCCGCCAAAAGAGCCTCCTGTTCCCCCACCTGCTCCTGCCCCCGTACCCTCTAACCCGCCAGCTCCTCCTGCCCCCCCAGAGGAGAAGAGGGAGAAAGAGGAGCCTGTTCTGGCTAGCAAACCTCGCAGTACTGTTGGTGTTAGTGGCAGCAGCTGCAACAGTAGTAGCAGTGGTGGCAACTTGGACTCTGCCAGTAATGGTAATTCTTCTCTTTGGTTTGTAAAGGGTTCATAGCCGACCTGTCATTCCAGAAAACAACCAGGTGGTCAACAACCAAAGTTAATAAAATTAGAACATAACAGGTAGAATGAATTTGTTGCAAAAAAAGAAAGTAAAAAGAACAATGTGGTAACTGTCTTTTAAATGCTCAGGAAACCACAGGTAAGGAATTTGGTGCCAAGTGAGTGTCCCAAGGAAGAGTGTTAGTAATGGTGGCACCACCATCGGAAATGGCCTTGTCTTCTATCAAGCACATGCCTAATCTAAAAGGCTGAGAGGAGGTCACCCAGACCTGCATCCAGTTGTTAGTCCAAACTAGAATAGACCAATTGAATCAGTTTCTGGATTGTGACTGACTTAATTTCCTTGATTTAGGGGGCCTGCTCTAGTTGAAAATAACATTTGGATTTAGGAACCAAACAATAACTATCCTTTTTTTAAAAAAAAGGTGGGCAGGTTTCTCTGGTCTTATAAACATAAATGCATGGATGCCACTTGGTAAATCTTACTGGCTGATAATCTGTGGTTGAGTGTATATGTGCCCTCCATTTTTCAGTTGAAAGTCATTGTTAGTAGCTGCTAGTATTTATCAAAAAGCTCTGAACTGTATTTCATCTGGATGGTGTACAACTTCAGTTAAAACAATAAAATTCCAACAGTGCCAGCAGATACAGCAAAACAGCCAGTAAAAACACCTTGGCAAACCAGAGCTTGGAAAAAGCTACTGTTTGGACTGTAACTGCCAGATTCCTCATGCCAATATGGCCATAATAGTTGGGGATTCTGAGAATTTTAGTTCCAAACAGTAATGTTTCCAGCTTTCTGAAAAATTAAAAAAGAGAGGCTTTGATTTAGCACCAAAGCAACTGCAGCACTGGCACCAGTCCCACGTACATGGGGGTGGTATTCAATCTATATGGCCCCTGAACTTGATGTAGTTGCCATCATTACCCTCACTTGCCTCACATGATGCTTGATTTTTAGTCCTCAAATAGTGAATTTCTCTTAAGAAATTTCCCCTGAGACTATCTAAAACCAGCAGACATTTAGGTCCATTTAAAGTGATATTCAGTCATGTTCTCTTAGCAATACCTTTTCTCGATAAGTGTGCTGAATAATTTTAACAAGTGTTATGCAGGAATGGGGAATCTGCATATTTTTCCAGGCATTCACAGAATGACACCAGCACCATATAACCCCTGTGGCTCACAGGGTGTTCATAGTTTGAATTAGTGTGGTACTGCAAGGTAAATGAGAAGGAAGTCCTCAGCTGCTGATGAGAGAAGATAGCTGCAAAAATCATTTCATTAAGACAGAGTAGGGTAATGTACAATAAATACACCTAGAAATGCTCATGTGACCTGTTGTTTTAACCTGTTGTATGCCACCCCGCTTGCTTTGCAGAGGGGCGGATTAGAAATAAAAACTATTATTATTATTATTATTATTATTATTATTAGAACACAATTAAAATTTTAAAATGCAGTCATGAAAGAATGTTTAAAGGCAATAAAATGCAGTAGGACAAACTGAAAATGTTAATGTCCCTTGGAAACAGAAAATATTTGACATGGTGATAAAATAATTACAGAGTTGGTGCTGGTTGCCCCTCATTGGCAAAAGCTTTCCACCAGTAAAGGTGGTTCTACAGATTATCCCATAAGTCAAAGTTACTTAAGATGATCCTCTCTTGCAGAATTTTTGGCATAGGTAATTTCGGTATAGGAAGAGGTGTTCTTTCATTTATTGAGCACTGAAGAGCTACCAAGGATAACATGGGGAAGCCATTTGCTGGTTCTCGCTGTCTGTGTCTCTTACATATATTGCTGTACCCCACAGTTGAACCGCCTCTGACTGCTCCCCCCAAGGAAGTACCAGAAGTGAGGGAAGAGCCACCAGCTGTGCCTGGGCCTGTCCTCCCAGCACCTCCCATCACAACCAAGGTGGAGCCCAAGGGGGAGACTATCCTTCAGGCACGCCAGCCCCCTCCAGCTCAGACTCTTGGATATTCAAAGTACCAGAAGTCATTGCCTCCTCGCTTCCAGAGACAGCAGCAGGTATGGGGAATGGAGCTTTATGTCCAGGACCAGACTCACCACTTAAATAGGTTACCTTTTGGGGGCTGCACCTCCCAGAATCTCCAGAATGCTGGTTGGGGGGAGTCTGGGAGTTGTGGTCCCAAAAAAGTTCCAGATCAGAAGGTTGCTCTGGAGAACATACTGCCTGTGGAAGTTCTGTTGCAGTGATGAGCCCTTAGGCTAGAGTCTCTAACATCTACTGATGTCCTCGCAGCTACCTGAAGCAACAATTGCTTCTCCAACTAATGTGGCTTTCTAACCCAGGAAGCAGCCTCCTTTGGGGTGGTTGTCTTGGCTTGCTCCTTAAAAGAGCACTCATTCTCCCTTTATTCCCTAACTTTTAGGAGCAATTGTTAAAGCAGCAGCAGCAGTGGCAGCAGCAGCAGCAACACAACCAGGTTCAGCCCCCCTTGGCTTCCTCTGCCCAGCAGCAGCCAGCCAGTGCTCCTTTGGCCACAATGGGTGCCTCAGGCAGTGTCCACCCTCAGGCTGGGCCAGCAGGGCAGCAGCAACCCCCAGCCCCACCTCCATCACAGCAGGCTCCCCCCAAGGGCATGTACCCAGGCTCCATTGGACGGCCTCCACCAATGCCTCAGATGAACTTTGACCCTCGCTGGATGATGATCCCACCTTACATGGACCCCCGCATGATGCAAGGCCGGCCCCCTATGGATTTCTTCCCCCCTGGGGTGCACCCCTCTGGTAAGCTTGTTCTAGGGCTGCCAATTTAGTAGGCAGAAAGAATAACCAGTTTTGTCTGATTAACTTGGAGAGAGGGGGCTTGGAAGGTGGCATGCATTATTAGAACTGACATGTCTCTTGTGTTGGCCTTCTTTCTCCCCCTCAGGTCTTCTGCCTCGTGAGCGATCAGACAGTGGGGGTTCCAGCTCAGAGCAATTTGACCGCCACCCCCCCATCCTCCGAGAGCGTGGCACTCCCCCTGTTGATCCCAAGATGGCCTGGGCCGGAGATGTATTTGCCACTGCTCCTTCTAACACAGACTCACGCCCTCAAGCAGCAGCCCTTCGGCAACAGCAGGAAGAGGAAGAGAAAGGATTAAGGTGCAGGATGGGCTTCTGTTTGATTTTTTGGTACCACAGCAGCCCCTCAGAAGTAGACAGCCTAGTCACCAGCAACTAATTGTGTTGATCACTTTGACAAAGGAAGGAAGGGTGGGCTCAGATGAGAGCATATAAAAATTACCTTTTGGGCCAATAGCTCTTATAATGTCTCAGCCAGTATGCTAACCACATTGGCTGGGGAATTCTAGGGGCTCTTGTGCAAAAAAAGAACATTTTCGGGGCTAGCTAAAATTCTGTGCTCCCAGAACTGCAGAGAAAACAGTCACTGATTCTTGAATATCAGGGAAGCTGCTTTGCCAGAAAACTGCTTGTGTCTTAGAGACTGACTGTTTGGGGAGGGATGGAGAGATTGATATGCTGCTTGGGACTATCAGCTGCTGTGACCCTCTGCAATAAAAGTTATTGCCTTTTGTTTCAGGAGTGAGACACCCCCAGTTCGACTGCGTGATGCTGTCACTCCCCAGCCTTACATGGGGAACTACCAGGGTTTCTCAGAAAATGGCAGTTCTGCTCCACTACACCGTTTCCCTGTGGATGAGCCACCACGACCAGGGCCACCATGGCAAGCCAGCATGGCCTTGACTGCACCAGCAGAGGTGAACAGAAATGGGCGCCCTGAACTCCAAATCCAGCCATCGCGCAAAAGTGAAGAAGAGTCACAACTACTGCATCGCGAGCCTCAGGAAGAGAATAAAGCAGCTGAGCCTCCTGTCATTCGACCAGTGTTAGCCAAGAAGCCTCCTGCTGAGCAGCCTAAAGAGGAGGCTCCAGTCAAAGAGGAGATTCTGAGGAGGGTGGAGAAGCCGCCACGGCAACAGCATGAATTCCACAAGCAGCCCCGGCGTGAGTCTAAGACAGAGACACGTTGGGGGCCCCGTCCTGGCAGCAGCCGGAGGACTGAGGAGATCTCTGGGGAAAAGGCTCCACGGCGAGCTGGGCCTATCAAGAAGTTACCGCCTCCAAAGGAGGCAAAGGACGAAAGTGAGGAGATTCGTCCTGCAGGGAAGGCCAAGGAGATTTCTGAGCCCATGAGCAGCAAGCCAGAACCCCCCAAAGAGTCTCCAAAACCAGGCAAGGAAAACAAGGTCAAGCCAGTGTTAAATGGAGGAACAGCTGTGCCACCCAAGGAGCAGCAGCCAGGCCCATTGTCACCAAGCCGCCGTCGTCGAGATGGTCCATATGAGCGTGGGGGCTATACTGGCCGTGGCCGGGCCAGGGGGCGAGGAGAATATTTTGCCCGAGGGCGAGGCTTTCGGGGAGCGTACAGCGGCCGTGGGCGGGGTGGCCGGGGAAGAAGCCGGGAGTTCCGCAGCTATCGTGAACCTTTCTACCGGCTGGATGATGGAGCTGGTAAACCCACTGGGCCAAGCTCCAACTTCCGCCCACGCAATACCAGTGAGACACGGAGCGAAGGCTCAGAGTATGAAGAGATCCCCAAAAGGCGACGCCAACGGGGATCAGAGACAGGAAGTGAGACTCATGAGAGTGCCAGTGATGTGGCCCATTCAGACAAGGAGGTGACCAAAGAACCAGCCCCAAGCCAGCGCAACCGAGGGGCCCCTGTGACAAACGCGTCCACCCATTCTTCCCTGCACCCAGGCTTGCCTCGGTTTGCTGACAAGATGCCCCCACGCCTCTCAGACCCTGGCAACCGTGGTGGGCGTGTCTTCACCCCCCGCGGTGTGCCCTCACGCCGTGGCCGAGGTGGCGGCCGTGCCCCCCCTGGTGGTTGGAGCCCCCCATCCAAGCCCCAGCCCAACAAGAAGCCTGAGAAGCAGCAAGAGGCAGCTCTGGAGTCCTCAGGAAAGGAGAAGCCTTTGGCTGGACCTCCAGTAGTGACCTCAGAAGACTCGAGCAGCTTCCAAGGCCCCCCAAAACAACAGCCACTTGGCCCCAACTCAGACCGTGGCTTTGACCGGCCACCCCGGCGACGGCGCCATGGGCGTTCCCAGCAGCAGGACAAGCCGCCACGGTTCCGGAGGCTGAAACAGGAGCGTGAGAATGCAGCCCGGCTCAATGGGGAACAGAGGACAGCACAGCCCTTCTCTCCAGCACCTTCTGCCCCACTTCCAGAAGAACCAGCCAGCCGGCGTGTAGCTGGCACAAAGTCTCCAGATTTGTCCAACCAGAACTCTGACCAAGCCAATGAGGAGTGGGAGACTGCTTCAGAGAGCAGCGACTTCACAGAGCGCAGGGGTGGAGGCGAGAAAGAGCCAGCACCAGGCGGGCCTCCCCCTACCGCTTTCCTGAAAGGGGGCTGTTCTGGGGCACCTTCAGTGGGTGGGCGGCCCTCCAACAATGAGCTCAGCTTAGCCCAGAGGAAGGAAATGTCCAAGCGCAGCTTTTCCAGCCAACGGCCTGGCATGGACCGCCAGAACAGGCGCTCCAACCCTGGGCCTGGGGGAGGAGGTGGCAAGGCTGGTCGTGGAGGGAGCAGCAGTGGGCGCAGCAGTGGCGACAAGAGGAGCTGGCCCTCTCCCAAGAACCGCAGGTAAGTTCTTGGAAGAGGGAATTGGGGAGGAGAGAGAATGTGCCTCCTATCTCCCCACCTACCTTAATATTTGACAGTCAAGCAGTAGCTTTGAGCACAAGTGAAAACCATTCATTTGCTTTCTTCCCAACTCATCTCAAAGGAAATAAGAGACATTTGATGTGTTGTTGTCCATTGAATTTTCATTTCTAAAAAGATGGCTTTCCTTCTTTCACCTGGGTGGGAAGGGTTCAGGATGAATTGGTCTTAGGCTTGTTTTTCATTAGAAGCTGGAGAAGTCTTGAGCAAGGCTGAGCAGCTGTTGGGGGCAAGGGTGCCACATTAGTCCATAGGAGACCTTGGAGAACTGCACATGCCCACTGCAAAAAAAAAACCCACAAAACACTTTTTGCCCTCAAAACCCCCTATGGGATGGGGGGATCCCCCCCCCCCATATTCTGTGGGCTTTCTTGACCATTTTAGGCATAGGAAGCCTTTTATAGCAACAGGAAGTGTCCAGAGGGCTCTTCTTCACTTCCTGTTTTAGAAAAAGGGTTCTCAACTTATAATTGCTCAGGGGACAAGAACTTACTCCCAGGCCCCACCAAGAGTATATAATAATAATAATAATAATAATAATAATAATAATAATAATAATAATAATAAAATTTATTTCTATCCCACCCCTCTGGAGCACAATCGGGGCGGCTTACAACATTAAAAACACCAATAGGTACATCAACACCCAAACCCACCCACCCCTAAAAAGATGTGGGGGCGATATTTTCGTGGCATCTTTTCTTGGGGCCACAAAAATGGCTCATGTAATCTGGGGGAACATACTTCACCCACCTTCTGATCCAGAAAAAGGGAGGGGAAAGCCCATCAGATGTTGCTGGGCCACAGTCCTCAACCTTGGCTCTGCTGGCTAAGATTTACAAGAATTACATTCCAAGTACACCTGGAGAAGCTGTGTTTTGCTCTCTCCTGATCTAGAGCTTTCTGCAAAAGATAGGCACTTATATGCTAAAGTTCTTGAGATCAAGTTTGAACATCACAACTGAACTGCGTACCAATTCCTTCCACGCATGCACGCACGCACGCACAAATGACACAATCTTTAGTAGCTGATAACCCTTTTATACTGCAACTTAACTAAGTTAAGATAATTGAAAAAATAATTTAAAAGTGCACATTGTTTGCTGGCTTCTGTGACAAAGGCCTCTTTTTAAGGGATATGATGTAACATCAAGTACCTAAGTAAACATCTGCTTGTAGGTGTTATTGGTTGTCCTTTGACTTTTGAGCTAAATAAACAAGGATTAGTTGTTTATAGCCAATCTTCTGTACCAGAACTGAATATAGTTCCAGGCCTCTTCAAAATATCTTTTAGTACAGAACACGGACACAGCTGTATCATTTGCTGTATCATAAACTTTATTGGTGGTAAATGATGCAGCAGATGGAAGCAGCAAAGAAGCATTCTAATTCTTTCACTTGATAGGGTCCAGTATTCCCTCACAGCCAGTGTCAGAATTGGGCCCCTAAAAAGAGAATTTTACCCAATTCATCCCTGACTTGTGATCAGATTCCCCATTGCTAGCTAAATGAGGCCACTGGAGGGGGTGTACCCCCTCAAGGGGAAGGCCAGTGGGGATGGACTCCCAATGGTTCTGTAGTGCAGAAACAGAGAAAATCTGTGTGCACAAGTGTGACCCATCCCCCAGTGGCCATGAGAACAGTGTAGGCAAGTTAACAGCTGAGAAAAATTCATCCCCTTAGTCCCTTCCCAGCCTCTAACTGCTAAGCTAATGCAAAAGGCATCAGGCAAGGTCATTAAAGGTTTAGTTTTCTTTATCTGAAAAGCTCAGGACCTGATGTGTTTTGGATTATTTCAGATTTTGGGATATTTCCATATACATAATGAGATACCTTGGAAATGGAACTCAAGTTTAAACACAGAATTCATTTATGTTTTATATACATCTTATATACCTAGCCTGAAATCATTTTTCACATAATAATTTTAATAATTACGTGCATGAAACCAAGTTTGAGTACACTGAACTATCATAAAGCAAAAGTGTCATTATCTCAGCCACCCATGAAAAAGGTTTTGGATTTTGGAATTCTGAATAAGGGAGACACAACCTGTAATACCAATTTTAACCTTCTGTATCACTGGACACTGGTTAATGTTTGGTCATGATGCTAACTAGGACTCCAGAAGCGATCTGGCTGGTGGCAGAGACCCAGCTCACTACAGCCGGATGAATATTTCTCTGGCTCAGTCAGCTATGCCAGCCCTACAGTGACTACAGCCCTGCTGTCTGGTCGGGGCACTTGCACTCCATAAGTGTAATATTTCCTAACTGACTGGGACACCTTGCATTACTGACATAAGAGAAACATGTATCAACAAAAGTAGCAGGATGGGGGAGTAGAGTCTTGAGGATTAGAGAAGGAAGATATAGCCTGTCCCCTCCCTTGCAGCAGAAAAGCTCACTTTCCTTTTTGTAACGCTTTCTTTGTTGTTCTCCTCCTGCTTCTCTAGCCGGAACACAGATGACCATTCTCCAGGCCTGAGTCTGCCCCCAGCACCCACCACAAGTACAGTATATCGCTTGGACCGTGTCATCCATAGTGACCCAGCTGGGATCCAGCAGGCCCTGGCTGAACTGGGAAGCCGCCACTCAAAGCCAGCGTCTCCTAGCCCAGCCCAGCCCCCCTTCCTGGGGTCCGGAGGCAGCAATTCCTCTGCGCTCCCCTTGGGACGCTTTGAGAGTAGGACCAGCAGCACAGGTAATGCATGGTGCCTTTGGCTAGCAAGCCTGAGGCTCTGGCTTCTCTGGGACTAGACAGTACCAATTGTCTCTGTGAAACTTGGTCTGGGATAGTAAAAGGAATATTTTTTTCTGTGGACCTGGCTGGGATGTTTCCCACCTTGTATGCCACATCCTGCAGCATCTGATTTTTGAAGCTGCACAGAGTTGAACCAAGTTGGTACTTAGAGGGGAGATCCTCTGAAGGGCTAGAAAGAAATCCTGCCTGAAACCCTAAAGAGCTGCTGCCAGCCAGTGCAGGCAGGATAGGTGAATGATCTGATTCACTATAAAGTAACTTTCTGTGTGCATTTGTTTGCTGTGCTGAGGGTATTGCTTTATTAACTCTCCAGTTGAACTTGCCACCAATAGATCCTGGGAAGCAGTGTTTTGGAGCCGGGGCTGCCGTTTGTCATGTCATGAGACACACTTTTCTAAAAGTGAACAAATTACTCTGGAGGTCATGTTTCCCCAGGGGATGCTTGATCTTGGCTATGTAGATTGTAAAAAAATGCGGTTGGGGGTGTTAGTGAGAATTGTTCTGGCACATGCTGTGGCTGAGTGCTTCTAGTCTCAGACAGATAAAATCTCTGGCCCGCCATCCTAAAGGAGATTCATCCCTCTAGGTTTTCATGTACTCCCTCTTTCTCTACCTACTCCCAGCCAAACCCCATTTGATTGAATACTGTGTGTGCTGCATTCCCCCTGTTTCAGACTCTTGCTTCTTGGACAAGAACCAGCTGCTCCACTCCAACAGTGGTCCCCTGAAAGACACTGGCACACTGAGCAGCTTTCCTGCAAAGCGACGGGAACGGCCTCGCAAACAAGACCTGTTGCAGCAGGTGAGCCTGCTTTTTTCTTCGCCGTCGTCTCTGCGAATCACACAAATGGGTTTTATCTGCGCATGTGCAGCAACTTCGAAAACTTCTGGAATCGCTAGGCAGAACTTTAGTTGCAACTATTTGGCGGTAGCTCCGCCCATCCCTCTAGAGTCCCCTAGCAGTCCCGCTCTTTCCCAGTTCCTTTCGTCCACTGCACTACCAGCTTCAAAAGAGCTTCTGTGTTCATGATCGCTATTGACTTGGCTTGTTTCTCCGTGCTTGACGTACCACTTATCTTTGACTACTCTTTGGATCATCTCCCTGACGTCTGTTTACCAATTGATTGACTTCTGGACTGTCTGACTTCAACTTTGGATTCTGTTTCTGATCTGGTGATGGCTTCCCGCTCGTTTAAGTAGTTCGTGAAGTGTGGGGGTAAGATCCCCAGGTCTGACCCGCATGCCTCTCGCTTATTGTACCTTAGCGAGGGCCACAACCCTCAATCTTGCACCCTATGCAGGTCCATGACCTCGCAGAGCGCTCCGAAATAGGGATAAGAGGTTGAAAGCGGCCCTCTATGAACAGGCGCTAAGACCAGCCTCTACTCCAGCTCCAGAGCCTTCTACGACCAGGCAGACTGTCTAGCCCTAAGAAAAAGACCTCTAGGTCTGATGGGGATGTGGACAAGAACCAGAAGAAGCCTAGGAAGGCTCACTCTGAGCATGGTCGCTCTCTGGATGGGCATAGAGGCGAGAAAGTTTCTAAACGCCGCTACTCTTCGGACAGAGAGAGATCTGAGGAGCCTTCTTCGAAGAAATCCCAACTATCTGGGACTGAGACTTCGAAATCTAGGCACCCTGCCCCATCGGGTTCCCGGCCTTCTTCACCTCCAATCTCGATGCCTCCTTCACCTCCGAAAGGCGGGGCCTTCATCTTCAGTACCGAGATCCCTTCCATCCCGAGAGGTGGCTACGGTACCGATGACTCTTCAAGAGGAGTCTCAAGTGGTGATTCAGAATCAGAAGGGGAGCTTCGCGAAGATCTCCCAGTCTTGCCCCGCAACCCCTGGCAGCAATGCACTGGGATCACAGCTTTTGGGGGGGCTGCAGCGGATGACTCCGCTCAGGAGGAAGAGATGGACCCCATCCTTAAGTCTCATCCGAACTTGGTCTATGACCCCATTTCGCATTGGTACCTGATGCCAGTGGACCTGGAACCTTTGGAATCTCATGAGACAACTACTCACCTCATTCAGGCCCAGATCCACCAGACTGCGCCTTCTGAGCCTCCAACTCCTCCGCCTAAATACCAGTCACTCCTACAAAGACCGCTGCCTGAGTCTCCGAGGGACTCTCGATCCCGTTCACCATCCCCACAATCGCACCGCTCTGCTCCATCTCGTTCTCCTACTCCTGAGTCTGACCACAGCTCGTCCGTACTTGTTGAACATCATCCTTCATCCTCGACGGATGACGTCAAGTCCTTTGCGGACCAGGTGGTTCGCATGGGCAGTGCTCTAGAGATTGAGATCATCTGGGCAGATGCCATCGAGAGAAGAATCCACAGAAGGGTTCCTACACCCCCGGCTCTGAGCTTTCTACCCTCACTCCAAAAGATCGCCCAATGCTCATGGGCCACCCCAGCCACAGTACCATCAACCTCAAGAAAAATTGAGAATATGTGTAGGATAGCCCCTTCCCAAGCATCGTGGCCCTTTGAGCATCCAAAACCAAACTCGGCAATTGTAGAGGGCACTCAGACCTTGTCAACCCCAAAGACCTCCATGTCCCCAGTGGACAGAGATGGCAAGAAGGTGGATGGTCTTGCCAAGAAGTTTTATGCGTCTGCAGTTTTGGATATGAAAATAGCCAATTACACCTCGTGTATGGGTGCATGTCAGCAACATCTAATGGAGCGTATGTTGCCTTTGCTTGATAACCTGCCGGAGGGCAAAAAGCCCTTGGCACTGGCCTTATAGGCGGAAGCCTACTCCATCGAAAGGGCAGCAAATTATCTCAGTGCACCACTCGGCTGACTGTGCGGCTAAATTGATTTCGGGCTTGGTGGCTCTTCGTCGGTATGCGTGACTCAGGTCTTCGGATCTGACCCAACATGCCAAGAACATGATCGAAGATATGCCACTCGACGATTCGGGCTTATTCAACAAAACAAAACAAAAAGATGAACGCCTGAATTTTCGATACCGCATGAAGACGGCAGAGAGGAAACATGGTATGGCCTCCTCCTCTTCTCATTACCAGCACTGTCAGTTTGGGGGTCAGCGTCCCTGGTTCTCATCCCAACAGCACAGGCCGTACTACCCTCAGGACAGGCAGTTCCATCCCGAGCCATCTAGACAAAGGCACCTGTCACAGTCTTCTTCCTCGGGCACCGCCCTTTGTCCCAGCCTCGGTACCGGCAGGCCTATCGTAAAAAAGATACTGAATGTCCTTAAAAGGCACTGTGAACTGTTGCCACACACTTGGTTCCCCAACCCTTCAGAAATAGACTGAGACCCTTTGCCAACACCTGGTCTTAAATAACCTCAGACTTGTGGGTATTTAGCATTGTGGCCAATGGCTATGCCCTCGAGTTCACCGAGCTCCCTACTACCGGAGCCTTTATCTCCACCACCACCCCAACACCCTACTTGACGAAGTGCGCACTTTATTGACTAAGGGTGCTAAAGAGTCCGTAGATCCTGTAAATTTCCGTTCCTGTTTCTTCTCCCACTACTTTACGGTACCAAAGAAGGATTCGGGACTCCGACCTATCTTAGATCTCTGATGCTTGAACACTTACTTGTATGACCTACCAGCGTTTCTGTATGGTAACCCTTGCATCTATTCTACCGTTGTTGCAGGAGGACCACTGGATAGCGACCCTCGATCTCAAGGACGCTTACTTCCACATTTGGATTCGAGAGGACCACAGGAGGTTCTTGGCCTTCGCTGTAGACCATCAGGTGTTCCAATACAAAGTGTTACCTTTCAGCCTCTCTACGGCACCAAGGGTGTTCACGAAGTGCATGGCACCCATCGTAGCTTATCTGCATCAGCAGGCTATATCGGTCTTCTTGTACCTCAACAACTGGCTCCTGGTTGCTCCATCCCAAAACTGTCTAGCCAGGGACATCAACTTCACTGTGTCTTTCCTACAGTCTTTGGGCCTCATGATCAACTTCGAGAAGTCCAATCTCCATCAAAAAGATCCAAGTTCATTGGGGCCATTCTGGACTCGGAAAGCTCCATGGCCTATCTTCCTGTGGACCAATTCCTGGCCTTAAAACAGGCAGTGAAGGAATGCCTAGCTCAGAGACATGTCAGAGCTCATTCCGTCCAAGTAGCCTTGGAGATTGGACTTCATGGCTACATGGCTTCTACGACCTTGGGCTACATGGCTTCTACGACCTACGTAATGCCTTAGGCCTGTCCACATCTCAGACCTCTAGGTCTGGTTTCTGTCAGTGTTCGACCCCGCACGCGATCTCTTGTCTCGATGGCTCATGGTACCGAGAATGGTATCCTGGTCTCTGTGTTGGTTTGAACCCCTGCTCCTGACCAAGGTGGTTCTTCTATCAACAGACAACACCATGGTCATGTACTACATCAACAAGCAGGGAGGTATGAGGTCTCCGTCACTCCTCGAGATCACATTGTAGATTTGGAACTGGTGCATCCCGAGAAGCATCACCCTTCAGGCAATCCGCCTACCTGGAGAGGAGAACGAGCTGTCAGATCAACTCAGCAGGTCCTCAAGCTCATGCCACGAGTGGTGCCTCCATCCCGAGATGGTCGCCTGCTTCTTCAGGATGTGGGAAGAACCCGAGATAGACCACTGCTTCCCATCTGAACAGCCAGTGCCGCCAGTTCTGATCTAGATTTAGGGCCCCAGGATCCCGAAGGGATGCGTTCCTGTTCCACTGGTCTGAGAAACTGGTTTACATGTTCCCGCCGTCCCCTCTCATCACGAGGGTGGTCGCCAAGATCAAGACGGACCTTTCCAATGCCATTCACGTCACTCCTTGGTGGCCGAAACAACCATGGTTCGCACCACTCTTGAACCTATCCAAGAAGAGGCTTCTCGGTCTCAAGCCTCACCCCAATCTTCTATCTCTCCACGACGGCCAAGTACACCACCCGGATGTGGACAACTTATCTTTGATGGCCTGGAGGATCCAACTCTAGAGGACCTTCCACCCTCTGTCAGATCAATAATCCGGGCTTTCCTCAAGCCCTCCACGCAGAAATCTTATGCCCTGAAATGGGCAAAGTTTGCGGATTTCTTCAATACCAGGAATCTCCATCTGTCCCGAGTCTCGGTACTGACCATGTTGGAATTTCTCATGACTTTTTGGTTGACTCTGGCTTATGTCTATAATCTATCAAGTGCTACTTGCCAACTATTTGTTCCCATTATCAGTTTCAGGACAGGAGCCCTTGGTGAAAAGCTTTCTCAAGGGTCTGGCTAACTTATGCCCTCCCACTTCGGTACTGACACCGGCTTGGAGTCTTGATATCGTTTTGTCAGGCCTCTCATCCAAACCATTTGAACCGATGGCTACCACGGATTTAAGATTTCTGTCCTGGAAAACAGCTTTCTTGGTAGCCATCACCTCAGCCCATCGTGTGAGTGAACTATGTGCTCTTTGGATGGACCAGCCCTTTCTATGCTTATATAGGGACAAGGTTGTGCTTCGTCCCGATATCACCTTTTTGCCTAATGTGGTGTCAGGCTTTCACTTGAATCAGGACATCGTGCTTCCCACCCTGGCCCCGAACCCGACTACTGATACCGAGTGCTGCCTGCATCTCCTGGATGTCCGTTGGGCGCTGGCCTTTTATGTGGACAAAACGTCGGGCTCGAGACGATCCAAGCGCTTGTTCGTTTGTTACTCGGAGGCCAAGGAGGGCCTGCCCGTATCTTCTCATAGGTTTTCCAAATGGGTGGCCAATACCATCCATTTCTGTTACGAACTTAGAGGGAAGGACCCTCCAACCAGAGTGCAAGCACATTCCACTAGGGCAGTAGCTGCATCATCCACCTTTTTGTCTGGGGTCCCATTGGAGGATGTGTGCAAGGCTGTCTGGTCCCAGCCTGTGACATTTATTAAACACTAGAGACTGGACTCAAGAGCCAGATGGGATGCAGCCTTCGGGAGGGCAGTATTGTTGGCTGGTTTGCACTAAGGTGATCATGTTTAATTTATATACTTGAAATAATTGAGACAAATGCACTTGATTAATGCTTAATGTTAATGTTTATTGTCTTGATAAATACAGTTGTTGAATTTCAATTGGCTCTAGGACACTTCCTCCTCCACTGACCCAAGCTTGACAGTCTAACCCATTTGTGTGATTTGCAGAGACTACAAAGAAGGACAGGTTGCTTACCTGTAACATTATTTCTTTGAGTGGTCATCTGCGAATTCACACAATTCCCGCCCATCCTCCCCACAGTCGTGTCCTGCTCACTATTTAACTCCTGATGTCACAGCTTGCAGCGAACGTATCGGAACTGGGAAAGAGCGGGACTGCTAGGGGACCTTATAGGGATGGGGAGAGCTACTGCCAAAAAATTGCAACTAAAGATCTGCCTAGCAATTCCAGAAGTTTCCGAAGTTGCTGTGCATGCACAGATAAAATCCATTTGTGTGCATTCGCAGATGACCACTCAAAGAAATACTGTTACAGGTAAGCAACTTGTCCTTTCACAGTCCTTTTGAAGTGGAATAGAGAATGGTATCTGGTGCTAGTGCTCAGAGATAACTTTTCCTCATCCTTCCTTCTCAGGAGTCCCTGGCCTTCCCCAGTGGCCCAGGATTCTCAGCCCCCAAAGAAGAGACCCCAGGGGAGCCTCGAAGCAGAAGTGTCCCAGTCTCTGAGGGGCTCGCACCACAGATTTGGAATCAGTTGAACTCCAGTGAGTTATCTGAGAGCAAAGAGCAAGGAGGCATGGACTCAAAGGAGCACAGTGCTGGGGGAGTGTGCATGGACTCAAAACAGGCAGTGAGAGGAGCCAACAGGATTCAGAGAGAACTGGAAATGTTGAAAAAGTATCCAGGAAGTGCAGTGTTGGTCATACCACAAAGTACATTAATAACCAAAATCCACAAAATACATGTAAGTTTTGAAAGTTCCACTGGCTTCTTCATCAGACGAAGGAATTAATCATACAGAAGAAATACAGTGGATGTTACTCACAGACCTGCATTTTGTCAGGATGTTTTTGTTCTCAGTTAAGATGATACAGAAGGATATCTATATAGGCAGAGGTCACTCCTCCCTTTTGGCCATTTCAGCTCTAGGAGACAAAGAGTCATAGAATCCAGGAAATAAACTTTACATTCCATTAGAAAAACAAAAAGAAATTTAGTTTGAGATACAATCTGCCTCTGTCCTACATGAGGCTCCCTCTTGAGGGTTCCCCTGTTGCAAGTAAAATGCAGTATTCTCAAATCCAGGAAATATATGTAGGGGTATCTCTATTGGCCATACAGCAAAGTACAGTAACATCCAAAATCAACATAACACTGACACCTTTATTGGGACAACCAAAATGCACAAAATACATACCGCATTTTAACTGCAACAGAGGAGAATCTTAAAGAGGGAGCCAAAGGACTGGGACTTAACTCTGCAGTTTCCACTTCCCAACAAAAGTAAAACTTTTTAATTGGAACTACAATTGAGGTGTGTTTTAACAGCACTGAAAAGTTTTCTAAATGCAACTGCACAGATGCGTCTTGAGAAATTCAGTGTTGCCATCCATATAATAATAATAATAAATAAAAATTTATTTATATACCGCCCTGTGGCGAACTTATCTGGGCAGTTTACAACAATAAAACCATACAACTACAAACAATATAATTCCCTCCCCCCCTTAAAAGTTATTAAATCATTCTTCAATTAAAACGAAATACAATTTAAAACATAACAAATTAAAAAACAAAACCAAATAATACAAACCGGTAAAACCCCTACAACTTCAGTTCTAAAAGGGGGCTATGGAGACATTCCTGAGGAGGGGAGATCCCAAGATCCCGAGGCCGGGTATTTAGTCCGGAAAGGCCTGCCGGAAGAGATCCGTCTTGACACCCTTTTTAAAGCCGTCTAAAGATGTCAATTGACGGATCTTGTCCGGCAGGTCGTTCCAGAGCCTGGGGGCAACAACAGAAAAAGCCCTCTGGTGGGAGGTCACCGCAAGCCTAGATTTTTGAGGCTGCAACAGGTTCCTCCCAGAGGACCAGAGGGCGCGGGGAGGATTATATAGGAAGAGGCGGTCTCTGAGATAACTTGGACCCAAGCCATTTAGAGCTTTAAAGGTGATAACCAACACCTTGTACTGGGCCCGGAAGCCCATAGGCAGCCAGTGGAGGGACCTCAGAACCGGGGTAATGTGGTCCCTCCTAGATGTTCCCGACAAAAGCCTGGCTGCCATGTTTTGAACTAACTGTAGTTTCCGAATCAAGCACAAGGGTAGCCCCATGTAGAGCGCATTGCAGAAATCGAGGCATGAGGTTACCAGTGCGTGCACAACAGTCTCAAGATCCCTTACTTCCAGAAAAGGGCGCAGCTGGCGTATCAGCCGAAGCTGATAACAGGCGCTCCTGACCGTCGCATTTACCTGATTTGTCATCAGGAGCGACAAGTCAAGGAGCACCCCCAGACTGCGAACACAGTCACTGGAGGAGAGTGTGACCCCATCCAGGACTGGAGGTTTCAACCCAATTCGTGGTTTCGAGGCCGCTACCGTGAGCACCTCCGTCTTGTCTGGATTCAGTTTCAATCTGTTTTTTCTCATCCAGCCCATTACCGCCCGAAGACATTCATTGAGAGAAGAGATGCCACTGGAATTTGAGGCCGACGAACGAGACACGGAGAAATAGATTTGGGTGTCATCAGCATACTGATAACACCCAGCACCATAACTCCGTATGATCTCACCCAGCGGCTTCATATAGATATTAAATAACATCGGGGACAAAATAGCCCCCTGAGGGACCCCACAAGTGAGGTCCCTCTTACTGGAGCTACAGTCCCCAAGCAGCACCCTCTGGGACCTACCCGAGAGGAAGGACCGGAACCAAAGCAGTGCCCCCGATACCTAACCCCTTCAGGCGGTCCAAGAGGATGCCGTGATCTGTCGTATCGAAAGCCACAGAGAAGTTTAGGAGCACCAACAGGGTCACACTACCCCTGTCAATGCTCAGACGCAGATCGTCGGTCAAGGCAACCATTGCAGTCTCAACCCCCAAGCCTGTCCTGAAGCCGGTTTGAAATGGGTCTACATAATCGGTTTCATCCAAGACGGCTTGGAGCTGGAGAGCAACCGCCCTCTCGATTACCTTGCTCAAGAATGGCAGCAAAGAAACAGGCCTGTAATTATTCATATCCAGGGGATCCAGGGAAGGTTTTTTCAGAAGTGGCCTAACAGCCGCTTCCTTTAAACAAGATGGAACATGTCCTTCCCTGAAGGATGCATTGATGATATCCGTGAGGAATCTCAACAATGCATCCCCTCCCTGGACGGCCAGCCATGATGGGCAAGGGTCGAGAGGGCAGGTTGTTTTCCTCACCTTACCAAGCAGCTTGTCCACGTCCTCGGTACTCACAGATTGGAGCTGATCCAGAATAACTTCATCAACGGAGTTGCTGGACACCTCGCTTATAGAATCTGCTACAATAGTGGCGTCTAAGTTGGCTCTTATCTGAGAGATTTTATCTGCAAAGAAGTTGTTAAATGCGTCACAGCAGGCCGTCGTCGAGTTAAGTAAGGGATTTGGCGCAGGGAGCACCTGCAACAGCTCCCTCACCACCCTAAACAGCTCTGCTGGACGGGACTGCACACGCAATATGTGCAGAGGAGAAAACTCTCTTCGCTGCACGTATTGCCTCCCGATAGGAACAAAGAAAGTTCCTATGGCGAGTTCTGTCAGATAGGAGCCGAGTCTTCCGCCACCTGCGCTCTAGTCGTTGTCCAGCCCGCTTCATTCCCCTAAGCTCTTCAGTTCGGAGCGGGTTGGCAAGGATGCTTGGGAGCGATCGTGTCGATAGCCCTGGCAAGGTTGGTGTTCCAGATATTAACCAGAGTGTCGACAGGGTCACCGGCATTTCCAACCAATGAACCCTCCAAGGCTTTCTGGAATCCAATTGGCTCCATTAGCCTTCGAGGGCGGACCATTCTAATGGGCCCACCACCCCCGGTGGGGCAGATGTTAGCTCTCAGTTCTAATTTGACCAGGAAATGATCCGTCCATGACAATGCGGAGGTACTTACTACCTCCGCCCACAGATATTCCTGTTCCGTACTGAAGACCGCATCGAGTGTATGACCTGCACAATGTGTGGACCCAACGACCAATTGGGATAGGCCCATGTTTGTCATGGTCTCCATGAACTCCCGAGCCGCACCTATTAAGCTGGTTTCAAGCGGGATGTTGAAGTCCCCTAAAACTAAAAGTCTGGGAGACTCCAACAGCAGCTCAGAGACCAGCTGTGTCAGCTCGATCAGGGAGTCTGCTAGACAACGGGGTGGCCGGTAGACTAGCAGAGTCCCCAAACTATCCCTGGTCTTCAGGCTAAGGTACATACACTCGAAGTGGACTCTGTTCTGGACAGGTATCCTGGCCAAGGTTAAGATGTTCTTATGAACTAGAGCCACACCGCCCCCCCGCCCACTACCCCAGAACCCATATGGCCAAAAGGGAAGAGAGGGCTCTGCCTACTTGGATATTTCTCTGTACTGTCTTAACTGTGAAAACAATAAAAGAATATATTGACAAAATGTAGGCCTGTAGATCTAACTTTTTTTTCTCCTGTAAGATTTTTAATACATTTGTCTGATGAAGAAGCAGGTGATGCTTCAAAAGCTTGCCTTGTGTATTGTGGTTGACCCAGTAAAGCTTTTGCTATTCTGTGGATTTTGGATGGAAATGTTGAGTCATTGGTTGTGCTATTGAGTGTCTCCTTGTTAATCTTGAAAATGGTCACTTCCCTTCAAAGGAAGGGAATGACACTTGGTGATGGTGGCAGTGGGGTGGTAAAAGGGAGCTACCCACACTTTTCTTTGATCAGAGATGGTAACTTCCAAAAGAAACTTCTGGCAAGTTCAGGCTAAAATGGAGTTTGCTCTTGAGTTGGAAATTCTTAGGAGGGAGGAGCAGAACTTGGGGGTGGGGCAAGGTGAGGCTTGAGACCATTTGGGAGGACACAGGCATTCTCATGCTGCCTGTGCTCTTGCTTCTTCATCAGACTCCTCAAGGAAGAGCTACAGGCCTGCCTCGGTGGAGCCCTGGATTGACCCGTTGAACGCCTTTGAAGAGGTTGCCAGTACAGAGGTGAGGACAAGGGTTGCTGAGCTGCCACATGAGTTGGAGGTGGGGAAAACATGCTCCTGAGACTTTTCCTCTAGAGAGCAGAGCTGGGAAGCCTTTCCGTCTGTGGCTCTTCTTTCTTGCCTCAACCCACTTGGCTGAAACATCGCCACTCCTTCCCTAGATGAGCCTGTCTGACAGTGGCGTGGACCTCAGCAGTGACTCACAGGTCTCCTCGGCTACATGTAGCCAGCGTAGTTCTCCTGATGGGGGCCTGAAGGCCACACCAGATACTGGCAGTAAACGCAGTGGAGCCATTGGCACAAGTAACAATGATGCAGCCACAACTGGACCAGAAGGCACAGAGCCAAAAGAGCACAGACGACGGCCACCACCAGCCAGGGACTCCAGCGTGCTCAAGGAGAAGGTACAAAATCCCTTCTGAGGAAACAGTAAACTTTTACACTTAACCAGTTTTCTCCAGTCTTATGCCCTCCAGATGCCTTGGATTGCAACTCCCTATACTGGCTAAGGATGATGGAGATTGTCATCCAACACATCTGGAGGACATAAAGTTGGGCAAGGCTGCTCAACAGTATGATTGCCTTACATGATTACCCCCAAATTTGGATGCTGGTGCTGGAGGTCACAGTCCAGACTGAAAGTCAGTTGATGTGACCTTCCTGTTGCAGAAGATCAGGCCTGCTGGGCAATTTCCTTGATTCTCAGGCTGAGAAGTTTGAGAAGGACCCCTAAGTTTCTCCACTCCTCTTCTGAACAGGTGAGCAGTTCCCCTGAGGCACCACCTCGAGACCACCCTCCCCCTGGTGCGATTGGCACTGAGCGTTCCCAGCGAGCAGAGAAGGCAAAAGACAATGTTGAGGGGCTAGGTGTCCTGAAGTCGGAGCCAAGCCCTAAGTTGGAGGCCCCAGGGGCCTGTCCGCCCATCCAATTCGGAGCCAGTGAAAAGGTATGTGCAAAGGCTGCTGGGGATTTTGTCTCTTCTTTTTTCATGGATGGTGAAGAAAGGACTGTGGACTTTAATCTCCTTGGTTTGTTTTTTAACTCTCTCAGGATGCTGACCTTCGTTTTATGGTGAGTGAAGGTCCAAAAGCAGACAAAGAAGAGCTGCACCAGGCACTTGCTGAAGGGGTGAGTGATGTTGCAGGATGTTGGGGGACTCTTCATTTGGCCCAGCTCAAAGGGTCAAAGTACAGCTGACTGTCCTTTGTCTGGGAGGGGGCAGAGCTTAGAAAATTTACTTTTTTGAATTGCATGATGGCTTGGGGGGGAGGGGTTGAGGATTATAATTGAAGAGAAGAGAAACAAAACAAAAAGGAGATAGGAATAAATGTAAGAATCATGAATGCAACAGTACAACAGCTAAGGCGCAACGATAAAGAAAATTACTACAATGACAAATGTAGAGAAATACTAGACAACAAAAAGGGAAGAACGAGATACCTATTCCACAAGATTCGAGAAATCAAGGGAAAGTTCAAACTAAGGACTAGGACGCTGTACAATGATAAAAATAATATGGTTCAAGACCACGTAGGAATAAAAAGAAGATGGATGCAATACACAGAAGAGTTATATAAAAGAGATGACAGCATGAGGACACATTGAATGAAGAGCCATATGAAGATTAACCCCAAATTTTAAAAACTGAGGTGGAAACTGCAATAAAGGAAATGGCAAAAAACAAAACTCCAGGAATAGATGATAATCCATAATCTAATAGAACTGTTGCAGTCCACATTGACAGAGTCAGTTCTAGTGCTAACCAACATATGTCAACAGATATGGAAAACAAAACAATGGCCAACAGATTAGATGCGATCAATATACATCCCCATCTGCAAAAAAGGAGACACAAGAGACTGCAGCAACAATAGAGCCATAGCACTAATCTCCCATGCAAGCAAAATCATGCTCAAAATTCTGCAACATAGGTTCCAACCATACATGGAGAGAGAAATACCAGATCCCAAAACAGGTTTCAGGAAAGGAAGAGGCACCAGGGACCGCATTGCAAACATACAATGGCTAATGGAGCATAGCAGGGAGTTCCAAAAGAAAATCAGCATGTGCTTTATATACTACAGCAGGGGTAGGCAACCTTTCCCCTTTAAGGGCCGAGGGATTTCAGCTCCCAGAATCCCAGGAGCTATTGGCCAACATGGCTGAGGCTTCTGGGAGCTGAAGTCCCTCGGCCCTTAAAGGGGAAAGGTTGCCTACCCCTGTACTACGGCAAAGCCTTTGACTGCATAGACCATGAAAGGCTATGGAATGGTCTTAAGGACATGGGAGTGCCAACACATCTGATAGCCCTAATGAGGAATCTGTACTCAGGACAAGAGGCTACTGTCAGAACAGAACATAGACAAACAGAATGGTTCCTTCCCAATTGGCAGTGGAATCAGACAAGGCTGCATCCTATCACCTTACCTATTCAACTTATATGCAGAACATATTGTAAGGAAAGCAGGCTTGGACATGGAAGAAGGAGGAGTGAAAATAGGAGGAAGAAATATCAACAATCTTGAGATATGCTGACGACACCATAATACTAACAAAACCTCACAGACCTGGAACACCTAAAAGTGGAAAGGCAGGCTTACTGTTGAACATAAAGAAAACAAAAATAATGACCACAGAGAATTTAACAGATTCAAACTAGACAATGAGGAAATAGAAATAGAAAAAGAGTTCTCATACCTGGGATCAAACATTGATAGAAATGGGGACTGCAACCAGGAAATTAGAAGAAGATTATGAATGGGGAGGGTGGCTATGAAAGAACTAGAAAAGATCCTAAAATGCAAGGACATACAACTCAGCACAAAAGTCAGAATCATACAAGCCTTGTATTCCCTATTACCATGTATAGATGTGAGAACTGGACAGTCAAGAAAGAAGATAGGAGTAAATCAACACATTTGAGATGTTTTGCTGGAGCAGAGTGCTGAGGATCCCATGGACAGCCAAAAGGACAAACAGATGAGTCCGAGCCAGAAATATCCCTAGAAGCCAAGCTGGCAAGACTTTGACTGTCGTACTTTGGACACATCATGAGAAGGCATGCATCATTGGAAAAACAATAATGTTAGGAAAGGTGGAGGGAGGTAGAAAGAGAGGAAGGCCACATGCTAGATGGATGGACTTTATTAAAGAGACCACAAATATGAGTTTGCAGGAGCTGGGCAGAGCAGCAGAGGACAGGGGGGCCTGAAGATGTCTCATCCATAGGGTTGCCATGGGTCGAGATCGAAGCAAAGGCAGTTAACAACAACAAAGTGTGACGTAGTGGTTTGAGTGCTGGACAATGACTCTGGAGACCAGGGTTCAATTCCCAGCTCAGCTATGAAATCCTCTGGGTGATCTTGGGCAAGTCACATTCTCTCAGCCTCAGGGGAAGGCAACGGCAAACCTCCTCTGAACAAATCCTGTCAAGAAACCCCCATGATAGGTTCATCTTAGGGGCACTGTAAGTCAGAAACAACTTGAAGGCATGCAACAACAGCAACAGTTGGGGATGGGGACTCCTACCCAGTTTCTGGTAAAGGGTTGGCCTCACCTTCTAGCTGTGAAGGTGAAAGTAATTCTGCTTGGGACCAATTGTAGTCACTGGCAATGTGGTGCTCCCCAGCAGCCTCATGGATTGGCTTAGAAAATCTGGCTCTGCTTTGAAAAACACTTTATTGGACAGGGTTATGAAACAGCAAAGGCAAGTGGCTTCCTCTCTTCAGGTGCCTTTTCACCTCTTTTTTTTTTTTTTTTTTAGCCCATGAGGGAGAGCTTAGTCCATGAGGTACATTTCTGAGAATCTTGTGCTCCCTGGACAATCAAAACTAAGGAAATTATGCATGGCTTGACTGTTGTATTATGTGACATAGGTCTGCCCCCTAAAGGTCTTTCCTTCAGGAACCATTTGCATTCTAAACCATAGTTCCAGAAGGCAGCAGACACGTTCCTCACTGGCACAAAAGACCAGCCTTCCTCATCCTGCTGCTCTCTTAAAATGTTTTAAACTACAATTCCCATCAGCCTCAATCAGCAGATGCACTAGCAAAAGATGGCAGTCAACTGTAAAGCAAACACCCAGTGGGTACTAGGCTGATAAAGGCTTGTTAGATGGAGTATGTTCTTCCGGTTTCAATGTTTTCTTGAAATTTCTTCACTGCACAAAAATGATGTATGCCTTGCTGTCTTGTACAAACATAGTATCTGGTATACCTCAGACATAGTATCTTTTGAGTGAGAGGAGTATTGAATAAGGAGAGTTTGCCTGCCTACCTTTTTCTCCCTCCTCACTGCCCTTGGTGTCCTTTTCTCTGCAGCTGAACTCTGCCCCCCGGGAGTGGGAGCTACTGCCCCCAGCTCCTGCCAGCCACAGAGCTTCTCCTGAGGTGCTTTCTGGTCGCTCCTGTGAACCTCGTCCTTTCTCAGTGGCCCCAGCTGCTGCTGCCGCCACCTCATGCCTGCACAGCCTCCCAGCAGACACATCTGTGTTCTCAGGTAACAAGAGAGATCTGGAGAGGGAAGACCAGGGGTGAGAGGAGTCCCTTTGGTGGCTGGCAGCCAGTGAGTGCCTGACTGTTTGTTTCTCTCTGCAGGCGAGCGAGGCCAGGGCCAGCGACTCTACCCAGAGCTCTTCTATGGGAACCAGGTACACACACACACACACACACACACACACACAGTGTGGCAAATGAGAGCAACACAGAGAGGTTGGGGCAGAGCTTGTAGGAATGGTGGTTCCCCACCACTTCTTTGATCCAGGAAGAAAGATGTGTGTTCTTGGGCTGCTCCAAGGGAGCTGGGAAAATTTAGGGGCCTAGTTCCCTTCTTTTTGATAGCCTCTTTTTGTCTTATCCCTGTAGGTCCCCAACACTCAGTTGGAGTCGCAGCTTCATGGCACAAGCGGGGCAAGCGGTTACCGCCCGAGTACCCCCTCTCTGCACACTTACAGGTACTGATAAGTGGGAGGGCAAAAGAATACTGGGGTGGGATAAGGCTCACTGAGCCTCTTCAGTGTGATCCATTTGTACCATTCTGTGAGACTCTTCAAACCATGCCAATTGGCCTCTTTTTCCATTAGGTCCCAGCACCTGTACCTCCAGCCCAGCCCAGCTCCCACCTCTCCTGCTCAGACGGCAGCAGGCGCTGTCCTGTCCAGCTCAGCCTTGCTCTCAGGCATGGCTCTGAAGGGGCAGTACGTGGAGATCTCGGCCCTGCAGGCGGCTGAACTTCCCAAACTACCGGCTACAGGCTTGCTGTACCAGGCACCCCCTCCTTCCTTCATCTACAGCTCGGCCTTCTGCGGCAGCCAGCTAGCTCCTGAGCAAACCCTGCTTCAGGTACTGGGACACAGTGGGTCAGGTTAGGTGGGGAAGGAAGAGCTCGGTGGTCTTTTGTGTTCTGGAAGTTGGAGAGACCCTTGATGTAGAATTACTTCTATCAGCCACATCAGGAAAGATTAGTCAGTCATGGTGATTAATCCAGCTTTATTGAAAGAAAGAAATTCGTTCCTGTCTCTTACCCTAACAGCTCAGAATCTGAATAGAATGAGAGCACTGAGCCAGTGCTCATCGTATAGTTTGTCAGGGTTGTCAGGGTTCTACTGCAAAGTGCATGTGTTGGGAAAGTTCTAGCAAGATAGAATTTTGACTATCAGCTACATGTCATTTGGTCATTTACAGGTTCCTTTGAGGTAAACAACTATTCCCTAGTTCTTGTTAAGTACAAGTTGAGTTTGTCTTATCCAAAATGCTTGCGACCAGAAGTGTTTTGGATTTTTTTCGGAAGATTATTAAAATGGCCGCTCGCCTTCTTGGTGTGCTTGACAAAGCTCCATTATGCCCTATAGGGGGACAATTTTTCTTTCAGAGGCTACTCCTGGAGGAAAACTGTTTAAACTTCACCTGCCTTTCTAACTTCCTTTACAAAGGCCTTAAGGCCATTTTTACTGCTAGATGTATATCTACGTACATGGATATATATTTATATATATAGACATGTAGATATGGATAAATATAGACACAGATAGATGAATCTCCCATGCCTGCTTGCACTGCCTCATGCTCGGCTACAGTCCAGCATATTTCGAAGAGTTTTTTCTCTGACCACTGTCCCCCAGACCTCTGGGGGTCAATCCGACTAGCTTGGTGCTCTGTGTGGACCCTCATCAGTCCCTGACTCTCCAGGGTCACTCCGATAAACACAAAATTCATTTATGTTTCATATACACCTTATACACATAGCCTGAAGGTAATTTTATACAATACAGTATTTTAAATTTGTGCATGAAATAAAGTTTGTGTACACTCAAACATCAGAAAGCAGAGGTGTCACTATCTCAGCCACCCATGAAAAATGTTTTGATTTTAGGAGTATTTCAGATTTCAGAAATCCGGATAAGGAAGACTCAACTTATAACCCATTTCCCAATCCCTTGGCATCATAGGGAACAAGATAATAACCATGTAACCTTCAGTGTCAGTGTCTTCTTCTGGAGGAAATTTTCTGAGACCAAGACACACAATTCAAAAAATACACAAGTATGTTTCTGCTATGTTAGCTTCCCCTTCAGTTACCAAGGATGGGCTGGCATGAGTGTCATGAGGTAGCAGAAAGTGTGGGTGACCTGTAAGGTGAGGAAAATAGGGAGGAGTTAGCACTTTATAAAGCTAAATCTTTGGGTGTTTGACAAAAAGTTGGATTCTGCACCAGACAGTGCGTTTTGCCCATATTGGGCTTATCTTTGATGTAGGGCCATCCACATTGTTCTTCTCTTTGGCTTTGCAGGCAAGGCTGGGCAAATAGCTTTGAGTTTAGACTTGCCAAGGTCCTTGGGCAGTGTTCTTATCCCACAGACTTGTCCTCCATTGGCTGTGTGGCAGCTGCACCTTGTTTCACAGCTCCAGTAGACCTTGCCATGGTTTTCTGAGTTCTGGGGAATGTTGGCAGGTTTACCAGGACAGTCCGTGCAGTGCTCAAGGGTTGCGGGCAGCCAGACTGATGAAAAGTTGGGGTGTCCCTTAATAGCTACAGTTGACAAGCTGCATTCAGACTGAAGATCGCTGGTCCATAAAACCCATTTCTGGCTGTATCCACAGGTGTTGCTCTCTATAGTTTTGAGGGGGTTCTTTCCCACTCTTGGTTGGAGACTGAACCTGAGACTTCATGCATACAGACCTTATTTTCTATTCTTAAGATGGCCACAGTTTGGAAAGGTTTTTGTGTTGTTGTTTTTTATTAAACTTAGGTTGTGTCTGCACTGCAGAAACAATCTAGTTTGACACTATTCTAATTTCCATGGCTTGATGCTATGAAGTCCTGGGATTTGTAGTTTGTTGTGGCAGTAGAGCTCTCTGACAGAGAAGGTGAAATGTCCCACAAAACTACATTTCCCAGAATTCCATGGCACGGAGCCATGTCGGTTATAGTGTTGTCGAACTGGATTATTTCTGCAGTGTGGATGCAGTCTCAGTTCCTGGCCAGAAGTCAGAACAACAACAAAAAACACCCTTTCTCAAACTCAAACTTCCTATGATGATAGAATCATTTGAGCCAAAGTAATGCCCCCCTCTGTTGCTTCAAGACAGAAGTGCAATGGTGATTACTGTTGTGATTCACCATTCCCTTTTTCTGCAGGTGCGCCAAGAACTCGCATCCCCATCGGAGTTCTATCCTGCCACCCTGGGGCAAGGTAGCCAGAACAATTTCCTGACAGCCACAGGCCCGGCCCAGCAGGTGAGCAAAATTCTACCTTTGGCAAAACCAGGCTCCCATCTGCCATCACCTCCACTCCTAGCATGCACTCTCTCTCTCTCTCTCTCTCTCTCTTGTCCCAGGTACTTTTGCCAGTGGTGGAACCACCCCAACTCCCACCCGTGGTGAACTTTGGCTCTTTGCAGCAAGCCCCACCAGCTGCTCCTGCACCACCACCACCACCTCCCCCCATGCCCCTGGTACCCATGGCCACCCAGGCCCTACGCCCACCGGGACAGCTGCCTGGGCGCCTCGTGTCTCCAGCTGTCCGAGCATTCCCTCATGGCGGGGTAGGCCGTAGCGAGGTAAGGAAGCCAGCTGGGAAGCCAGACCCTTCCGGTGTGTGGTCTGGAGTCTCTCTTCACCCTCTGGTTCTGATGGTCATTCTCTTCCCCAGCTCCACGCCCTGGAAATGAAGCCACTACAAGACTACAGGAAACTGAATGGCCTGGGGGCTGCAGGGGCCAGACCTTCAGGGTGCAGGTGAGTGTTCTGTATGGGGAAGAGATAGCTGAAGTCAGCTCTGCACTTCTAGGACTAACCCTTTCCTCTTCTTTAGCGGCAAACTTCAAAATTACCTGTGCCCTGCTCTCCTATAGTTGGTGCCTAGCAAATTCCTGGTGGCCTTCACTGCTAGCTCTTCACCTGAAGTGACTATACATCTTCAGGGTTCCACAAGGGCTGCTGATGAGCAGACTCCATTTTGAAATGGATTAAAATAAAGGCCACCACTATCGGAATACCTCAATAAAGAGCAGACCCTTCTGGCCATAACGGATTGAGCCAGGTAGTATAAAAAGGCATTGTTGAAATATCTTTATTTATTCTTTGTGGTCTCTGCAAATCACACAAATGGGTTATCTCTGCGCCTGTGCAGCTAGCTCAGAAAGTTCTGGTATCACTGGGCAAAACTTCAGTTGCAACTTTTTGGCAGTAGCTCTGCCCACCCCTATAAATCCCCTGGTGTTCCCGCTCTTTTTCCAGTTCCTTTCAACTGCCGCTTTTGCAGCTAGCAAGGAACTTAGCTCGCTAGAGTTGCTTCACTAATTGTTGACCTATCGGCTTTTGACTCGTGTTCTGGTTTCTGACTGCTCTTTGGATTTTGGGTTGGTGATTGTCGCGCATCAGTTGACTCACGGACCATCTTTGACTTCGAATATCGCTTCACGAATTGATTTTGATGAACTTGTTATGGCTTCCTTTAAGCATTGCATCAAGTGCAACTCCAAAATTACGACAATTGATTGTCGTAATCACTGTGTCCTTTGTCTGGGCGAAGCCCACAACTCTAAAGTTTGCTCCCTGTGCAAGGGAATGACCACTCAAGCCCCTAAAAATAGGAACTTGAAGCTTAAAGCGGCTCTCGGGGAGCAGGCCCTCAAGCCGGCCTCTGTACCAGCTCAGGCCTCATTGGAGCCTCAACCCTCCACCTCTGGCAAGGGGACCCGCCGGGATAAGGACAGGTCCAAGGAAAAGTCCACTAAGGACATGAAAACTGCTGGTCCTGATAAGGAGTGGGATGATGGATCTGAGTCTGGCTCCAAAAAGCACCGTGGAGATGGGGCTGGGGAGAAGACAGCCAAACGCAAACATTTAGAGCCCCAAGGAGATTCTGTGGGCCATCATTCTTCTTCTAAACGGGCTCGTTCTATTTCACCTAAGAGCTCGCATCGTGAGAGGCCTTCAAAAGCGGCCATGACACCCCCAGCGTCCTTCGGTTCTGAACTGGTCGGGGAGGTGGCTGTTGATGAACCCTTTTCCCCCCTAATTCGAGTGGAATCGGATTTGGAGGGTGAAATTGTTGAGACGGAGCCTCCAGCCCTAACTCCGCATCAACTGGAATGGGTGCGCTCAGCTGCCTCTCGGGATCGAGAGCATTCTGTTGATCGGGCCCGAGGTCTGCAATCTCCATCCTGGGACTCGAGGCTGATCGGGCTGGTATGGAGGATAGACCTACACAGCAGGACCCCCTCCTACTCCAGTATCCTGACCTTCGTTTTGAGGATGGGTGATACTTCCTGCTAGTTGACCCTAAACAACTTTGGCGTGAATGGCAGCGTCCACCGACGCCTCCTCTTCCTGTTCCATTGCACCATGCGTCTCTGTTTTCTCATAGGCTGCTCCCAAGATCTCCAGCGGGCTCATCGGCTTCAAGTTACTCGGGGCAACGGTCCCAATTTCCATCTCCAAAGAATTCTGATGTGGAGAGACCTTCTAACCTGGCAGAGCTGGTCACTTTGGCATCGTCGTTGCCTTCGGATGATGTTAAATGTTTTACAGACCAAATAATTCGAATGGCAAATGCCCTTGACATTGAGGTCTCCAGGACTGATGACGAGGCCATGGATGCCATAGAAAAGAGGGCACATGGCAAAGTCCTGATGCCTCCTGCCATAGCCTACCTCCCTTCCTTAGAAAAAAATCGCGAAGAGGTCTTGGGCCACTCCAGCTACAGTGCCATCCACCTTCTGGAAGCTGGAAAACCTCTATTGCATGGCTCCATCAGGGCTGAGTTGGTTGTTTGAACACCCATTCAGCCATTGTCGAGGGATCCTAACTTTCTTTTACCCCCTGGACCTCCTCATCACCTATGGACCGGGAGAGCAAGAAGTTGGACGCAGTGGCTAAGAAGATTATGCTGCTGCGGTGCTGGACTTGAAGGTCGCTAACTATGTGGTGTGCATGGGGGCTTATGTCCAGCACCTCATGGATAAGTTGGAGCCACTGTTGTCTTCAGTTCGGGATGGAGACAAAGCCCTCGCAGTGGCTATTCAGGGGGAGACACATGCTCTGGGTGGTCAGCAGATCATCTCCACCAGACATTCCACCGACTGTGCTGCGGAGATGCTATCGGGCTCAGTAGCTCTTCGCAGGCATGCATGGCTTCGGGCATCGGATCTGAACCCCCAAGTGAGGATGGCCATTGACATGTCATTCAATGATTCCGGTCTGAGACGGATGAGAAACTCAACTTCCGATACCGTATGAAGGCGGCAGCTTGGAAGCACGGCATGTCTTCTCCTACCTTCCATCCATCCCGAAGGCGCTTCAAGGGGCATCGGCCTTAGTACCAACCATATAAGAATCGGCCGTACCAGCAAGAGCACCAGGGCCAGCATCGGCAACGACAGCCGTCGCATTCGTTCTCGTCCTCCGGTCAGCACCAGCATTCCTCCTCTCGGTACCGACAGGATTTCTGCAGGAAGACCGCGGATCAAGGCAAGAGACGGCAATGATGTGTAGCCAAGCACTTCGCCACCCCTCCCTTTGGGGACAGACTTGAGGCTTATTTTAACACCTGGGCCTCAATCACCTCCGATTCTTGGGTGCTGAACATTGTCTGTAGGGGTTATGCACTCGAGTTCGAGGAGCACCCTGCCACCAGAGCTGTTCTGTCCACCAACCCCTCAGACACCCTACTTGACAAAGTTTGCACACTATTACAGAAGGGAGCCATTGAGCCTGTAGATCCCTCTCGGGCCCACATTAGCATTCGGAGAGATCACAGGAGGTTCTTTGCCTTTGCCATCGGAACTGACCTCTACCAATACAGGGTGCTGCCCTTCGGACTGTCAATGGCACCAAGGGTGTTCACAAAGTGTATGGCTCTAGTAGCTGCCTACCTCCGACAGAACGGGATCACAGTCTTCCCCTACCTGGACAACTGGCTTTTCATGGTTCCATCCCAACAGAAGTTGAGAGAGGATCTCCAATTCGCATTGAGTCTCCTCAATTCTCTCAGACTCAGGTCAACGAGGGGAAATCAAATCTGACCCCTTCAAAACAGGTCAAATTTATTGGCGCTCTCCTCAATGCCGACAGGACCATGGCCTTCCTGCCCCAAGACAGGTTTCAGGCCCTCTGCATGGCAATCAGAGCCTGTCTCGCACACAGACGAGTCAGGATGGATGTGATCCAAGTGGCCCTGGGTCACATGGCTTCAACCACTTTTGTCCCCCAGTGAGCTCGTCTTCGCCTAAGACTAGTACAGTGTTGGTTCCTGAATGTGTTCGATTCCACCAGTGACCCTCCGAAGTGGCTCACGGTACCGAGGCTGGTAGCCAAGTCACTGGCCTGGTGGTTTGATCCTGACAATGTATGCCTGGGAATGCTGGCTCCTCAGGCCCAAATCACCCTGACCACGGACGCTTCCCTAGAAGTGTGGGGAGCGCACACGCAGAGCCTGACCATCAAAGGGGAATGGTCACAACAGGAGAGAGAGCTTCACATCAACGCTCTGGAGATGCTGGCAGTGGAGAAAGCCCTCAAAGCATTTCGGACTTTGTTAGCAGGGAAGGTGGTCTTGCTTCTGACAGACAAAACCACCGTCATGTTTTATTTAAACAAACGAGGCACGAGGTCTCGAACATTGGTACACATCACCATCTATATATGGGATTGGTGCATCTCCAACAGGATTATGCTTCAGTCAGTGCACCTGCCGGGAGAGGACAATCAGCTGGCAGACCATCTCAACAGGTTAGCCAGTCCTTTCACGAGTGGCACCTCCACCCGGAGCTGATCTCCGACCTCTTCTCCATCTGGGGCAGGGCAGAGATCAATCTGTTTGCAACCTCTCAGAACGCTGTGTTCTGTTTCCAGATTCGAACTCCACTCTCGCTAGGCAATGCCTTCCAGCTCGAGTGGTCAGGACAGAGGTTTTACGCCTTCTCTCTGTTCCCACTCATCACGAAGGTAGTGGCCAAAATGAGATCCAACAGGACAGACGCCATCCTGATCACCCCATGGTGGCCAAGGCAACCATGGTTTGCAACTCTACTGCTGATGGCAAGGAAGGAGTATCGGTGTCTGGAGCCTCACTCAGATCTGCTGACCCTAAATGAGGGTCAGGTCTTCCATCCGGACATAGACCAACTTGCTTTGGTAGTGTGGGGACTGTTTCCGTACTGAACTTGCCCCCACCTGTTCAGACTGTAATTTGGGTTGCCCAGAAGCCCTCCACTATTAAGTCTTATTCTTTGAAATGGAACAGGTTCTTAGACTTCCTCTCATCTAAGGACATTTCTCCATCCCGTGTGTCGATCCCGACGATCCTGGAATTTCTAATGTCGCTGGCCGACACAGGACTTTGTTTGAATTCTATCAAGTGCTACTTATCTGCCCTATCCTCTCATTACCAACTTGAGGGCAGACCCTCTCTGTTTTTGGACCCTCTGGTCAAGAGGTTCCTTAAAGGACTTTCCAATTTGCACCCCCCAGCTTTGGTACCGACGCCAGCTTGGAGCTTGGACTTGGTTTTGGCTCACCTTTCTTCTAAACCCTTTGAACCTATGGCCACAATGGACTTAAGATTGCTGACCTGGAAAACAGCTTTCTTAGTGCCATCACTTCTGCTCGTCATGCTGGGCAGATTTGTGCACTACAGATGGACCAATCATACCTTTGGTTTCCTAAGGACAAGGTGGTTCTCCGTTACTGACATCACATTCCTATCTAAAGTGGTGTCAGCCTTCCATATTAATCAAGACATTGTGTTGCTCACTCTAGCTCCAAATCCGACCACTGATACCGAAAGGCGATTACACACCTTGGACGTTCGCAGGACCTTGGCCTTTTATCTTGACAGAACCTCGGGTTCAAGGTGCTCAGAGAGACTCTTTGTATGCTACTCTGAGGCCAAGAAAGGACTGCCAGTCTCGGCACAAAGGTTTTCTAAGTGGGTGACTGCCACCATCCATCTTTGCTACGAGCTGGTGGGCAAGACCGCACTGGACAGGGTGCAGGCACACTCAACTAGGGCAGTAGCTGCATCCTCCGCTTTCTTGTCTGGGGTGCCGCTGGAGGATGTCTTTAAGGCTGCTGTCTGGTCGCAACCATTGACATTTATAAAACATTACAGGTTGGACACAAGGGCCAGACAAGAAGCCTCTTTTGGGAGGGCAGTGTTACTATCTGCTTTGCACTGAAAGGTTATTTCAGGTGTGATGTTGCCTTAATTGCACTATTAATTGCATACTTGAATACGGTAATTGACACCAGGTTGTTTTGATGGTTGCAATTTACAGTTTATTGTTGTTAATAAAATTTATCTTTTTTTGAACTCACAAAATTGTGTCAGGACACTCCCTCCTTCACTGACCAAAGCTTGTCAGTCTGAATAACCCATTTGTGTGATTTGTAGAAACCATGAAGGAGGACAGGTTGCTCACCTGTAACTGTATTTCTTCGAGTGGTCATCTGCGAATTCACACAAATCCCGCCCATCCTCCCCACAGTCATGTCCTGCTCATTGCTAAATTCATGCTGTCGCGGCTTGGCGGCGTACATTTTGGAACTGGAGAAAGAGCAGGAACACCAAGGGATTTAGAGCTACCGCCAAAAAGTTGCAACTGAAGTTTTGCCCAGTGATACCAAAACTTTCCGAGCTAGCTGTGCAGGCGCAGAGATAACCCGTTTGTGTGAATTCGCAGATGACCACTTGAAGAAATACAGTTACAGCAACCTGTACTTCTTTTGTTTGATACCAAATAAGCCGATTTTCTTTGACGGTGATACAGCATTTGTTAAAAATCACAGTGATGTGCCTTTAATGCCACCTACCTATGAGATTTCATGACTGGAGAAAGGGCAGAGTGGTGTAGTTAATACAGCAAACTAGGACTAGAGAAATTGTGTTGTAACTTACTGGGTGATCTTGAGGCAATGATAGTCTTGGGTTGTTGAGCTTAAAGTGGATAGGGGGAGGATGGGGATCATTCTTGCTAGCATGTGCTCGGGGGTTGGAGGAGTTGAGTACTAAATAAAATTTGGGGTTCTTTTCAGAAGGAGATTTTGGAACATTCTATCAGTTGGAACAATTTTGTGATGGTGCCTTCCTTTTTGAGAAGCAGGGGAGAACATTTATGAAGCCTGGTACAGAAATCTTTTTAAATAACAGCAAACCTATTTCTTTACAAATGTGTTATGGAAGGAACAGTAGTATTCAGTCCTCTGAAAAACATCTCTGTGGAGTAGGAGGAGGACTGATCTCTTGCATTGCCTCCCTGGGAATGGAATCCAGCAGGGAAGCCTGTTCCCTGAGAGTAGGAAGAGAGAGAAAACGGAGGCTAACTTTGGGCTTCTTCTTTATAGTTGACACTTATTCTTCTCATTTGCAGGCCTTTCTCTGGAGGCTTCAATGCCAGGCTGAAATCCCCTGGGACTGGCTATGGTGGCATCTTCCGTGCCCAGCGCTTTGAGGTCTACCAGCAGGTGAGAGTGTTATGAAGAGGCTCTTCCTCCATGTCAGGTTTCAAAATTACCAACCTACAAGGAGGCTGGTTGCTTGATAGATGAATTTAACTTTTTTGACTCTTATGTCTTTTGGCAATTTTTGAAGGGGGGCTGTGTTGCAACAAATAACTGTTCTTCTTAATTGATTATATTACTAGTCTTTTATAATCTGCTTCTTCAAATGGGGGGGGCATTAACCCTAAAGGGAGAGTGAAAACAAATACACTTGACCTGACACCATGTCCTGAACCACGTATCCTCTGCTTTGTGTGTCTCCTCCCTTCACAGTCAGATGTCCTTCGCTGGAACCCCCGTGCCTGGGAGCGCGCTGCCCAACCACGGGAGGGAGCTCCACCTCGACGCCTTGAGCCAGACCCCCGCTCCCATAATGACAAACAAGACCCCAGTCTCTCCAACCACCACTAGTCCAGGATGCTGATCCCTCCCTTTTTCGTTCTGTTGCCCTCCCCCAAAATTGTGGGAGGGTTCTTTTGTGGGGGCTCCGTTTTCTTCCTCTCCCCCTCTTGGTGTATCCTGAATATGGGGTGTCTCCTTGACTCCTTGTCTGTTTTTTGAGGAGGGCGACACCAGAATTTGCCCCCTCAGTTAGGGGTTTTAGACACTTAGTGTATGGGGAGGGGCAAGGATCAGGATTTTGGGAGGCTCCTAGCTGAATGTATTTTTGCTTATTTCCTTTGGTTTCACCAGAGATTTTTTTTCCTGGCAGGGGCTAGTGTTGCCCTTTTGATTGAGGGGGGAGCAGCACAGAGGTGTGGAGTGTAAATATATATAAATATGAACATGTGGGGTCTTGCCTCTTCCCTCTTCTATTTATGGGGAGGGAGGGAGACTGGGAGCCTGCCTCCTCTCCTGTCCATTTGCTCCCCTGAGTTTGAAATAGGAAGCGTTGAGTTTTTAAAAGGTGGTCGAGCTGGTTTGTTTAATAAATAAAACCAAAAAAGTTGTTTAAAAAAACCAATAAAATAAAAAGTCAAACTGTTCGGTTTTTCATGTGTTCAGTGTTTGCTATTAATACTTCCATTACATCCCACCACAATCATTTGGATTTAGGCTTGTATTTAACCGGACTATTAAAACTGATGGGACTTCAGGGAGCTTGTGTTGATTTTTAATGGGACTGTGCTTTAATCTGGATCCAATCCCGTAATTCCTTTGCACTGAATTTCCCTGTATGTTCAAACATGCCACTACTTTTAGTCAACACAGTGATGGCCTCCTTTAAACACGTCCCACTGATTGGCCTGTGATAGGCCATTTTGACAGCATTACTAAAGTCAGCATGGGTTTCTCAAAAATCAGTCATGCCAGACTAATCGAGTCTCCTTTTTTGATATGATTACCAGCTTAGTAGATGAAGGGAATGCTATAGATGCAGCATATCTTGATTTCATTAAGGCTTTGACAAGGTCGTCCATGCTATTTCTGCAAACAAGCTAGTAAAATGTGGGGCAGGCAATGCAACTGTTAGGTGGATTTGTAATAGGTTGACTGACCAAACCCAAAGGGTGCTGAGCAATGACTCCTCTTCATCCTGGAGAGAAGTGACCAGTGGTGCCACAGGGTTCTGTCCTGGGCCCAGTGCTGTTCAACATCTTTCTCAATGATGTGGATGAAGAAATAGAAGACACGCTTAATCACATTTGCAAATGACACCAAATTAGGAAGGGTTGCTAATACCCCAGAGGAAAGAAAATTCAAAATGACCTTAACATCTTAAGAGTTGGACTAAAGCAAAATAAATTCAACAGGGAGAAATGTAAGGTACTACACTTAAGGAGAAAAAAATGAAATGACATATATAGGATGGGTGACACCAGTACATGCAAAAGGGATCTGGGAGTCAGTAGACCACAAGTTGAACATGAGTAAAGTGTGATGTAGCAGCTATAAAAGCCTTTATGATCCTAGGCTGGCTCAATAGGAGAGTACTGTCTAGGGCAGTGATTCTCAAAGTGGGTGGTGGAAAGATCAGAAAGGCAGTGAAGGAACGGGGTGGGAGGGGGGCCTTCCAAGTACTGGTGCACAAGAATGACAAGGAGGACCAACGACTGTTAAAACTATGGTGGTGGGAGAGAAGTGGCAGCAAAAAGCTTCCACACTGGGATCCTGCTTAAGCTTTGTGAGCTTTGTCAGGACTTGTCTGGCAGCTCCTGCTTTCTTTCATTGGACAGGCCAAGAGAAACAGCAACAGAAGAAACAATGTATGGGGGTGGGGTGATTTGAAGCACATCTCTGAGTTGGCTCTTGCATTTCCAAGATTGATAGTCTTTCCTCACCACACCGGCAAAGGGTGGAGTCCTTCCTTGCAGAGGTGAAGCTTCTCCCTCTGTACCTAGTCACCTTTTATGTGTTTATTAATTTCATTTACAGCAGTGACCAAGAAGCCTCTTGGCTGGCAGAGGCGAGAGGCTTCTCGGTTGTTGCTCGTTGCACCGTCACCCTGGGACCAGCAGCAGGCCAGCCTGCCGTATCTTTCCTGTAAGGCCTTCATGGGTGAGAGGGAGCAGTGGACCTTGACCATGTTTCCCAGGAGAGCTACCACTGCTGTATTAATACAAGAGGCTGAGGTAGGTACCAACACAAATAGTAGACCTGTTGTTAATTGTTGGTTGCACAATTGGAAGGGAGGTGGTAGTTCAAAAAAGTTTGGGGACCACTGGTCTAGACTGAGGGAAGTAATAGTGCCACTCTATTCTACTTTTGTCAGATCTCATCTGGAATCCTGTGTCCAGTTCTGGGCACCACAATTTAAGAGGGATGTTTAGAAACTGGAATGTGTCCAGAGAAGGGCAACCAAAATGGTGGAAGCGCTGGAAACCATGTTCTATGAGGTTGCTGGGTGTGTTTAGCCTGGAGACTTCTTCGGATTTCGGCTTTGTGATTGCGGATCGGTTGACTTACAGTTTTTTGGACTTCGATTTTGCCTCATGGATGACTGCTTGTGTTGCAAGATGGCTTCCTTCAAGCGTTGCCTGAAATGCAACACCAAGATCCCGAGTATTGATCCGCACGATCAGTACGTTTTGTGCCTGGGTGAATCCCATAACCCTAAGGCTTGCCCCCTATGCAAGGGGATGACTCCCCAAACCCTCAAAAACAGGAAGCAGGCCCTCAGACCAGCCTCGACACCAACTCAGGATCCACAAGAGCCCCTACCATCTACTTCCAGGGAGATTCAGAATGAAAAGGGCAGATCTAAGGAGAAAGCCTCAAAAAAAGGCTTCTAGGTCCAATAACGACCAGGGCAATGGAGCTGGGAAAAAGAATTCTAAAAAGAAGCACATTGAGCCCAGCGATGGAGATTCTTCCGAGTGCTCCCATCAGAAAGAGCCTGCTCTACTTCTCTGTAGAAATGGAAATCTCATTCCAAGAGGGCCAGATCTTCCTCTCCTAAAAGGTCCCATCATCTTGTGGCTTCTGAGGCTTCAAAAACGTCTCTGGCCACCCTCAGGTCTGAGTTGGCCCACACGTCTCCTGCTGCTAGACCGCTCTCCCCCCTGATTTGGGTTGAGTCTGAGTTGGAGGATGAACTCCGGGAGGAGCCGCCGGTGTTGACACCGCAGGTAGCACAACAATCGGTTCCTAGCACCTCTCGGGCTCGAGAGCATTCAGGAGATCAGTACCAACCTCGGGATCAAACTTCCCTCGGGCTCGAGGCTGATCGGGCTTTGGCTGGGAGAGCTTCTACACAAGACTCTTCTGCTGCAGTATCCTGACCTCCGATTCGATCCACCATCAGGCTGATATTACCTACCTGTCAACCCCAAATTCTTACGTCAGAACTGGCAGCGTCCCATGCTGCCCACTCCATCTCCGGTGTTCCCTCTCACTCCACCAGTGCCGCTGGTTCCACCTCGGCATGCTTCTCTGTTCAGCCACAGGCCTCTCCCTCACTCTCCAGAAGACTCTGGTCTCGGTCCATTCAGCGCTGCAGTCCAGATCTCCGACTGAGGACAAATCACCACCTGCATTGGTCAACCTGGCATCGTCCTCCCCAACTGACGATGTCAGGTCCTTCACAGGCCAAACTGTCAGGATGGCCAACGTGCTTGAAATCGAGGTGACCCACATGGATGAGGAAGCTGTTGACCCAGTGGAGAGGAGGGTGCATGGTAAGGTGCCCACACCACCTGCTATTGCATACCTCTCATTCCTGGATAGCGAAGAGGTCATGGGTGTCACCAGCTACTGTGTCATCGACGTCCTGTAACATTGAGAACCTCTACTGCATCTCGTCTTCGGGACTGAGCTGGCTTTTCGAACACCCATGGCTTAACTCAGCCATCATGGAAGGTTCACAGACTGCCTTCACCCCTCGCACCTCAACTTCGCCGACTGACCATGAGAGCAAAAAACTTGATGCAGTTGCAAAGAAGATACATGCGGCAGCAGTATTGAACTTGAAAGTTGCAAATTACACAGCATACATGGGCACTTATATCCAACATCTAATGGAGAGGCTTGAGCCCCTTTTGGAATACAGTTACAGGTGAGCAACCTGTCAGTCTTGGTTCAAGTGGAAAGACGACACCACCTTTGGAAGAAAAGTGATATCGGGACGGAGGACCACCTTGACTTTGTGGAATCGAAGGTAAGGCGGGTCCATCCGCAAGGCACAAATTTCACTTCCACATCGAGCTGAGATAATGGCCACTAAGAAAACTCTCTTCCAGGTCAGCAGTCTTAAAGTCCGTGGTGGCCAAGAGCTCAAAGGGCCTTGTTGAAAGGTATGAAAGCACCAAGTCCAGACTCCAAGCAGGGGTCATTACCAAGGATGGAGGTTGTTGAACACCTTCAGGAACTTCTTCACCAATGGGTCCTTGAAGAAGGAGAAGCACCCTTCGAACTGGTAGTGAGAAGAGATGGCTGCCAGGTAGCATCGCATTGAGGAGAGGCATAGTCCTGAATCTGCCAGTCCCATAAAGAATTCCAGGACGATCAGTACTGAGACACAGGATGGAAAGATAGCGCGTTTAGGAAATCCAAGAGCATGTTCCATTTGAGAGTGTAGGCTCTTCTAGTGGATGGCTTCTGGGTCGGCAGGATTACTATCTGCACAGAGTCTGGAAGGGTCCCTAAGGGAGAATCCACCAAGCCACAAATGGAAGGTTGTCCATGTCCAGGTGGCAGACTCGGTCCTTGTGAAGGATTAGGAGATCTGGATGCAGCTCAAGCCAGAGAAATCAATCTTGAGACAGGTGAAGCAAAGTAAGACAGGGCTGCCTTGGCCACCATGGGGTGATGAGGGTGGTGTCAGCGTGGTTGGTCCTCATTTTTGCAACTACTCAGATGATGAGGGGAAAAGGTGGAAATGTGTACACCATCTCTCCGGACCACTCAAACAGGAAGGCATTTACTCGAGAGCCAGGAGCTTGAGTCCTGGAACAGAACTGTGTGCAGTGACTCTTGTGATTGTTGGCGAAGAGGTTGGTGTCCCCCAAGACTGGAACAGATCGGATACTGCCTCAGGATGCAGATGGCACTCATGGGACAAGCCCAAAGTTTGGCTGAGCTCATCTGCCAGCTCGTCTTCACCTGGATGCACCAGTCCCAGATCTGCAAGGTGATCTTGAGGAGGGTTTGAGACTTAATGCCTCCCTGCTTGTTTATGTATAAAATCACTGTGGTGTTGTCTGTATGGAGTAGTCCCACCTTCCCCTGAAGGATGGTCTCAAAGGCACGAAGGGCCTTCTCCACTGCTAGCATCTCAAGAGTGTTTATATGAAGAGCTTGTTCCAAGATGGACCACTGGTCTCTGACAGTCAGGCTGGAGGTATTGGCACCCCAGCCATCCATAGAGGCATCCATGATCAAAGAAGCTTGATGTTGTAGAGGCAAGAAGGGTACTCCTGATCGGACATTGTCAGGGTCAAGCCACCAATGGGAGGGTCCTTGATACCAACCTTGGGATGAACAGGCACCTGCTCAGTGAGGGTCTGGGAAGTCATGGACCTGCAAAGGGCACAGGATTGAACATTGTGTCCTTCGCCCAGACAGAGGAGACAAGAGTGTGGGTCACAGTCAAGGATCTTGCCACCGCACTTCCCACAGCATTTAAAAGAGCGCGAAGACATTTCAAACCGAAGATGAAGCCAAATTGAAGCAAAAATTGAGGTCAAACAGTCCGAGGTCAAGTGATTTGCAAATAGAGTCAAGTCCAAAATCCAAAGAATTGTCAAAGTCAAGTCCAGAAGTCAAATCCAAAATCAACACATCAAGAAACAAACAATACTGAGCAGCGAAGTTCCTTCCTAGCAGCTAATGCAGTGGATGAAAGGAACTGGGGGAAGAGCGGGAAGACACTAGGCTTATATAGAGGGGGCAGAGCTACCACCAGAAAGTTGCAAATAGAATTTTGCCCAGTGATACCAGAAGTTTCCAAGCTTTACTGCGTATATGCAGAATAACCCATTTGTTGATTCGCAGAGACCACGAAGAATGGAATATACTATCTTGAAGTTTCCTTTAGAGGTTTTTTAACAAGAGGCTGGATGGCCATCTCTCAGGAGTGAGTTGTTTTTTCCTGTATGGCAGGGGGTTGGACTGAATAACCCTTGGGGCCTTTTCCAAATCTGATTCTATGAAGTTGTGAAAAGAGGGGACAATCCTTATGCCAACAAGAATCAATGTTTTAGAATGAGCTTGTATTGTGTAGTGTGTTGCAGCAACACATTGTGGAAGGAACTAGATGGCACAAAGGTCTCCTCTCCTATTGTTCCTCTTCCCCGAAATACGAGAATTAAGAGAAACAAGAGTCTCTGCCTTAAATTTTGAAGAACTAGCTATGTGAATTGCTGTCACAAATTTGCTATTTCCAGTACAACAAATAAAGTGACTACCCTTGTCATTGTAGTTCTGCATACATTATTGATTATGCCTTAGCTAAACCCTGAAGGCACAAGATCCCTGTCTGATCTTGGAAGCCAAACGGGGTCAGCCCAAGTTAGTACTTGAATGGGAGACTGCCAACTAATACCAGGTACTGCTGTAAGCTATATTTCAGAGGAAGGTGCTGGCAAAGCCACACACATACAGCCTTTACTTTTAATCTAGGAGACAGCTAAATAATTCCACAAATTATTAAAATGCACCATGGAGAGCATTATAAGAAGAGAAGCTATTACTGAAATCCCTGATTCAGAATAAAAACAACCAGTACATTAAGATCCCTGGTGAAGTGGCTTTATTGATTGATATCAGCAGCAACTGGGGAAGGGAGGGAATAAGTGGAAAGGAACTTAAATATTTGGCCTGAGAAGGAAGTGGCTGCCTGCATCGTGCTCAAAAAGGGAAGAAGCCCCAGAAGATGTGCCCCCAACCCAGGAGGGCTTAGGATAGCAGCCGTTATGGGTCCTCCGCCACAAAGACCTGTTGGGCATTGGGGAACCGCTGGGGAGTGAAGCTGGGATCAGCTTGTAGTCGCTTCTGCAGATCTGATTTCAGCTGGAAAAAGAAAGAAGCAAAGTACCTTGAGTCTGGCTACCCCAAACTTAGATGGAGGAGTATGGGGTGTGGGGCACAAAGGGGTTGCACTTCCTCACCTGCTGCCGGTAGCCTTCCTGCAGAGCTGGTTCAGCCAGATCTCGGCTCAGGCTCTCTGTGCTGGTCAGAGGCTTCACGCCAGCTACTTTGGCTGCTTTGTTCACTGCCTCTGACAGAAGTAGCTGTGGCCCATCACCCTGCATTGTCTTCAAAGGAAAAGGAGAGAGCTAGTATTCTGCCCAGCATGGGATGAAAGCAGCAGGGATTATGATAAAATGTACACAGGACGTGGCTGCAGAAGTGTTCACAAGCCCCATGAACCTTTGTCTCCCACTTAAGAAATAGGTCAAGCGCCTCACCCGACATCCCAAGCGGGTGCAACATTCTGCACCAGTGAGCCACCCCGTCTAAGGCTCAACTCCCACCTCTGTAGCCAGTGCGTAAGGTTTTCCCTCACACAACTCTCCTGCCCTCAGTGGCAAAGAGGAAAGCTAAACACTTTTCAGCTAAACGCCAAGTGAGACATACACATGCAGAGAGAGAGAAATATTCGCGCCCCAATGAAAATAATGGTGCACACACCATCATTATATCCCTCCCTGCTTGTCCCTCCCGTGAAGAGTAGGACTGCAGACTACGTCTGTAAACGGGGAGAAACAACTGTATATTCCATCTCCTAAGAAAAGGGTTGGACAAAATGCATCCCTCCCAGAGGATGTTGAACTACAGCTCCCAGCATTCATCACCATTGGCTATCCTGGTTAGGGCTGATGTCCAGCAAGGCCCTAGAGCAGGGGTCGGCAAGTTTTTCTTACCTGGGGCTGGTCCGCTGGCCTCCAGGTCTTCCGTGGGCCGAGGGGGGGGGATGGTGGTGCACATGCACATGCATGCGCATGCAGCCCTCACCACGCGCGTCACAGACGCCATTTTGCTTTCCAAAATGGCAGCCGCGACTCGTTTGCTTATGCACAGTACTCCTGCGCATGTGCAAACGAGTCGCAGCCATCATTTTGGAAAACAAAATGGCATTCGTGACTCATTTGCGCATGCGCCGAGCCGCAGCCACCATTTTGTTTTCCAAAATGACAGCCGCGGCTCATTCGCAGGAGTACTGCGTATGCGCAAACGAGTTGTGGCCGCCATTTTGGGGAAAAATGGCGGCCATGGCGCGTGTGGCGGGGGTCGGTCCAAAGGCCTTAGGGGGCCGGACCCGGCCCATGGGCCGTAGGTTGACAACCCCTGCCCTAGAGAAAGAGCTTGGACAATCTGCTACTTTGGACTACAGCTTGAAGAATTTATCAGAACTGAAACCAAAACCTGCTTTTCCCAGAGTGAGGGGAAAGGGAAGGAAAAAGAGCTGCTGTTACTGAAGTCATCAAGGTTCCACCACATAAGGCCCTCCAATCAATTTAGATCGGGGTTGCAACTGTGCTGAGGCCAGGATCTAATCCAGAGAGAGAGAAGAGAGCTCAAGCCCAAATATCTGGGGTTTTTTTTTCTGCAGTTCCTCTCAAAGTGGCAAAAGAAATTATATTACATCGTTTTTGTGGGTTTTTTGGGCTGTGCAGCCATGTTCTAGAAGAGTTTCTAACGCACAGATGCTGACGAAACATCAGAAAGAAACTTCTAGAACATGGCCACACAGCCCGAAAAATCCACAAAAACTATGGATGCCGGCCATGAAAGCCTACGACTTCACATTATATCACATCACTTCCTGATGCCATTTTGAGGACTGCGGAGGAAAATATATTTTGAAGTAATACAGGGTTCTGGGGTGTTTTTGTGGGTGTGATATTTCTGCTTGTTTTCATGCAATTGAGGTACTTTTTGTGATTTGGGAGTAAATATTGTCCAAAGATAACATTTTTTTAATTGTGGGGAGCTGGGGGACTGGTGGGGAACCTTGGGGCAACAGAAGTTGGGTCACATGCAGGCCAGGAGTAGCAACGTGGCTGCCACTAAATTAGATCTACTTCTACAAATCTTCCCATTGGTAAACACCTGACCACCAAATTTTGGGGGGAAAATATTAGTGGGGTCCCACCAACCCATCTTCACTCTTCCAAGAAGCCTACCTCACACATCTTGCCATTTTAAACCACAGATTCCCTCTCCTTGGGACAACAGGCAGTGCAGCAATCCAGGGTAAGAGAAGGAAACAATTCTTCCACTGTGGAGCCACAACAACTTCACCTAAAGTCAGGGGAGAGAGAGTCTCACCTTGCGCCGTTTGGCTGGCATGCCACTCAGGTAGGCATCGCTGAGGGGAGGCTGCTGCTTGAGCTTGCGTTGGCTCTGAATGTCCTCCCGGATGATGGGCACCCACTCCTTACAGGGAGAAGGGAAGAGCAAACACATTTGGAGACCCATTAGCAAGACCACACAACACGGCCTGCCAAAAGGACAAGCTCCCCCACCCCCAATTCTACCATCTCAGGGACTCACAGGGGGCACGGCAGCGGCCCAGGGCTCTGCCTCCGGGGCAGGGGGTTCCCCCTGTTGCGGCTCCTCATGCTCTGGCTCCCTGCGCTGCTGAGGCATGGCCTCTTCTGCCGTTGTGGCTGGAGCTGGGGATGCTGTACTGTCTCGCTGCAAAGGGGAGAGAATAGAGTGGGTGGGTCAGGGGGACCTCCCCTACCTACCTACACACACACATGCACACACACAAAGCCCAAAAGAGAGAAAAAGCCAAGCTCCCTCACTGCAGGGCTGGAAAAGACTTCAGGCTCAAAACCTCACAAGAGCAAATAGTGGTCTAGACAAATCAAAGGCAATGGGAGGCAGCTACATGATTTTTAACATGCTTTTTTGGCACAGTGCAGCCTTTGCACAAGTCTTGTTGGGTAAGCACCAGCTTTGCAGATGTGGACCCTGTAATTTTTGCCCAGTCTTCATGGCAGCTCTGTCAGGGTGGAAGGGGACTGATGGTGAACAGCTACTTTAAAGTCTAGCCAGAGATTCTCACTCACTGAGCTTTCACCTTTGACCATGCCATGCTGAGACACCTGCATAATGGGTTGCAACAGAGTATTATTGAGTTGTGTTACATACAGCAAAAGGGCTGAATGCTTATGCAACCAATCAGTGTCATTATGATTTGATTTAGTTCACTTTTGTACTATAGCAAAAATACTTCGTACCTCCACGGTATCTTGTGTGTACCAAACAGTAACAATGCCTACCAAAGCCATTTCAATTCTAAGTTGTAACACAACAAAATGTGGAAAAGTTGAAGGATTGTGTGCATGTGTGTCTGAACACCACCACAAAGGGTGTATGCTAGTGGCAAAGAGGCTGCTGGTGGCACCATGGCAACTTTTATTCCAACACTCACCCTCAGCCACACACAACCCTAGGTGGCCCCAGGGAAAATGGCCTCAACCCTTTATCTGTACCACTGAAGCATATCCATCTACCTGAGAGGGGTGTTGGAAGCAATCCTGCCCATAAAACATGCCAAGTACTTTGAACCCATTGCAGCAGACTTCCTCCACTGACTACCCTGCAGGTAAGTTGGGTCTACAATTCCCACATCCATGCCAGCAGGCCATGGTGGGAATTGCAGTCCACACACATCTACAGGTCACTAGGTGGGAAAGGCTGCTCTAAATCTTCTACGGATACTATACAGGGCTCCTACTTCTTCCCCTGTCCCTACCCCTCACTGCCCCCCATGGCTTGCAGCCACTCGCATGTTCAAGTAACCATTCCTTTGATCAAATCAGCACATTCATAATCTGCCACACAATTAATTCTCACAATTGACAGAAACAAAGAAGCAATACATTGCTAACCCCCCAAGACTGGAGAACAGGATAAGAATACAATACATCAGTTAAGAAGTTCACTAGTTTTGCTATACATATGTATTGTTCCATGCCAAGTTTCTCCCGCTCTATACCTGCAGGGTTTCTGGCGCCTGTTCTGCAATCTGGAGATCCATAGGCTCTTCGGGAGCAGGCTAGACAACAGCAGGGGGAGAAGGGAATACATCAAATCCTGTCATGCACCTCCAATACCCCATATGGGCAGTTTCCCTTCCCAAGTCCAACTCTGCTCCAGGTCTGCCTAGCTCTAACTCCCAGTCACACCATCCACAGACCAGATGCAGCATATCAACTTAACAAAAACCAATGAACTCATTGGGAACTCTCCTGCTGCACTCCAATCCCTCTTTATAAACTGCATGTGCACAATATACCAACCATACAATTCAGGTACTGCCCTTCTGGTTAGCAATGTTTGTTTTACTACAGAGGTAAACTGCTTGACAAGATTGGGTGGGAGAGCATTGCCTCATGCAGTGGAACATGGGTGTCTTTATCTCCTGGACCTGCCTGCCATCTACCAAACAGAGCAGTCTCTGAGAGCACAGAGTCTGGCCATCCCTGCCAATTGGCAAGTCCCTGCCTTTCATCCTCTCTTGGAGATTTCACAAACTGCCCAGAAGCCTTACCTGTGGGGGATCGCCCACCCTGCGGACATAGTGCAGGATCTGTTCCTCTGTAACAGGTATGTGCTCCAGGATGACCTGCAAGCGCATACTCATCATGGCAGTAAGCCAGCTCACCAAGGAGGGGTTCATGTCTGCCGACATCCGCCTCTGATTCCACGATGGGCCAAAAAGAGAGAAAGGAGAAAAGGCCATCAGGGCCGCAAAGGAGAACCAGGCTCACAGTCAATTCCAGCAGTTTTCACAAACTAAGGCAGAGTATTCCATAAGTCACTTTCCTCTTCAACAAGCCTTCCCTTCATAAAACATTCAAAAGCAGTGCTATCTGCCACTCTGAAAGCGCACACTCTCTCAGTTTCCAAAAACAAGAACCAAGAACCTGTTGCCAGCCTGGTTCTCAAACTTAACATAGATTTCTGAAGCTGTAAAAAAAAAATCCAAAAGTAATCTCAGTAAAGCCAGTCAAGTTTTGAGCTGGGCTGTCAACAGACCAGCTAAAAACTTGACTGGCTTTGCTGAGATTACTTCTGGGTTTTTTTCAACTTCAGAAATCTATATTAAGTTTTGAGAACCAGGGTTACATAGTAGAGGGTATGCTGGAACTTTGAGAGACTGGGATTCAACTCTCTAGCCAGCCGTGAAATAACAAATGAGAGAGGCACCATGTGCATCATTCTCAATCAAGCCTCATTTAAAGGGAAAAAGGGGGTGAGAGGGAATGAATCTAGCACCATCCTTGAGACTGATTTTAACCATGTTTCTGTGGATATCATTCAACTTGCACAGGTGCACTTATGGAATATTCTATTAAGCCACAGGTTTAACTATTACACAGCTGTGCGGTTGGGATCTGAGTGGGACACAGAAAGAATCAAGTTGTGACCCTGATAATAAATTTTCAAAGAACTGTTTAAAATTATACATGTCTGTCAAGCAGCAATAAATTATGTATACCCAACAATGCATTCCCTCATTGTGGGAATTTTTTCAAGGGAGAATTATATTGCTGTATGTGCAACTATGACAAATACACATATACTAATATATGTAATTTGTCAAGAAGCTATTGTCTATGTTCATACCTTGGCTAATGGATTAGGACTGAAGATCTATGTAACCACTACTGAACACCTGTGACTTAATGCTGTATTCCATCAGTGAATATCAATAAGTGGACCGAGGCTCATGCTAAAATTATCTCAAAGGTGAATTTAGATTCCTCCCTTCCACAAACACATGTTTTGTTTTTGTTTTTTATGTTAAAGAGCAGTAACACAGCTATCCCTTTGAAAATGAATTCACAATACTAAAGAAAAGCTAATATGAATAGCCACCACCTACACCACTCTTGGCTCAGGCCAGAAAAATCAGAAAGTATTACATCAGAATTTACATTTGATCAGAAGTCTATTTACATCAGAACCTGGTAATTACTGTTTTGGGCTACAATTCCCAAGAATCCCCTACTACCATGACCATGGGAACTACTGTCCAAAAAAGTAACCTTTCCAGGCTCTAGTTTATACAATAGAGATTCAGAGCCCCAATGACTCCCACCTCCTATCCAAAGACTAGGCCCAAAATATATGCATACCATTTTGGGGAAAAAGCAGGGTAAAAGTGAAACAAACAAACACATACTTGCAGAAGTCATTCATTGATGTGAGGCCCATTCACATGAACAAATTGCAGAGCTATGTTTTCTCTTTAACTGCCATGGCAGCATCCTATGGAAACTTTGGATTTGCAGTTTAGGGAGAATTATCTGCCAAAGAACTCAAGGATTTCATAAGATGTTGCCCTGACAGTTCAAGTAGAATTATTGTTGTTACATGCCTTCAAGTCGTTTCTGATTTGTGGCAACCCTAAGGCCCCTATCATGGGGTTTTCTTGACAAGATTGGTTCACCATTGCCTTCCCCTGAGGCTGAGAGCATATGACTTGCCCAAGTGGGTTTCATATCTAAGCAGGGAATCGAACCCTGGTCTCCAGAGTTGTAGTCCAACACTTAAGCTACTACACCACATTGTTACTCTCCCAAGTTGAATACAGCACAGTAACTGTGTAGTGTGAAAGGGACCTCGGTGTGCAGTTATTCCAGCTATCCACAGCTATCATAGCTTCATCCAGTGGCACCAAAGCTCAAGAGCTTCCCCTTTTCCACTCTCTTAGAAACTGATTCAAGTGCCTCCACCTTCCCATATGTAAATGCATCTCCCTTTGCCAAAGTTGGCAGCCTAAATCAAAGCACTCCGCTCAAAGAAAGCAGGAGAGCATAAACACACCATCTTGGCTCATCACTCACAATGCGATCATTGATGACGGCTGTCAGGGCACCCTGTTCCCCCCGCAAGCAGTAGAGGTTCAGCGCCAAGCACTCAAATAAGCCCTGGTTACACAGCTCCAGTAGCCGATACCCAAAGGTGTTATCTGTAAAGGAAGGAAAGAAGACATAGATGAAAGACTGAGGAAGTTAACAGCTCTATCCAAAGTCCCCTAAGCCACAGCTTGAAAAATACTGAACAGATATCCTAGAATCCCTGATCATTGGGGGATTCTGGAGCAGTGGGCTAAAAAAAAAAAAGCAACTTTACCATGGTCTTACCGGTGCAGTGTAGAATGTGTGTAGCAATGCGGTTGAACTGCTCCTGCAAGAACTCCAGATTGGTGCGGGTGATGTCGACACCATCATGAACACGGACAGAGGCCTGCAGGGAAACAGAAGGGGAAAGGGGGGGGACCACAAAGCTTGGTCTGTGTCTAGTTTTCATTTATTTATGAGCTATTTGTTCATAAAATACTCGTTTTTGAAGTTTTCGGCAGTGACACCTCAAACTGAGGACAGGTTGCTTACCTGTAACAGTATTTCTTCGAGTGGTCATCTGTGAATTCACACAAATGGGTTTTATCTGTGCGTGTGCAGCAACTTTGGAAACTTCTGGAATCGCTAGGTAGAACTTTAGTTGCAACTTTTTGGTGGTAGCTCCGCCCATCTCTATAAAGTCCCCTAGCAGTCCCACTCTTCCCCAGTTCCGAAATGTTCACTGCAAGCTGCAACAGCAGGAGTTTAGTAGTGAGCAGGACACAACTGAGGGGAAGATGGGCGGGATTTGTGTGAATTTGCAGATGACCACTCGAAGAAATACTGTTACAGGTAAGCAACCTGTCCTTCTTCATGGTCTCTGCGAATCACACAAATGATTGCAGGGGTAGGCAACCTGTCCCCTTTAAGGGCCGAGGGACTTCAGCTCCCAGAATCCCAGGAGCTATTGGCCAACATGGGACTATTGGCCAACATGGCTGAGGCTTCTGGGAGCTGAAGTCCCTTGGCCCTTAAAGGAGAAAGGTTGCCTACCCCTGGGTTAGACTGACAAGCTTGGGTCAGTGGAGGAGGGAGTGTCCTGGAGCCAATTGAAATTCAAACAAACTGTATTCATCAAGAACAATAAACATTAAACAATAAGTTAAGTGAATTCGTCTTAATCATTTCAAGTACATGAAACAAGACTTAGTGGCTTTGAACAGCCCTGAATCGTTGACTGGCATGTCCTCAATCATATTCTTGGCATGGTGGGGTCAGATCTGAAGACCTGAGCCATCTGTACCTATGGAACACCACAGAGCCCGAAATCAATTTGGCTGCACAATCGGCCGAGTGGCAAGCGGAGATTATTTGTTCTCCTCCGATGGAGTGGGCTTAGGCTTGTAGGGCCAACACCAAGGGCTTCTTGTCGTCGGGTAAATCATCCAGCCAAGGCAACATACACTCCATTAGATACTGCTGATAGGCACCCATACACGCGGCATAGTTGGCTATCTTCATATCCAAAACCGCTGAAGTGTAAAATTTCTTGGCAAGACCATCCACCTTCTTGCCATCCCTATCCACTGGGGACGTGGAGGTCTTCGGGGCAGACAAAGTCTGTGCGCCTTCTACAATTGCTGAGTTGGGTTTTGGATGTTTGAATAGCCACGATGCCTGGGAAGGGGCTATCCTGTACAAATTTTCAGTTTTTCCTGAGGTCGAAGGAACTGTAGCCGGAGTGGCCCAAGAGTGTTGGGCAATCTTTTGGAGAGAGGGTAGAAAGCCCAGAGACAGTGGCATAGGGACTTTCCCATGGACCCTCCTCTCAATGGCATCCATGGCGTCATTGACTGCTCTGACAATCTCAACCTCCAGAGCGTTCCCATGCAAACTACCTGGTTCGCAAAGGCCTTGACGTCGTTCATCAGAGATGCAGGATGATGTTCTACAAGGATGGAGGCACTGTGGTCAGACTCTGGAGTAGGAGAAAATGATGGTGTAGAATAACGAGAGCCATGAGATCGTGGAGATGCCAAATGAGATCAAGAGCCCCTCGGGGAATTCGGCAGAGGTCTTTGTTGGAGAGATTGGTACCGAGGAGGAGGGGTAGGTGGCTCAGAAGACACAGCTCTCTGGATCTGGGCCTGGACAAGATGAGATGTTGACTCCTGGGATTGAAGAGTCTCTGGGTCCACCGGCATTAGGCACCGATGTGAGACGGGATCATAAACTAAGGGTCTCGGCAGACGGCTTAAAAAGCCGTCCTGGAGGCAGGGAAGAGGAGGGGCAGCCACACGCTCGGCGCCCCTTCCTATTCCTGAAGTCATCCTCGGAGCCGCTGGCCCTCCGCACGACCAGCGCTCCGAGGGCAACCTCCTGCCGCAGCGTCCAGACACGCTGCGGCAGAAAAGTCAGCGAAAGTGTGCCGCAAGCTTTTGAGGCGCACTTTCGCTGACTTGTGAAAGGAGCGCTATTTTAGCGCTCCTTTCAGGGGCGGCGAAGGTGCGCCACAGGATCGAGGCGTGGGGATGCCTTGGTCCTGCGGCGCACCTTCCCAGGGCGGCCCCATGCCGCCAGTCTGCTTCCCCCCTAAGTTTGGGTGAGACTTAAGAATAGGGTCAGTTTCTTCTTCCTGGGCTGAGCCATCCACCTCAGCCCCTAGAGTCCCACGATCCCAATGAGTTGCTGCCGAGGGTTGCGGGGTCAAGACTGGGAGATCCTCTCAAAGCTCCCCTTCGGACTCAGAATCAAGGACCACTTGGGGATCCTGTTGAAGAGTTATCGGTACCATCGCCACACCTCGGGATGGAAAGGATCTCGGTACCAAAGAGGAGGGTCCTGCCCTCAGAGGTGATAGAGGCCTTGAGATCAGAGGTGAAGAAGGCCAAGAGCCAGATGGAGTAGGATCCCTGGGCTTCGAACTGTCAGCCACAGATGGACGGGACTTCTTTGAGGAGGACTATCTCCTTTCAGAAGCCTTCTTGCTTCTATGCCCGTCAGGAGAACGACCATGCTCGCAGTGACCCTTTTTGGGCTTCTCTTGGTCTTTATCCACATCTCCATCAGACTTGGAGGACTTTTTCCTGGGGCTAGATTTAGGTTTTTCAGCAGTTTGCACAGCTGTAGAAGGCCCCAGAGTTGGAGGAGAGGCAGGTCTAAGTGCCTGTTCATAGAAGAGTGCTTTCAACCTCTTGTCCCTATTTCGAAGTGCCTGCAAGGTCAAGGACCTACATACGGTGCAAGACTGAGGGTTATGGCCATCGCCTAAGCACAGGAGGCAAAAGGAATGGGGGTCAGACCCAGGGATCTTACCCCCACTTTTCGTGCATTGCTTAAAAGAGCGAGAAGCCATCACCATATCAGAAACGGAATCCAAAGTCGAAGTCAGATGGTCCAAAAATCGATCGATTGGCAAACACACGATAGAAGGGTGATACAAAGAGTAGTCAAACACAAATAGTAGGTCAAACACGGAATAAACAAGCCAAGGCAATAGTGATCACTAACGCAGAAGCTCCTTCGAAGCTACTAGTTGCAGCAGACGAAAGGAACTGGAGAAGAGCGGGACCGCTAGGGGACTTTATAGGGATGGGTGGAGCTACCACCAAAAAGTTGCAACTAAAGTTCTGCCTAGCGATTCCAGACGTTTCCGAAGTTGCTGCACATGTGCAAATAAAACCCATTTGTGTGATTCGCAGAGACCACGAAGAAGAAGTAGTTTTCTTGAATTGCAGGGGGAAATCCACCTCAAGAGCAGATCAGCTGGTAAGAGCTGTTCAGCACAGTGGTGCCATTTCCTTTTTCGGAGGTTTTTAAACAGAGGCTGTATGGCTATCAGTTGGGAGTATTTTGATTGTGTCTTCGTTAATGGCAGAATGAGGTGGATTGGATGTCCCTTGGGGTCTCTATGAGTCTGATGCGATGTGTCCATTCTTTGCATTACTAGAACTGAGTCCTCAGGAACACAATACTGCCCCAGAATGAGGTACTGGGTGTAAAACTCTGCTTCCTGAGACTCTCATATTGTATGTAAGCTTTTTACAATGGTGTTTTTACACCTTTAAAGTTGTTCATGTGGCTGCATATGTATGTCAAGAAATGTGGGTGAATAAGATCCTAGTTGTCAGGAGAAGTGATTCAAATCCCTTACATAGCTGCTTGCTCATCCCCATGTTAAAAGGGACAGGAAGAAATAACACAAGAACATTTCCTCCTAATTTGCATAATTTTTACAGGTTGTGGATCAAAGTTGTCTGGATGCAGGCTTTCAGCTCCCAGATTTTAATTTAGGAGCACCTATCTGATTAGGACTATGAAAATAAAAAGGATGAACATGCTTCCAAGGTAGCAAAGTGGCATCAATGAGAAATCCCTGAAGATGTTTGAGGTCAATCTTATCAGGTCTAATCTGCAAACAGAGCTGAGTTTAGCCCTAATTTCCCAACCCAGGACATGGTTACTGTGTAAATGATAGAGGAAGAGGAAGGGTTAAGAGTGAAACTTACAAAGCTCTCCCGGATGTACTCCTCCAAGCCGTTAATCAAGTTGTAAGTAGCCATCTGGAAGAATCAGAAGAGAGATGGGTCTGCTATCAATGCAAGGGAAGTGGAAGGAGGGGAGAAGTGGGGAGGGGCTGGGAGACAGTCCTCTCACCTGAACGTTGCGTTCAGTGGGCTCCTGGCCATGCAGATATTCCTCTCGGAAAAACCGGCTGAGCTGGGGCTGGATTCGCTGCAAGGGCTGGAACTGCCCATGCAGCAGCATCACCATGTCAACCATGGAGAAATTCTGACAGATCAGAGAAAGCAGATCTCCAAAGAAGCCTGGCAAGAGAAAGGCACAAAGATTTTAAAAAGAGTGCTCCCAACTCTCTCTTTCAACTGTTCCCATCACAACCCCTAGTGCTACAGGCCTATCAAGGGGCCCTGAACATTTCCACCTACACTTTGGCCTAGAATTAATCTATCTTAGGGCAATTATCATCCTCCTTGTATTTTGCTATCTGCTTTCAAAGTCTAATTATTGTTTCATAACTGCTGGACTGTATTTTATCATTTTACTTTTGTATGCTGTGGCTTGGGAGGGTTTCTCCTAAATGTATCTCTCCTAAAATTTGAAACATAGCTCTCCAGTCAGGCCATAACTGCAAAGGGCCAAGAAAAGGTTGTCACAGCAACTTTCTGCTGCCCCAATACTACTGGAGAAAATAATAGCCAGAGGAAAAGAGGCTCTGCAGTCATGAGATCTTCATGCACAACAGTTTATTTTTAAGGAGAGAAAATTACTCTGCCACTCTTAAAAAAAGGAGCAATGGTCAACAAGGAGATGATGTCTCTTTTGTTCAAGGTATGGAAGCAACATACAAGGGCAAAGGACACACCTCCAGAAAAGCAAGCCAAGGGAGCAGAGTAGCCAGCAGACTCAGCTGTAAAAGCCAAGTACCTCCCTTTCTCATCTCATTTCAGCTGTGAGCTAATTAGTGGGAGGTGTTAAGGTAAGCCTTAATCCCTTAGCCAGGGTGGACAACTGTGCAGGGTACAGAAGACAGTTTTCATCCCTTCTCCCTGTAATGCCCTGTCTCTATCTAACTCAATTAACCATACAGGAAACCAGAAAGAGTTTGCTGGGAAAAAAAATCAGCACAGGAGCACATCCTTTGCTACATCTGAATTAACAAGTTAAATTTCACTTCTATTCCCTCTCCAGATTCATCTCACTCCTCCCTTTACATTCCATTCCCATGAAAAAGCCAGATACTATAGCACCCTGTTTCCCACTCAACAATTCCCTACAGCTGTTTATTGCCCTCCTAAACTCCCAACATGGCTACAGCATGGCTAAACAGGTCTAACTTTAGCATGGCAGAGGGAGCCAGGGTGTGTATGTGTAACTCTGACACTTCCTCTATGCAGACACCACTGCTGGTTTCCCTTTTGAGAGAAAAATGGCCTACCAGCTGATATCCAACATCCTAAGTCACAGTTACACATTTGCAACTATATATCATCCTTTGATCCAAGCCCCTTAAACTTTTCTTTAACAGCCGGCAGCCAGTCTAAGCAACACAGGTCTGGTCTACTGGTGACAGGATGCTGAAGATTGCTTTTCCAGCCCCTTCTTGCCAATAATCTGGAGAGTGACAAGGCATTGTGACGGGGACCTGCTGCTTCTGATGGTCATACCATAGACTGCTGGTGGCAGTCAGCCTGCTGCACCTCAGTCACCTGCAGAACAGAGACCTCTGTTGCTTGGACTGGCTGCTCACTATTAAGGTTGGTTTTAGGGGGGGATTTGTGATTGTGGAAACAGGGCCCCAATGCTAAACATGAATACTGAGCAGTTACAAATGTGTAAGTGTAGCTCACACATTCATAACTGCTCAACAGGATGCCAACCATCATAGTCATCTTATATCCCACCTTATTCACAACACTGAGATTCAAGGCAGCTTCCAGAATATTAAGCCAGTAGATTTGAAACACTGAAAACCATCAGTAAAATATATAAAATGCAATTTCAAAAGCAACTAATTAATCTATAGAATTAAAACCATTTTAAAAATTCATTTAAAGGTAGAATACAAAAACAAAAACAATACAACCATTAAAAGCCCACTTAGTCAATTCCTGAAAGGCTGGTGGAACAGGAAAGATTTACTGCCTGGTGGAAGGAGAGCAAAGAGGAACCCTTTTACAGTTCTTTCAAGGTTTGGTAGGAGACAGGGGATGCAGGGGGGAAACTTACATAAGCCACTGCATTTTCTAGCAATTTTGCAATAATTTCAGAAATTGGGGGGATTTTTCAAGCAATGATTTAGAAAATGAGGGTCTGGTTGTGTCCTGGGGCTCCAAAACAAAAAAACAGGTCAGATGGGCCTGCAGTTCATATGCCTTCCCAACCCCTCTGCCAAGAGCCTTCCATTTGTAATACTAGGAAAATTGGGCTGGACTGCTTCAAAGGACTACAGCAAAAACACTTTCAAGACTCAATGGCAAGAAGCATGAAATTACTACTCTTCCGGGGTACTGAAGCAGTGGGGAAAACGCAGGAGCCCAGAAGAAAGATCAGAGCAAAGAGGGTGCCGAAAACAATGGCAAACACATTTAGGATAAACTTGAGATTCAGAAGGTGGTGGCACTGGTAGCCCCAAAGAAAACAGCCCACTTCTCTGGAGGAGGAGAAAGACAGGCAAAAAGCTGGGATGGACCCCATCAAATCCAAACCCCTTCTGACATGGGAAATCTGCTACTATGGCTTCCCAAGGAGGTGGCCATCCAGAATCTACTTAAGAAAAGGAACAGAAGTCCAACAAAATCTAAAATATACATCAAGGTGATCTTTATTAGGCCAACCATCACCTTCATTAGACAAAGATGGCAAAAATCATGCAGAAGAGGAATAGTGATGGTTTCACTATCACAGGCCTGTCTTTTACTTGAGAAAGTTATCATGTGTATTTTGCTCATTTTGGTTGGGCTAATAAAAGTATCACTGTGAAGTGCATTTCAGATTTTATTTAGAGCCAGCATGGATATCCTTACAATTTTTAAATGGGGGATATTTAAAGAGTCCAACAGGAGCAGAGATTGCGGGGGGGGGGGGACTTTTATAAACTCTAACCCCAATATATGATGCATCTCAATCCCTTGGGAAAGAAAAGGATTCTGGAATCAGGAGCGAGAGGCATCTGAATTATAAGGGTCAGAAAAGAGCCTTTTCCAACCCAGCAAGCAGTCCACATCTGGACATCAAAGCACTCCTTACCCAGGGCCCCCTCTGTGCCTGGCTCAAAGATGTTGCTGGTACCACTCAGACGCTGGATGAAGTCAGCAATGCTCTCAGTGCAACCCTGCTGGGCGTTAAGCGAGCCCATCATGGATGACAGCACCCCCTGGACTACGCTGGTGAAGAACTCAGGTGGAGGAGCATCTGCCGAGGCGCTTCCACGAATGCCGCCACTTCCCGCACCACCTGAAGGTGTCTCTGGCCCACTCTGAGGAGCTGAAGGGGGAGGTGGTGGAGGTGGAGAGGCCGCTGGTTGGGGAGGAGGTGGTGGAGCCTGTTCAGGAGGGTGTGGGGGGGCTGCCCCCATCTGGGTTGCCTGGGGAGTGAAAAAAAGAAAGGGTAAGGAACTGGAAGGGATGTTTGGATAATGGAGTTTGGAGAGATGCTATAGAAGGATTTTTACATATTCACCTGAAGGAAATCTGTCATGCCTTGCAGGAATGCAGGTACCCCTGGCATAGCCACGGTGATGGTAGGGGAGCCCACACCAGCCACACCAGCCATGGTGGAGCCTGCAGCTCCAAAAATGTTCCCCAGCAGCTGAGATAACTGGAGCTCAGCACCTGCTGAAGGAGGCTGGCTGGAAGGGATGGGCCCTCCTGGGGCACCGGCAGAGCTACCCCCGGCTGCAGTGGTGGCTGTGTTGGTTGTACCAGCACTTGCCGAGGCGGTAGGAGGGGAGGCGGAATTGCTGGTGCTGAAGGTAGCTTGGGTGCTGACAGAAGAAGAGGCCGACGAAGATGCTCCACTGCCCTGAGCTAGAAGAGAAATATGGAGAAGATTGCTGGGCCTTGAACCTGGCAAGGACCAAGAGAAACAAGGCTACTCCCACTCTGTCACAGATCACTTGAAATTGCCCCTTACTCAACATAAGGAACCTCAGACTTTTCACTCCCCTTCCAGACTCGATCTACAACAGTCAACTACTTTTAAATTGGTTCCTTTCAGCTAACCAACTATTAAACCATACTAAGATGTGTCAAATTCCCAGAAATCTCCCACCCTATTTCTCAGCATTGGATATTGAGAATATCCTCTGTAGTCCATCCCAGACCCTTGGTTTAACCCCCTGGACCAGCAATGATGGAGACACAGAGAACTTGTTTTCTGCTCCTCCAGAAACTAGAACATGAACCAATGGGTTCAATAGCAGGGAAAGAGCATTAGAAAGAACTTATTGTCAGTAAAGAGCTATATGACAGTGGAACAGTCTTGGAGAATGATGGACTTTCCTACTTTGGAGATCTTTAAACAGAGGTTGGATGGGCATATTTCAGGAGTGCTTTAGGCAAGGAGTTGGACTAAATAGCCCTTGCAGTTCCTTCAAAGTTCTGGCCTCAGTGAGATGACCCAAGTGATCCCCAGCACCACTTCAACCTCACAGAAGTGTCAGTCAACACTTTGTGACTCTTTCCTGTTTGGATTTTATTACCTACCCACAATGACCGGTTGCATGAGGAGCTGCCCCACTAGGCCACTGATCATCTGGGCCAATGAAGCATTTCCACCTAGGCTGGGACCCTGCAAGGAAACAAGAGACAGATTCAAAAGAAATAATGTCCTCCAGACTAGGAAGAGAGCCCCTGCCACACCCCATCACCAGCTACTGTTCTTCCTACCCCTTGTCCTGGTGCCTGGGGGGACCCTGGGTGAGTGGGTCGTACAGAAGGTGTTGAGGGTCTGGCAATCACAACGCGTGTTGGTGCTGATTGGAAGCTTGGGACTTGCTGGCCTAAGGGGAGAAACAGAAGGCGGTAAATGAAAGCCCAGCACATTTAGAATCTGGGTGCCAAAAGTGAGCCAAGGAATCTACAGCCCCCACCCCACTCTGCACAGCATGTGCACATGCCCTGGATGTATTCCACACACATCCTACGTCCTCCCATTATTACCTGCAGCAGCTGAGGCGGCAGCTGCCATGGCTTGCTGTGTTATCTGATGGGCCACAGCTTGCATGAACTCTGGTGGGAGGCTGGGAAGGGGCATGTGAGCACCACCACCTACAAAAGAATAAGACCAAGCAGACCATCAACAAACAGCCCATAGCCATGGTAGGTAATGACATGGGCACACATGGCAGAAAGATCCATAATGCACAAAAAATATTCAGTTGAAAATGTGTGCACAAAGTTATTGATGCTTTTGAAAAAATGTCCAAAAGATTGGCACCTTTCATTTGCAATTCAATGCAGATTCAGGAGGGAATTAACTTTACAGGAGTTGAGCCTGACAGATTTGCCCATCCATAATGGTACCACACCCTAGTTATCTACTCAGAACACCCCCATGCCCACTTTAAATTCCCCACTCATGCCTTACCCATTCCTTGAGGATGACCAGCTGGCCCAGGAGTTCCTGATGACGGTGCTCCGCTAGAGCCACTCCCTCCCATCTGAGAACCAGAATCTAGGGAAGAAAGGGGGGAATAGCTTCCAATAAAGGAGGGCAATAGCTTAAAGGCAGATACAAGGTTTTACATGCAGAACATTCCATATTAAATCCCCAACTTCTCCAGGTGAAGCTAAGAAAGACAACTCCCTGGAGTGGAGTCCATAAGAAATACTGACAAATTCTGAGCGAGTCACACACACCCATCCTCAAAGCCACGACAGCTATATATATGGAACCTCTTTAGTCAAAGCCAGTTCTACTGCTCAAAAGAAAGGATTGGACAACAGAGAACAAATGGGAACCACAGACTTCAAGCAACTGGTGGTGAGCTCCAGGAAGTTATTTAGGTGCTCAGGCATCAAGGATGCTGGGGTGAGCCCCTCCCTGATCCAGCAGGCCTGTGTCTGTGTTCTTGTCCTGACAGAGTTCTAAGTATTCATACCCTTGAAACACTCAGAAAATTTCACATGCTCTTTCATGTCACATGGTTTCAGTTTTCTCAATAATAAACCCAGAATGCTGTTCAATATTCACAACTCCCTAGCCTTTACAGATCATAGAGTTAGAAGAGACCACAAAGGCTACCCAGTCCAACCCTTTGTCATGCAAGATGCTGCAGGAACAGCTTGTCTAACATCATCATAGCAGATTCATGCTGAGGTGAAATCAGAACTTGAAATTTCTATGCTACATTCAGCACCTATGGGGGTTTAATAGCCCATGGCAATTTTTACAGCCAGGGCAAGGAGCCCTCACCCCTTCTCCCATCCAACCCCCAGGCAACAAAGCAGTTCTAATCACCATCCCCACCCACCCTCACAAAAAAACAGCTGCCTCTTAAACCAATGCAGAAAGGGTAACGGCATCTGCTTATAGATTAAATGTTCCTGCCCCATCACCCCGAAGTCCCACATATAGTGTCCCCCTCCAAGGTGCAGAACCCACAAAGCCTCCTCACCCTGTATATTCATGTGCATCATAACCACAGGCTCCACTGTCTGGTGCGAGATGCGGATCACGCGCGGGTGGCCTGTCTGGGAGGCCTGTGTCTGAGTAGGAGTGACCCCTGGGGAGGAGGCTGCAGGAGGAGACCCCTCGGATGGACGGCCATCATCTGTGGGACTGGAAGTGCTCGGCTGAGCAGTAGGAGAGGTCTGAGAAGCTGTGGACCCTTCTGAACTGCTCTGAGTAGTTCGAGCACCATTACCTGTCATGGTGACTGTTGTTCCAACATTAATCTGAAGAGAGAGAAAATCACGGGCTGGTGAGACACAGCTGGACCCTTTTAGTTTTCTTCCTCACTGAGCCAAACCACTGCTGGCTGGAAATCTATAGCCACTGCCTGAACCAGGTTTCTGCTCAAAAGGCAGAGACTCCCCCATCCCATGTTATGCCACACCACACCAAAGTATCTGGCACTTACCTGGATAGGGATGGCAGCCTGCTGCAGCACCATAGGAGCAGTATAGTGGGACATGGGCCGCACCACATGGAGGTGGCGGGGGGCATTGCAGGAGAGATTGCAGCGCAGGTCAGAGAGCGCCACAAAGGTGTTACCTAGGAGGCGCAGAGACTCCCCCACAAGGTTGATAATTCGCTGGTCTTCTTCACGGCCTTCGGTCTGACAGAAAGGGAAATTGAATAAACTGACACAGGCAGATATTCCCCAGCAAGACTTCTTCAACTCCAACAAAACCCACTAGTTCTACCCATTGTGAAGTGAATCCTACATCCAATGTTGCTAAAATGTTATTTAAGTGGGAGTTTACACATTTTACTACTAAGTACTATAGAAGGAGTGGAACAGGGAGCTTACTGCAAGAAAAACTAAGAGATACAACAAAAAGGGGGAAAGAGATCAGAGACAAAGGGAGTCTAGCACTTGTGTTAAAATGACCAAGGCATTTGGGACTCATAGATGGACTGGGAGTGCCAAACTGAAACACTGGTGAAGCTAAGCATGTGTGGACCTAACTAGTTCTTGAATAGGAGACCACTGAGGGTTCAATGTAAGAATAACTTTTAAAACATTTATTTAATAAATACAGATCTATGTATGTATGTACATGTATATACTCAACTATATGTATGTATGTATGTACAGTATATACTCAACTATAAGTCAATCTCATGTATAAGTCAAGGGCAGGTTTTGGGGGCCAAAATTACAGATTTTGATATAACCCATGTGTAGAGTCAAGCATAAAACTTGGAGCTATGTAAAGGATGAAGGAAAGGAAAATGATGTCAAAGAACACTGCTATTTTCCCACTCAGACATTCAAAAAGAAGCAGTACCACATAAGAGAGAGTAGAGGGGGTTGGTGCTTCTTTTCCATTCTCCTGGGATGGACTAAGCTCTCACCTTTTGCTACTCTACTCTGAGAAGATGGTTCCTTTTTTATGAGAGTTAAAGTACGGACCCATCACTTCCACGCCAACAGCTGCTAGGTGATACAAGGATGAGCTACTGCATATCCTCAGATATTTTTTTATTACAAATCACAAAGTCTTTTACAGCCAGCTAGAGCTGATACCAGCCAAAAACATCTGGGAGCCACAGTTGTTCACAAAATGCTGTGATACACTGACAGCATGGCCCAACAGACCAGACAGGTTTCCCATCTTCTTTGCAAGCAGACACACACACACACACACACACACACACACAGGTAATAAACAAAATGGCCAGTCAATGTAATAGTTTATGGGGGTGGGGGGAGGTCGCAAGACTAGACCCAAGATTGAGGAATGCTACACATTTCCATCAGCAAGCAGAACATAACTGAGCATCCCCTTACATTGTTGTTGTAGTCAGCAGTGCCAGCAGTCCCCAGGATCTCCTCATATCTTTGCAGGAAGGGCTGGAGCCGGCTCTCCACCCCACGGAGCTCCCCTAGTATCTCCACATACTCACTTGGTGAGGGGTGGCTGTGGGAGAAGACAGAGTCAGAGAGAGAAAGAAGGTCACCTAGCTCTCACTTTGACTCCAGTGCCTAGCAGCTGCTGTGTATTCACATCCTCCTTTCTTGATCCTACACTCTGACATAGAGCATAGAAACACTGCTTTTGCACTACAACTCTCAGAACTCCTCACCAGCATGGTAAATGGGAGTCCAAGAAAGGAACTACTGATTTGTTTCCCAAGCCTCCCAAGAAGTTGCCCAGGCATCAGTGCAAACAGCTGCAAACATCTGTTAACCTAGAATAACTGCTACTTGTAGGTCCCTTCATGGAAACCTAATCAAGCATCACTGAGATTTGGTTTATGTCTGAGCTTGGAAACATGGTTGAAACATGGTTTACATGGTTGAAACATGGTTTAAATTTGAGCTTATGTATCCATTGTCTCCAAAAGTAACTAGTAGTCCCCAAAAGTAACTTTTCAAGTTCAGCTCATACACTACTCTTTTCACACTTTCCCTCCCATGCGCCCAGCATTCCATGACATCCCCATAGAGGTTCAACACCCCACCGCTCCACCTTACTTGACTACAGAGCCATAGCCATCATGATCTCAAACAAGGGAGAAGACACTGGTCTTGAAAATCAGCCTCTAAACTGGTCCCAACTCAGCAATCCCCTCCGAGTAAAAGTATTCTGTGCTTACTTCGGTGCAGCAGGTTCAGTTGCAGGGGGCGGTTCAGCCCCAGATGGGGGAGTTTCTTCTGCCACTGTGGGCTCACTGCGAGGCTCGGATTCGGACCCTTCCATTGGCTCCTGTTCAGTGGGGCTGGCGGACGGCATTTCCTCTGATCCTGATGGGGCCTGGCTGTTGGTACGACCCTGAAGAAGATGGGCACGAAACCTTCAAAATCTACAGCAGCTTCCTGATCCACTTCTATCCACCAGAGTTTGGAAAAGTTATCATGTTCAGCTGCAGCACCAAGACTCTGGCCATGTTGCCGGTGGTGGGGGGGTGGGGAGAGTCGAAAACTAATTTTTCCAAGCTTTGTTTTATATCCAAGCCCAATGACACAAAGATTTTCACCCACCTCTAGCCGGTTCAGGATGCCCTGGATGTCCCGTAACATATGCTGGGCCATCACAAGACGGACACGAGGCTCGCTCTGTAACAGCAGGAGAAGAAATACTGCAGATCTGGGACCATCTTGCCAAAATCAGAATCCCTCCAGATTCACAGCAAACCTTAGGCAACCCCAATGAACCTACAAAGTCTGCCTCCCTCTATGACCTTCCAAGGCCTTCTTCAGGACCAATCCCCAGCCTTCCCTTTCCCTCAAAGGACCACATAAGAAAACAGAGGTCTAGGCTAAGCAATTCCAGCTCTCTACCACTAGTCAGACAGAATCCACCCAGCCTGTCATATTAATCCCAGACTCTTCTCCTCTCCCAAAAAAATCCTTCAGAGAGTTCCTTTAGAAAAAGAGATGCCTTCTACCACACACACCTGGGTTCTTGGTGTTGGGAGAAGCCTCTCATCAACTACTACTAGTCACCCACCCTAGAGACTGAACCGGTGCCTTCTGCATACAAAGTAGATGTTATACAACTGAACCATAGACTCTTTCTCAAACAAACACTAAAATCCACCCACCCAGCTTGGAAAATTTACTTCTGGAGATTACAATTCCTAAGATTTGCCAGCCAACACAGCAAGTGGCTGGGAGATTCTAGGACTTGTCATCTCAAAAAGTAGCTTTTTTAGTCTCTTAATTTCTATTCACACACCATCCAATTCCACAGACTGTGGAAGGTGCTAGCAAAAGCAAGTGGGGAGAGCCTTCCCTGATGTGGTGACCCTCCTCTAGAGCAAGGGTTCCCAATCTGGCGTGCCCGCACCCCCAGTGGGTATGAGACAAAATTTGAGGGGTGTCTGTGCAAAGAGTGCCTTGTGTCCTTGAGTGCTGAGTTATGAGTCATCACTCATTTTTTTTCTGAATAAATTAGAATCTAATTGCTCAATTTAGATTTGCATTTATGCACTAAGTTAAGTTAAAAGCTTATTTGTTAGAATGTCTTCACCCTCAGTATTGTATGTGGTCCAATGTGTGTTCAAAAATTAGAAATTAACTTCTTCATTTTCAAATGCAGTATTTTGCAGAGGGTGCAAACATTAATCCAACATTTCCTAGGGGACCGAATCATAGAAAAGGTTGGGAACCACTGCTCTAGAGAGTCCCTACAAAGCTACACCCCACAGATCCTTATCGGCTTTTTCTTTTTAAGCAGTTCAACTTGGGGAATGAAATTATTGTTTCCTACAATGAGGTATTTATAATATTAATAACTGCTCTTGTTTTCTCCATTTTTAACACCTGTTTGGTTTCAGGACCCCTTGTGGAAACCAAAATCCATGGATGCTCAAGTCTCATTAAATATAATGCCATAGTAAAATGGTATCCCTTATATAAAATGGCAAAATCAAAGCCTGCCTTTAGGAATTTATGTATATCTGAATATTTTCAAGGTTTGCATGATTGAATCCAAGGATATGAAGGGGCAACTATACAGATTTCAATGCACAATTATCTAGAGCAGGCTAAAAAGATCTTCTCTTTCAGAATGAGTGACTTTTTTTTAGTTCTTAAAATTATGATTGCATGAGACATTTCTCAAAATATTTTCACTGAATCACAGAGTTAGAAGGGGCTCTTCTACTCTCTCTCTCATTAAAAAATATTGCTCATTATAAAGTATATGGCATCTGCTTTCCTTCATTCCCTCCTTCTCAGACAGTGACATTCACAGCTGGGTTTTTACAATGCTATGGGTTTTCTCTATTTTCAAATTTTATAAATTACAAAGAATATCGTTTCAGCTCATACATGACAAATGATGCATTTCATGTTGCTAAAGCAGTGAAATGCGTCTGGGTTTGATTTCAAAGTGAGCCCTGCAGGTATTTCAGTTCTTTGCAAAATTGTCACAAGGGGGATCTTTTTTCCCATGGCTTCAAAGACTTTGAGAAATAATACATCTCTATGCATCACATCTCTAGCTAGAATAAGTGGATCCACACAGTTGGGACATCATCCTTTGGAAAATTCATAATGTAAATTTTGCCAAATAAACAGGAAGAGAGGGGCAGCTGGGCTATCAGGTTTCCGCCACACAGTTGTGACATGCCCTTTTCTTTTCAATACATCCTAAACAGGAAAACCTCCTGATGAAGCCTTTGGAAGGTCTGATAGGACTACCTTTTGGCAACTCAGTTATTGTCAAACAGGAATCTGAACTTCAAAATAAGAACTTATCAGAAACGGTTAAACTCATTAGAAAAATGGGATACCTTCTACAATCCAGTTGCTCACAGACAAGTTTCATGACAGCAGAATTCGGAGACATAGTCAAGTTAGTCTGAAATATCAGTGTGCAAAGGGATCTAACTGAGACTAACTGCACAAAAGAAGTGGTAGCTTTCATAAACAACTCTACAAGTTCTTTCATACAGTTAGTCTCAAAGGTGCTACAAGATTCCTTTACCTACATGTTCTATGACAGCTACACATCTGTGAAAGCCCCTCCTTCCTGTAGTAAATGTACAGAATAGCCACTGTCTGTTTACAAAAATTCTGATACTTAAGAATGAGTAGCTCTGATCATATGCATGCTTTCCAAAGAGGAAGTCTTTTTTTAAGGAGTTAAAAGGAGAGTGATCTCAAGCATGTGAGCCATGTCTTTCTTTTAAAAGGAGAAAGCTTCCTGAACATTCCAAGACTACCCTCTGTAGTAACCCAGTGTACAATGGGCCTTAAGACTACCACATGTGACAGGGCTTTTTCATGATAGCACCCCAGCTGTGGAACCTTTTGCAATAAAAATCCAGTTGTCCCCACACTTCTTCCTTTTGCATGTCAGTAAAACATATATTTGTACAAACATTCAGAGAATAATTAAGAGTTTCAGAATTCTCTAGCTTCTGCCTCTTTCCTACCAAACACAGGCAGAGTGAGAAGCCCCCATAGTAAACACTGAGCCCCCATACTCAATACTTTGCATGTGGCAACTATCACTGGAAAAAACAGGCTTCTGTCTGCACAATCAGATTTGGTGAACCTCATTAAGCAAGTGGCGACAATGTCAAACCATCTGTACTATAGTCTGTTGCAAAAACAGGATCCAGGCCATTGTACTTTAGCAGGCATTTTAATTAATGATTTTAGATATTCGTAACTTGTAGTTTTGTGACTTTAGATATTTTTAATTTGTTTTTGAGTAGACTTTAGCCACCCTGAGCTCTGATGATGAAGAGTGGCACATAAATCAAATAAATCATCACCATTAGGTGTCTGACATCTTCCCCTCAGCAGCCCCCACAGATACTGCACTAGCTGGCAATATGGCAGGCAGGCACTGGCAGGCAGGCACTGGACAAAGGAGGAAACAAACTGTATTCTGGGCTGTCAGGCTTGCTGCAATGCATCTGGTAGACAAATACAGGCACACTCCATACCTCCATCCACACCCTACATGAATCTTCTCCATTATCTGCTTATTATGGGGTAGATACACGGAACCAGTACCCATTCACCTCAACTATATCAAATTGAGGTGGACTACCAACTACTGGCCTGGGCCACTGCAAGGGACAATTGGGTGCATTTGTTCCCTCCTGCTTCCTCCTGAATCTATGATCCTATTCTGTAAGGGCATCAGGAGAAACTAGGCAACATCAATTCCCTGGAGAGGGAGAGCACAAGCTCACTCTAGAGAAGTGTAATGAGGCAGAGTGCCTTCCTAAATGAAGCAGGGGAAATTGCATGCAAGTACATGTGAATGAGAGACACAGAGAGACCTACTCAGCTGACTCCTACAGGACTGGGGAAGCAAAAGGTTCTGCCACATCTAGCAAGTGACCCCTTTATGATATACTGTCTCATGGAAGTTTACACTTAAAATACTTCTTGACATATTTTGGAAATATGTGACTGGAGTGAAACAAAAGGTCCACTGAGCTATCGTTTGGCCAAAGAACCCAACAACAGTTTAAGACATCCTGGATATTTGGACAGGCATCCCTCTGAAGATAATGTATTATCCTCCTACCAGAGTTGGGAAAATTACTTTTCTGGATGACAGCAACTAGAATTATCCAGCAAGAATAACTGGTGGCCATGGTGGAAAGGAGACAAGCAGCATTTTCATCCGAAAAGAATTATCTTCCAATACCTGTTGAGCAGTTCTTTTCATGCATTCAACCTCCACCCAAAAATATATATCAAGCATTACATATATAGGCTTATGGCCCCTCAGTTTTTTTTCAAAACCATCTCTCTCTCTCTCTCTCTCACACACACACACACACACACCCCTCTCTCCTTTACCCAATCACTTCCAGCCTTTCTGCCCCACTTGTACCTGTATGGGAGCCTGGTCCATATTTATATGAACGTCCACAGACGATCCATCGCTCTTTGGAAAGCAGGGGGAGAGAAAAGGAAGAGATGGGGGGAAAATTAAAAGAAATTAAAAAAAAATGGGAAGGCAGGAGATGAAGGTGAAAAGTGAAAGAACAAAATGGAGCAGAAAGAAAGACAAAGAAACCCAAGAGATCAAATTATCACATCTATCAGGGGTTCCACTGTCTCTGGTCTCTTCTGACATTATCCAGCACTTGCAAGATACTAGATCTAAAAAAAATAATACCTAGACTCATGCTGGAGTTTTCTCCTTGTATAATTCTCACTTGACCAAGATGTATTATTACACTTTACTATTATTGGATGTCTTAAAGAGAGAAATACACTGACCAAATTCTGTATGAGGAAGGTAGAAACAGGAGAGTCATATAAACAATACAATTGTATATTGTTTGGCCTTGCTGGGCACTGAACAGGCAATAAGCTATGGAAGACACATAAACTCTATATAAAAACACTGCCACTGTACTCAGCCAACCTTTGGGCTGCTGAAAATTTAAAGGTATTGTGTGCATTCATTTTGAGGCTAACAGCATAGATATAAGGATAAGAAATCTGGTTTTTTTAACAAAAAAATAACAACAGGAGCTAGGATTGAGTGAAATGTGGACAAAAATGCACTGTGTTCCTATGGAACCAAGCTATATATAAAGCCTGCTACTCTTATCCAGATGTAGGATTATGGAGAGGTGCAGTTTTAGATTTGACCCCATTAACTCATTTCAGATCATGACTCCAGGGTTTTTCTTTTTTTGATTTTTTTCATGCCCAAAACATATCCTTTTAAAAGCGTGTTTTGCTAAGTGGGCTGGCATATTGAGTCTGCAATCCAATATATATGTTCTGGGAAATGAACACAACAGAACTCAGTTGATTTTATTTCTGAGCAGTACTGTACAGGACTATGAGCACAGAAGACACACCTAAGGAGATTGCCGATCATCATTCAAATCATAGTACAAAGCCTATATGAGAGGCAACCTTGCATTACTTTGATCTCCCACCACATTATCACCACCACAAAACAATACCTGGCCACCCCTGAGAACCAGCTACGGCAAGCAAGCTGCTAGTGTGAACCAATCAGTCAGGAAAGAGAAATCAGTACCCAATGAGCCCCTGGAGATGTACAACTGGGGCTGCCACTCCTTATTCTAGATTCCTAGACACAGACCTTTAGGTATCCCAAGTAGCAGGAGAAAAGGCAGATGTCGCTGCTTTGACCTGTCCTCTGCGTGGCATGACCCCGAGCCCTCCTTTGCCCCCTTTTTGGCACACCTAAAAGCCTGCCCAATACAGCAGATGAGGAAGCAGATGGACAAAAATACACCAGGTAGGGGGATGCCTTCATTATGACTACACCAATGTTTAAGAAGGGCACATCTGGGGTTAGAGACACCGTTGTTGTGAAGGATAGTGCAGGAGTTTGCTCTACATGGGTACAAAAGAGAAGCCCCTCTCACCAGCACAGGACCCCACAGGTTGCTGTCCCCTACTCCTAGAAGTTGGAAATGTGGTCCTTTCAAACTCTGGCTCACTTCTACCCCCAAGTCTGTAGAGCATTACAACAGGAAACTCCTCCTCTTTCTATGGGAGGGGTGCCTCTTAAAGCAATTCTGGGGAGACACACCACTCCCCCTTCCCATGCAGTGCAGCACCCTTCTGACTAAAACTCACTTGCGTGGGTGGCTGCGGGTCCATAATGCTTACTGGTAAGTTGAAGGTTCCCACCATGACGTAGCTGTTGGCATTGCGGTCGTGCACAGTGGGGCCCGTCCCCCGGGGGCCAGCACCATTATGAGGGATAGAGGATAAGCCAGCTCCAGATGGACCCCCCGAAGAGGATGACTGTGTCTGGGGAGGTGCGCGTTCCACCAAGTGAATGACTTTGCCTCCAACATCTGCCAAAAAAAATAGAGCATTTGTGTGTGAATATTTTTTTAAGAAACATCAAATTCATTTCCCTCTCATAACAACCCAGAAAAGGAGAGGATGTCCAAGAGGGACAAATCCAAAACTAGTCATCAAACTTTGTGCTTATGCAGGAATTTCAACCTGGATCTTCCTAGCACCCAAGCCTGCAACGCTATGGCTGCAATGTTGTATTCATATACCTGGAAGCAAAACTTATATTTTTTCAGACAACATGGTCAAAATTCAACCCATCCCCTACAGCTTGGATAACCAGTATCCATCTGTCTTAGAGACTCTGGAAACTGTAACTGAGAGGACCCTAGGAAGAACACCTGATATGAGATGTGAGATGAAGGGAAAAGAGGGGCTAGTCCCAGATAGAACATATCCCCATTTTCTTTCCCCTTTCCTTTCTTTCTCTTCTCCATGCAACCCAGACCAACCATTTCTTCCTCCTTTGAGTCCTCTCCCCATGCTGTTAAACAGCAGCAGTGCAAGACTTGCAGGCGGGAAGTTCTGGATGGGACACAATGGGCCAGGAAAGTCCTTTTGCCCCATCCAAAAAGAGTCATATGAGCATGTAACCCACAGTTACATGTAAGTATTAATCATTAACAGGATTGCAGCTACTGGATTGTACTGCATTTTAATCTTGAAATAGTAGTGCTATTTCATATAATTCTCCATATAATCCACCCCGCGCCCTCAGGTCCTCTGGGAGGAAGTTGCTTCAACCAATAAGAACTAGGCTGGCGACGATCTCCCGGAGGACCTTTTCTGCCATGGCCCCCAGATTATGGAATGCCCTGCCGGAAGAGATCCGCCAGGTAACCAACTTAGATGGCTTTTAAAAAGCCATCAAGACGGATCTCTTCCGGCAGGCGTTCCCGGAATGACACATTCTCCCTCCCGCCACTAGACAGCTCCTCTTCAGATGGCTACAGCGCCGCTGTCCATTTATGTTAGATGTTAATGTTTTATTGCATATGAGATTTTAATCTGTATAATGATTTAATATATTTTTAGGGGGGGTATTTGTTGTTGATTGTATGGGTGTATTTTTTAACTGTAAGCCGCCTTGCCTTGGCTAAAGGCGGGGTATAAATAAAGTTGTTATTATTATTATTATTATTATTATTATTATTATTATTATTATATTTGCACTGCACAAATAATGCAGTTTGACAGTACTTTAACTGTCATGGCTTAGTGCTATGGAATTCTGGGATTTGTAGTTTGGTGGGGTACCACAGCTCTCTACCAGAGAAGGCTAAATATCTCACAAAACTACAAATCCCAGAATTTCATATCACTGAGCCGTAACAATTAAAGCAGAATCAAACTGCTTTATTCCTGCAGCCCAGACAAGGTCTGGCAGGCAAACTTCACATTACATGCAATGTATGTAACAAAGCCTCAATAGTTGCTCTCCTTTATCTAAACAAAGAATACCCTCAGGAAATGTATCATAAATAAAAAAGTGGCAGAGGAGATGCTTACGTCTTTCCCCTGCCTGCCACCCTGTGTTCAAAATCACTCACTCTCGAGCTGTCCTACCACCACCACCAAGTTCTAGATGTATGTTTCTGAAAAAGTTTATGTAGAACCATGCTAGGTTTTTTTTAATTGCACTGAGGGGAGAAAGGTATTACTGATTATATTACTGGTACTATAATAATGGAAAGGGAGGCTGCCTTGCTATACCCCTGCAATCTGCACAAGAGAGAGGCATTGTTGTTCCTCTACCTGAATCTGAGGAAACTGCAGAAAGATGGAAAAGGAGTCCCTCCTACCCCATCAACCTCTCTCCTTCAATAACCAATAACAGCAGCGCCGCCGCCACCACTACGGGGCTTGTCTGCTGTAGGGGAAGGAAGACAGAGAGCTAGGCATGCAGAGTGGTTAAGCTCCACATAGCCAATGTAATACTTAGGCCAATGGCTCCCAAGGCTGCTCTCAGTGTGCTTGACACTGAGAATACCTTAAAAAAAAATTATAACTTAGGACAATTACTTTTTTAGACTACAGCTACTGTAATTGAGCATGCTGACAGTGGCCAGATGATTCTGGCATCACCGTTCAAAATGGTAACTTTTCCAAGCTCTGCAAATAGCATGCATCTGAGCCACTGGCAGGTATGAACAATCACCAATATAATCCTGGAACATTAAAATTATGTAGTATTGACATTTAACTAGAGGAGCAGGGGAAGGATGCAGCATTTTTCAATGTACTTCACAACTATAATTTCACCTTTATCACAGAAGAATTCCTCAGGTCCTTCCCCGAGCTCTCCCTATCCCCCTCATCCAAACCCACAGCCTCTTCTGGACTCCCCACTCACTGTATTCTTTCAATTTCTTGTCATCTTGCAGTACTCTGCCTTGATAGATGAGACGCTGCTTCTCTGAGGGGATACTGACTGAACTGGCAATATGTTCCTTGAATTCCTTCACAGTGATCTGCAACAGAAATAAAATTGAGAAGGTCCAGCAGAAAACTCCTTTCCTCTTCCATCCCCACAAACTCATTTGTCACTTTTTGGGCCTCCTTCTATTTCATTGGCCTGAAGCATATATACCCAGTAGTGACTATGCCACTTTCAAACATTTCCAGAACTTGCAAAAGTCACTTTTTGGACTACAATTCCCAGAACTTGCAGGCCAACATAGTCACTCAAGATTGGACATATGAATGCTGTGCTGCTCCAAAAGACATAATCCAAAGCTCCTATTGTGGCAAAACATTTATAACGCCAACTAACGTGCAACAAAATTCTTAATCCAGCTTTAGAAGCTCCATAAGCTTCTTCATCAGCCAAAGATAGTTCAAAAAAGCAAACAGGGGAAGCTGTAGGTGTTACAGTCATTAAGTTTACATGTTTCTTTGAGATGGTACAGAGGAACAGTCTGCTTGAAGTACAGAAGGCCAAACCCACAAGATCACAGCATACATTATTTATATTTAAGAGGGCTTCCCATCACAATATATGTGGTTAATTTGTTTATCTGTGCTAGGACATCCTTATCGCCTTCGAAGAACTGTTTCTTGAATGACTGTAATTAATGTCAATCTACATTTGCACCTTTTGCCTTTTTATTTCCCCAGATCTCCTTCTCACCCAAGCATCTCTATAATAAATATCTGCCAACTTGGGCAATAGTCCACCTTATGCTAAATAAAACTCTTTGGTTTTAAGATGCCAGAAGATTCTCTGCTGTGGTTTTTCATAACATCTATTCAGGTAGGGCCCCTGCCATCTACCACTATAATTCCAATTTAAGATATCTTACTTCTTCCTCAACTGTGAAAGTCCTTGTCTGAGAGTCCAAGGTTTTCACCATCACTTCGAGTTTTTCTGGCTCTGCCATGGTGCCTTGTCAAATGCTGCCTTCAGTCCTCCTGTGAGAAATGGGAAAACCAATAAGCTTCATCAAAGTTGCAACAAGAGAATTCTCAGCAAACTTGAAGGTATCAAAAGTCAGCAAAATTTCCTTTGCCCAACCATATCTCATGATATTATTTTGAGAAAGTTAGTCAATAAAGGATTTCCAGGCACATGTATCTATGTGATGAATAGCTGAGCTATAAGGTTAAAGAATACTACAGTATTTTAAGGAATATACTTAAGAGAGAGAACATGAGAATTCTATATAATTTTCATTTTCCAGGAGATAGAGAAGCATAATTATTTTTAATGCTGCATGCCCACTCAAACCTTTCTGGACTGATCTCTGAAAAATTACTTTCTCATCAGCTATGTTTCTATGTGATTAGTTCAGACCAATGTTAATGAAAGAGAAAAACACTGAGGAGAAATGGGCAAATACAAAGTATGCCATGGCCTGGGTCCATGCTCACCTGTGGACACAACTGACACTGTGGACACAACTGACACCAATTAAACAGGGATGAGACTCATGCCACCCTCCAGATATTGTCAGACTGCTAGTCCCAGCTCCCCTAGCAAGCACAGTCAATGGTGAGGAATGTTGGGAGCTGTGGTCCAACAACACCTGGAGAACCACGTGATTCCTGCCTGTACATTAGAATGTTTAGGACTGAGAAACACCTCATTCAACCACGAAGTTCATTACATCTCACCTATACCCCCTCAAACACACACAGGTGATCTCTCCCCACATCACCCCCAAATCTACCTCACCATGAAGATGGTTTCAACAACAAAGTAGGGCAGGAGACACCACGTTTCCTCAAGATCTTTGAAGAAAGGGCAGTGTATGCATGAAATAAATAAATTTCTTTTATGGTGCAAACTTGTTTTGAAGATCTAAGTTCTGTTCTTAAGAAGAGGAAAACACAAGTGGTGTGTACCAAGTACTCACAAAGGTCACTGGCTTCATGTAACAGATGTCCCCTTGCCTGAGTAAGGAACATGCAGCTCAGATCAAACAAAACTCTGTATATAACCAGCAGCCATATTATCATCTAGCAAACTGTTCTGTTTGATACCAATTATGTACTTATCTTTTCTATTCTCCTAAAATTAGCAAAGTAGGCTGTTCAAAAAGTTTAGCTAACGACTGCTAAGTCCCTAGAAAACCACCATGGCAGCATCACCAACTACAGTGGGCCCTTGCTATACACAGAGGATCCGTTCTGGACCCCCCGCCCCGCATATGGGAAAAAACTGTGGGACTTCAAGTCCCATTGATTCTAATGGCCACTTGCGGTGCTGTGTGTGCACCACAGGAACACATGCCATTTTGTCCCCTGGGCTTGCCGTCCGCATGAGCTCAAGCCCGCGAATGGCAAGCCCGTGGATGGGGCAGCACACTGTATTACCTCAGAAGCCAACAATTAAACTCACAAACCTAGCAATTTCAAGGCAGAAACCAAAGGGTAGAAGATAATAGCAGCTATATTCTAAACACTGAGTGACAATGGTCATCCCACAGTGAGAAACCACCATCATTGAAAATCATCAGAGACACTTGTATCTAGAAAAATGCCAATGTATGAATTTGATTAAAAGATCTTTATCTTTTTAAGCCGCTGGTTAGCCAACAGATTAAGAAATGAAAAAGAAAAAAAGATCATAGAAATTAAAGATAAAGATAAAAGATTAATTATAAATCAAGAAAGGATCAAAAAAGCATTCACAAATTTCTATACCAATTTATTTAAGGAAGAGGAAGAAACACCACGGGGGGTGGGGATGAAAGAAGCTTTCGACAATGATACAACACAAACATTTATTATTTAACATCTGCTCAAAATATGTTGGATCCCTGGTATGGCATGAAACAAATAAATTCACTAGATCTCAAGATTTAAAGGAGAACTTCTTAAAAATGAGCAATAGATGGTATTACACCCCCCCATGAGATTAAAAAAGATATTTAAGTTGGAAAAAGATGAATGTTGGAGGTGTCCTAAGGAGAGTGAATCAGTGATCCACAAGTGGTAGAAATGCAGTAGAATAAAGGAATTTCGGGGACATGTCCATGAAAGAATACAAAAAATCTTTAAAATACAATTTCCAAAAAAACAGAGCTCTACTATTAAATATGACTATGATATTAAAAAAAAGAAGATGAGAAAAAATACTGACAAGTCATTTTATTAATAATAGCTAAAAATTGGAAATAAGACAAACCACTAAGCATAGATGAATGGCTTTTAAAGCTTAATAAAACAAGAGAAATGGATAAATTAACAGCAATAATTAATATGAAAACACTAAATAAAGCTAAGGAAGAATGACTTCCAATAATTAAATATTGGGAAAAGATATGGGGAGTTAATAGAAGTTTGATTCAATAAACTACTGAATTAAATCAGTAACAAAAGAGGAAATTATATATATATATTGACTCAATTCTTAATTTTGACTCAATTCTTCTTCTCCCCATATATATATGGGGAGAAGAAGAATTGAGTCAAAATTAAGGTTATTAATTGGATGGACAACTAAAAATATCAATATAATTAAGGTGAAATCAAGATTAATACAGAAGAAGGGTAACAAAGAAAGTATTATACTAAAAGAAGAAACTTTTTTCCCAATAAATCCATATATATGTGTGTGTGTTATGTGTTTGTACATACAATTGTCCCTCCCCGTCCACAGACTTACCATTCGCGGTTTTGAATTTCTGCGGACAGCAAGCCAAGAGGGACAAAATGGTGCACGCAGCAGCACACACAGAAGCACCCTTCAATTATATCCAATGGGACCTGAATATCTGTGATATTTCCCGTTCAGGGGGGAGGGTCTGAAACAGATTCCCCACAAACAGGGAGGGACAACTGTATATGTATTTGTATATAAATATAACAACAATAATTGCCAAAATAAAATAACATATAGAATAGTATGAAGTCAATGGCATGGGAACCAAGAAGAAGAAGAAAGAAACAGATAGAAGACAGATAGACTTGGAAGGACAACAGAGAAGAAAAAGTGGAAATAACAAGATGTTAAAGGTTTTTAAAAATAATTTTATTGTAGTTATTGTTTTTATATAAACTGTTTAATAAAGATAATTTTAAAAAAAGATCTTTCATCTTTTCTCATCGCTACTGTTTTTATTTTAAAACCAATGACATCCCTTCTCATACAGGTAGGGAACCAAAAGAAAGCAGAGCATCATAACACCCTAAAGATGAACTTGTTTATTGTGACATAAGCTCTGATACATTAGAACCCATTATTGACACATGGGTAGTGTACATACAGGTTGCAAATTGAGTGTTTATGTGCAAGAAATACTCATAGAGCACTGGGGGCTGAAAAGCAAATGATAAGACAAAAAAATCATTAAAGGTAAGAGCAATACCCAGTAACATTTTAATACATTATTCTAAAATACTAGTCTTCTGTTTCAATTAGGCACAGGTATCACAGGGCCTTTGGGCTGCATCTCCATGTATGCCATCTAATGATAAACTTTCCACATATCAGATGACCTTAACTTTTTTTTTAAATTTTATTGAATTAAAAACATGAAAAACAAACAAAACAAAACAAAACAAAACAAAACAAACAATAATCACACGGACAAATTTAACATTAAAAAACGACTTCCTTACTAGATACATCTTGCAATTTAGCCCAAGATCATTAACTTCTTTAAGTCAAATAGTAATAAACTTTTATGCCATCTGATATAAAATAATTTCTTTTCTAGTAACAGTGTAAAAGTAAAGACACTATTACAATTACCTTAACATAGATTAACTTAATACTATTCCAAAATTGATTATTATTTCTTAGATAATTCTACAGACCTGGACTTTTAACACAGAGCTTGGGAAAGTTACATTTTAGACTACAACTCCCAGAATCCCTGAGATAGTTGGGGTGTGGGAAGAACTGTAGTCTGAAAATGTAGTTTACCCAATTCTGCCCTTGTTCGTAAAAGCCTATACCACAATAAGTGTGTTCCACAGGTGCCTTTCTTTTGCGTCTCTACCTGAAGGCCACATTTTATTTATTCAAAATAAGGGAGACAAGGATACCAGTATATAGTTCTCTACAAATAAATAAAAAAAAAGTTTTCTCTCTGAAGACAGAGATGCTATGTGCTACATGTAGCCTAATTACAGACATCCCTCCCAATTCACGGGGGATCCGTTCCAGACCCACCCCCCCTGCGAACTGGAAAAACAGCAAATATTCAAAGCCCATTGGTTAAAATGGGCGTGCACTCCTGCACACGGGCGCCATTTTGTCCCTCTCCGCTTGCTGTCCACAAAGGAGCAAGACCACGGACTCCAAGTCCGCAAACGGGGAGTTACGAGTGTATACTCACGCTTGCTCTGGGGATGAGACAAGGGATCATTCAGTAAAAACATACAGCACAAAAACAAAATATTACTCTAAGTCCTTGGTATCTGCTGGGGTTTGGTTCCAGGATCCCCATGCATAACAAAATCTGTGGAAGCTCAAGTCTCATTAAATACAATGACATAGTAAAATGGTATCCCTTATATAAAATTCCTTTTTGGAATTGACGTATTTTTTTTTAATATTTTCAAATCGTGGATGGTAGAACGGATAAAGGATCTCTGGATACAGAAGGCTGATTATACTTTCAACCTCCAACAATGTTGTACTTTAATTGTTTCTACACATTACAAATTGTTTCTATAAATAACATTACAAAATTTGTTTGTTTTTTACATTAAGACTCCTTGGACCACAATATAGTGAAACATTTCCCAATTTCTTTCTTTGCCTTTCCTTTGTTCTTGTCCCTTCTCCTGACATCAAACCTGCCGGTTTCCCCATTATTTGTACATTTTCCTTGTATACTTAAGGTATTGGCATATTCATTTATTGAGGATTTATTTTTGTTCTTGTCACACACAAAATGTTTCTGCCTTCAGCATGCAATGTGAGATACAGACATGCACTTTAGTAAAGGAATTTAAATGTCTCCTACGTTGTAAAAATCTTAGCTCCACAAGCATAAGCTAATGAGTTTTATTATACAGTAAGTACACTGTGGGATTACCAGAGAAGCACCTTCAAATGTTACAATCTATACATACCTTGAAGAAAGCCCTCCAAAATGTAGTGGGACATAATATGCATGAAACTGTACTGGAAATCTCTTTCTCTCATAGTTCATTTTGAGGAGTTACTGACAGCCTAGCCTTCCATACTTAAGGCCATAAAATGCACTAGTTCATCAGCTTACACATCTCCCTACACTGTAGTCTAAATAAAATCTCTGTATTGTTTGCTAAATTTTGTTACCCTGAGATAATTCTAATTAACTTCAGATGACCAGACAAGTGAATATTCATAGACCAATACAAGACAGTTCCATGGTGTCACACCAGACAAAACTGGGGTGGAGGAAAACTCATTTCTACTCCTGAACACCCACCTCTCATTTTTGAGAAATACTTTTTCCAGTCCTTTCACTTTACAACTGATTAACCAACCAAGAAAGTAGTCAAAATGAGCAACATTATGAATTCCCATAAAGAAGCATCTTTCCATTTAAAATAATAATAAAACAGTCAAACAGCACTAGTTCCCATGCCACCTTTCCTACTAAAAATCCCCAGTCCTCCATCTAATAAAACAGAAAATTAAGGCTGTAAATAAATATATTCCCCAGGAGGTATATGAAAAAGAGGGGACTTACTACTGAGTAACCATGGCTAGTATCAGAGTTGTTTAGCCTCTTCTCTGCCCAATTCAGTGCTACTTTAAGATTTTCAAAGGCAAGCCATTTCAGACAGATCACTTAGGGCCTTTGCAGACTGCCAGAAATAGTTTAAATTGAGTCCACTTTAAGGGTTAGGGTTAGTGCTAGGGAATCATGGGAATTGTTGTTTTTTTCTGAGACCCTAACCCTAAAAGTGGACTCAATTTGCACTATTTCTGGCAGTCTGCAAAGGCCCTCAGTGCTAGGGAATCATGGGAACTGTAGTTTATTGTGGCACCAGAGCTCTCTGACAGAGAAGGCTCAATGTCTCAGAAAAAAATATAATTCCCATGATTCCCTACCACTGAGCCAGGGCAGTTAAAGTGGACTCAATTTGCACTATTTCTAGCAGTCTGCAAAGGCTCTTAGACTCTATTACCAGCTTCCGTTTCCTTGGTTGCCTGTACCATTTATAAAGCATGGGACAAAACCCAACTACTTATTATCTCTTCCAAAAGAGATTAGGTTATTAAATCCCTGCTCAGCCATAAAGCTCACTGGGCAGCCTTATGCAAGTCACAGCCTCCTAGCTTAAAATGAAATGGGACAACATTTCTGTACTGCATCCTGAGCTCCTGGAGAAAAGACTCTAATCTTCCCTGCCACTGTATTTTACAGTGTTATTATCAGGTTTATATATATCTTTCATGTGGACTCAAGAGGGTTTTTTCTGTCCTCACAATATTACTAAATAAATGCAGTAGTATGAATTAAAACAGCATATTATTAAAAGAAATTGTAGGAGATTGATCCTGTCCATGTTCCGTAAACAAAGGCTGATCATAGCAAACTTCATCAAGCAACAGAAACAGATAGCTCTGCCCTACAATTTATAAATATCAAACCTGGGACCTATTCCATTTTGCCCTACAAACTCTTAACAGCACAGTAACATGCTGAGGAGGAGGAGCAGGAGATATTAAAGGGGAAGAACTGGAGAAACAAAGGCCATGGATACATAATTTCTATACAAAGTTATGAGGACTCTAAGGTGAACCTATCATGAGGTTTTCTTGGCAAGATTTATTCAGAGGGGGTTTGCCATTGCCATCCTCTGAGGCTATGACTTGCCCAAGGTCACCCAATGGGTTTCCATGGCTGAGTGGGAATTCAACCCCGGGCCCCACTCCAGTCATAGTCCAACAAACCACTACACCACTTAATTCTATGCTATTCTGTAACACACTTAATTTTAAGATAACCCCCAACAGCAACCAATTTTAATTTAGTGATATAGCCAAGGACAGACATCTTGCTTCACAGATGAGCAGAGAAAGTTAGAACCTAGAATTTTCCAGCTATCTCCCAGACTCCTACTATTATAATTTGACATTAAATGTTCCATTGGATATGAATCTGTCTCTTTTGTCCTCACTCTTCAAAACACCACATACCTTGATGGTGCTACATAACATCTCAATGTCATAAGATGCAAAACCTATCCCCACACCTTCTCTCAACGTCTACATTGCAACACATCTCTGCTACCTAAATAGCACAATCAGAAGGCTCCTCACATACAACCAGTCGGCGGCATGAGGAGGAGGAGGAACATACAAGGCTTAAAGTGGAGAAAGCAAGCCAGTCATTCATGAAAATCAAACAGCACCCACCCTACCCCCATCACCACAACAGAGACTACAATCAGCCCTACCAACCACCACTTGGGTACCAACACATATAAATCTATAAATCTGTAGGACAAGCAGGTCTCTGATACAAAATTTCAGGGTTTTAGATTCTCTCTCTCTCTCTCTCAGGAGGGAGGCATGAAATTTCACTGCGGGATCTATCCACATTACATGCTGCCAGGCTCACAAATTTCTGCTCCCTATGTTCAATAAATAAATTGAAATGGTTCAAGATTTTCCATACCTTGACTCAATCATTGATCAGAATGAAGACTGCACTCAAGAAATTAGAAGACCTGGAAACTATGAAATTAAATAGATAAGACGATTGCCAATGCCATCCCATTTCCCATTTCTACATATAGTTGGGAAAGCTGGACAGTAAAGAAAGCAGATAAGCAAAAAAAATCAATAGATCTGAAATACAGTGCTAGAGGAGAGTTCTGCAGATATCCTGCTCTGCCAAAGATACATAAATGGGTCCTAGAAGAAATCACACCTGAACCCTCCCTAGAAGCCATGATAACTAAATTGAGGCTGTCATACTTTTGCCATATCAGGAGAGGGCATGACTCACTAGAAAAGACAATAATGCTTGATAGTAGGGAAAGAGGAAGATCACATTAAAGGTGGATAGACACAATCAAGGAAGCCAAGTCCTGAGTCTGCAAAAACAAGACCAATAAATGGGTACTAGAGCAAATCAAGCTTGAACTCTCCCTAGAAAACAAGATGACTAAGCTGAGACTGCTGTACTTTGGCCGTATCATGAGAAAATATTGAAACAGTTTAAAATTTTCCACACCTCTACTCATAGTGGAAACTGCAGACAAGAAATCAGAAGATTAGGACTTGGAAGGGCAGCTATGAAGGAAACAAGATATGATCCTGAAATATAAAGATATATCATTAAATACTAAAATTAGGATGGTCCACAGATAATATTTCCAATTTCCATGTATAGTTGTGAAAGTTGGGCAGTGAAGAAAGCTGATAGGAAGAAAATCAAATGGAGAAGAATGCTGAGGATACTATGTATGACTAAAAAGACAAATAAATGGGTCCTAAAGCAGATCAGGCCTAAGATCTCCCTAGAAGCCAACATGACTAAACTGAGACTGCCATATTCTGGACATGTCATGAGAAGACAGGACACCTTAGAAAAGACAATGATGCTTGGCAAGGTGGAAGGCAGCAGGAAAAGAGGAAGAGTGCAATACAGGTGAATTGGAGCGATCAAGAATAGGTGTCTTGGAGGTGGCTCATTCATAGGATCACCATGGGTTGAGGTCAACCTGAAGACAGATAACAACAGGCCTATTTGAACAGTTTTCAAAACATCTGGAGAACTTAACAGAACTGATGTCAAACATTCCTCTCAGATATGTGGTAAGATGTCAATTCCAAGATGTTATTGGACTACAGCTCCCATTATTCCTTAACAGATGCTAGGATTTGCAGTCTAAGGTTGCTATTAAGTCAAAGCTGACTTGACAGCAGTGAAAACAAGCAATGTTATCTCGGGGTCTAAGGAGCTGACTATCTCTATCCAGCAGTGACCACAAGTGCCATCCCATTTTCTAAGATCTGAAAACTATGGGGCTCTGCATACGGCGCAAAGTGCCATCTTGGAGCCAGGGAAGGGGAGGAGCAGCCGGACGCCGAACGCCCAAACCCCTTCCTGAGGAAATCATCATAGAGCATGCTGTTGCACACAGCGAGCGCTCTGATGACATCCTTCCGGCACAGCGTCTGGACACGCTGTGCTGGAAGAGGCACAAAAGAGCCGCCTGGCGGCTCTTCAGACGCCCTTTTTGCCGCCTGGGAAAGGAGCGCTATTTTGGGAGGATTGGTGCAGAGGCATGGGGCAGATGTTTTTTTAAACCAGGGGTAGGTAACCTAAGGCCCCCTGCCACCGCTCGCCATGATGATATTGATTATTGTTGTTATTACTTGTTCTTGGGGTTTTCTTGGCAAAATCTCCACAGGGGTTTTGCCATGGCTTTTCTGGGGCTGAGAGAGTGTGCATGCATATATTTTTTAATTTTTAATTTTTAATTTTTTATTTATTTATGGTGCTTCGGGGGCCCACAATTGTCTGAGGGACAGCAACCCGGCCCCCCGGCTCAAAAAGGTTGCCTACCCCTGTTTTAAACAGAGGCTAGATGGCCATCTGTTGAGAGTGCCTTGATGATGTCTTCCTGCATGGCAGAATGGGCTTGAACTGGATGGCCCTTGAGGTCTCTTCCTGCTCTATGACCCTATGATCTGTTTTATTTTGATTATTCTTGCTTCCTACTCTTCCACACACACACACACAAACACACACAACTTTCTACAGTAGTCTATGGCCGTTGACCAATCTTCCCCTGTTTTCTTTTATTCTTCTTGGCTCAATCAGGTTGTTAACTTATCTAGTTCAATCATGGTGATTAATTTCAACAGCCAACCTTCTATGGTTGGGATTTCTTTAGCTTTCCATTTTTATGGCGACCCTAAGGCGAACCTATCACACCGTTTTCTTGGCAGGATTTGTTCAGAGGTTTGCCATTGCATTCCCCTAAGGCTGAGAGAGTGTGACTTGCCCAAAATCACCAGGTGGGTTCTCATGGCTGAATAGGGATTCGAACCCTGCTCTCCAGAGTCATAGTCCAATGTTCAAACCACGTTGGCTCTCATTAGTCATGTTAAGCAAGGAAATTTGTGGTCTCATCTGATACATAGTTTTTAAAATCCCTTTATTCAATATATTTTATAAACTGAATCCCTAACGTTGTGTTGTTGCTATCCTTACCTCGCCCCCTGTCCGTTGACTCCCCGTCGAAGAGGAACCAATTCCAGCACAAAACCTTACTTCCGCTTTGGAAAAGGGACTTCCGGTCAAACAAAACGGTCCGGCTGGGAATGGGTCCCTAGGCGGAAGAGGGCCGCACTCCCAAGAGATCCGGTAGAAAACAGGTCTCTCTCTCTCACACACACACACATACAAACACATACACAGAGGCCCCGCGCGGCCCTCAGGACTTCCACTTTCAACCTCAACGTCTTAAATTCCCATTGGGAAGCCTGAAGGATCCTTCCAGGGAAGCCTCGGGCGCCCACGGCGATGAAGACGCTGCTCCTGACAAACCGGAAACTCACCTTCCGTCACTCTAACCTTTCTTATCTCTACGGCTCTATTGGCCGCTCGCTTCCCTCTTTTCAAAATGGCGGAACTTCCGCTTCCTTCGGCGGCGTCAACAACAAGCGAAGGAGGGGCGGGGTAATTCCTTCAACGTCGATTCTTTGCCGGCTTCTTTTCTCTCCCACCTTTTCCTCCAAAATTTTGAAACGGCAACCTCAAAGAACAAAGCAATTCGCCCCTTGGAACGTCTTCGTTGCCCCTTATGTAGCCCGCCCCCCCGACTAAACGCAATGCGCATGCGTGCCCACCTCGCTAAGCCCGCCTTATTAGTTTTCCACTTCCTTGTTCGTAGGTGTCTACATTAGTGCCTGCTCAAATTTTTGCCTACAAAAGTCAACCCCGGACAAGGTGTTTCCCTTTTGGCTTTCTTTTTCCCGCTCAAAGGGTTATCGATATGTTTGACATCAAGATTAAGATTGCACAGCTAATAAAAGCGTTATCATCGTAGTTATTAAAGCACCGAATGATTGATAATGGTTAAGCCGTTAGTCGCATCCGCATTGGTTATTTGACGCAGAGTAGGGGCTTTTTCCTTGTGACGTCATTAAAAGGGCGGGTTCAGCAGCACCGCGCCTGCGCACTGGACACCTGATGCAAAGTTGGGTCTTTTTCCCTTAGTGAAGTCACTAAAGTGCTGGCTTAACAGCTTCACGCCTGCGCATTGGTCACTTAACGCAGCGTAGGGGTTTTTCTTTCTTGTGACGTTATGGTTGCACTGTGGCCTTCCAACGTTTGTTCGCCATGATAGTTGAGGGCAAGTGGCCCGAGCCGAAGCAAACTAAGGCTTTGTCCGCCATCTTTGTTTCGGTTGGAACGCCACAAATTCAAAAAAACAACAGTTTCCCGTCCATCGTTGTTTATCCTGTTTCCTAGCAACGTGTAGCCCAACTAGCAACGGCCCTGCAGTCTAGGGCCCCATTCACACTAGCAGGAAGATTCGATTATGCATTCGCTCGTGCAGTACTGAATCTGACCCAATGTGATGTTCACACTACGTTTACCCCAATCAAATCTCTCCGGCGCCAAGTTCACACTAACAAAAGAACCAATTCAAAATGGATCCTCCCTATCCATCGCATTCTATCATGGGGGGGGTGTTGTTCTGTCAATCAAATTATGCGCATCTACATCGCTTCACTTCCATTGTTGTTGGTGATGCTGTTTTGTACCAAGGGGGAGGGAGGAATTAACACTCAGAGGACCCCTTCTGCCCAGAAGGGCCTCCATTTTGAGCAGGACTAAGAAGCACTTATTCTACATGTGAGCTTTTATTGGGGCATGACCTCCATTTCCCTCGCGCGTCCTCCATTTTGTGGTGCCTCGTTCCCCCTCCCCCCGTCGGGGCGACATCTATCTGGTCACCCTGGGATGAGGACAGGGTGACCAGCGCGTCCTCCTTTCCCAGGACATGTCCTCCATTGCATCCTCCTGTCCAGAAGAAAATGTCCAAATGCCCTCCCTTTGGAGCCCAACTGAGAAGCATGCATTTTATCTTTCTATGAGTGCTTTTAGCTTTTATTGGTGCTTGTCCTCCAGTCCCCTTGCATGTCCTCCATTTTGTGGTGCCTCATCCTCATCCTCCCCTGGTGGGGGCGACATCTATCTGGTCACCCTGGGATGAGGACAGGGTGACCAGAGTATCCTCCTTAATAATAATAATAATAATAATAATAATAATAATAAATTATGTATTTATACCACTCCCAATCACAAGGAATCCTGGCAGGTTACAGTAATAAAAGTGCATGAAATACAATAAAATTCAAAATTAGTCCCTTCCCACCCATCCACCCCATACAAAAAGATTTTTAAAAAAGGAAATAATTGGTGGATAGAGCGACGTAAATCACCTTGTGCAGGAAGAGGAGTTCAGTTGGGAAGGCCTGCCAGAAGAGATCTGTCTTAAGAGCCTTTTTAAAAGCTGTAAGAGTAGAGATGTGACAGATCTCCTCTGGCAGGTCATTCCACAACTTTGGAGCAGAGGTGGAGAAGGCCCTCTAGCTAACCGAAGTTAGCCTAGATTTTTTTCAGCTGTAGTAGGTTCATCTCCGAGGACCTTAGTGTGCGGGACGGATAATACAGAAGAAGGTGATCCCTTAAGTCTTCTGGTCCCAAGCCATGTAGGGCTTTAAAGGTAATAACCAACACCTTGTACCTTGTCCAGAAACTAATGGGCAGCCAGTGAAGGGACTTCAGGACCAGTGTTATATGGTCATTATGAGAAGTACCTGTAATCAATCTGGCTGCCATAATTTGTACAAGCTGAAGTTTCCGAACTTGGTACAAGGGCAGCCCCATGTAGAGCACATTACAGAAGTCTAATCGAGAGGTTACCAGTGCATGTACTACTGTTTCTCCCTGCTCTAGGAAGGGGCGCAGCTGGCGTATCAGCCGAAGCTGATAACAGGAGCTCCTGATTGTCGCATCCACCTGAGCTGTCAAGTGAAAAAAAACATGGGGGGGAGTTGTTTCCGAAAAACCTGGGTTAAGGGGGATTAGACACAGACCCACTCCAATTTGGGTTGGAAAAACCCAGTGTGAACAACCCACATTTAAACCAGTTTTCAACCTGGGTTAACACGTAATGTGAATGACCCTAGGATGCAACCAATTCTGAACGAGTAGCGTTGTTTTGTCCAAGAGTACTGTTTGGGTTATATTCATTATACTCATATATATATATATATATATATATATATGCACATTTTAAAAGTATTTTTGTGCATGGGGTCCCATGGAATTTTAAAGACTAACAAAATTATATTACTGTTTGTAAAGTATTATGTAATTAAATTACATAATACATTGTGAATAGTAATATGATCTTCTTAAATTACATAAAACATTACAAATAGTAATATAATATTGTTAGTCTTTACCTTACATAATTATATGTGTATAATCAACCATCAGAATTAGCATCAGAAATAATCTTGCCAAGGGCCATCAAGGCTGCGTCCACACTACAGAAATAATCCAGTTTGACGCTTCTTTAACCTCCAGGACTCCATCCTATGGAATTCTGGGAATTGTAGTTTGTTGTGGCACCAGAGCTTTCTGACAGAGAAGGCTAAATAATTATATATGTTATCTAATTGTTATATGCAAATATATAGGTTTATATATTTATTTACCTGTCTTTTAACACTATCTATTAGCTTTTAATTCTTTTTATATGACTATTGATTATCTTTCTTATGTTTAATTCAAATTTATTTCTCTCACACCCCCTTAGTTGTAACATTTTGTAAACAGTAATATAAAACAGTAAAGGAAACAAATACAATTACTTTAACATACAAACATTATTTTGTTTTCTGCTGGGCATCTACTGTATATTTTGATAGCCAGAAGAAGGCAGCTGAGAGAAGTTCTTTTAAATGTTTGCTTTGAAATGAAGGAATTTTCCAGTGTGGGTGCTATATTATCCTCAAACATTCCTCATTCATCCATTTGTCAAGGAGCATTTCTCATACTGTTTTCAGGATATCAATCTCAACAATACATCTGCACCCTTTCTTAATGTCCAGTCAGTCCTTACATCACATCTGATAAAACTTCCATCATGGCGTGAACCAAAGTTTCAGTTCATTAGTAATCCAGACATTGGTCAGCCATTTCCATGTTCACAACATTCCAGCATGTAGAAAATTACACCCAAAATAGCACCACACCAGAGCATACCCTCCATCATTTCACAGATGAAAACTGGAACATATGTGGCCAAGCAACATCAGAGTGTGGTCAAGGTGGCAATAGGTATGAGAAAGAACACCCAAACTAGGAGTATCTGCAGCAGTTTGCTTTTGCCAGAGCCTGCTGGGAAGTGCAAGACTGAAACCCTGTCCCTCCTTCCCCACCACTTGAGTTAATTCATTGCAAACCACATTTACACTTTGAACTCAGTTTGCAGCAACTGAAGGAAGTTGAGTATAAAGGGATAGAGTGGGAGGAGGGATGGCAGAGGATTAACTGGGACTGCCCCTACTTAATCCAGACAATCAGAGGGTATGCCAGAGCAACATTTGTGAAGCAATTTTACCATTCTGAAATGGATGGGGAACTGTTTTGGGCCAATATTGCATCTCCTCCACAATGAATATGGCAGGCCAAGTTACGTCAAAGAGCTGGACTCTAACCTTCCAGGCTTCTTCCCCTAATATCCTATTTTCCTCTGCCCTAATTCTTCATTTTCTCCACGCACAGAGGCCTTGCATGGGTAAAGTCCGCTCCATCACCTTTCAACATCAGATCTGCTTCCAAAAAAGAGCACAATGAAGATCAGTGTGCCATTTCAAATCAGATATCAGTTGCATCACTGGAATTCCTTTAGCCACTCCTTGCTCATCCTTTCAAATGGCAGGAAGCAGAAATTTGGAAAGAGGGAAAGGCTTCTTCTGCAACTTCTTTTTGCTGAATTTAGGCCAGCAGTTAGAGGTTCCAATTCTCTTTAAAAGCTCTATAATAGAAGCTGCCATCATTACTATTATTACCACTTAGGGTTGCCATATCCCGTTTTTTGCCAGGACATTCACAGTTTTTGACCATTTCTGAATGTCCCGGCCTGGGTTTGGAGCCAGGCCCGGCTCACCACCAGGACAGGACTCGCTTTTCAGGGCTTCCTCTGCCACCGCCGCCTCATGCTGCACTTTCGGTGTGCTGCGAGGCCTAGCTTCCTCACTAGGCCTTGCTAGGATGGAGTTTCGGGGCCTCCTCCTCTTCCTCCACTGCCTGCCACTCTTTGGCATAGTGACAGCAGCCAGTGAGGCCTGGCAAGGCCGCCAGGCCTTGCTTAGAGCTTGAGGGGGGCTGGGCCTCCTCAGTCACCTCCGCCGCCTCTCTTCGGCGCTTTCAACATGGCAGCAGCAGCGGCAGAGAGTAGCAAGGCCTAGGCCTAGGCCTTGGAAGGCCACCAGGCCTCACTTGGGGCTGGGTGGGGGGATTGGGGCCCCTGATCCAGCGGCGCAGCAAGGCCAGGGAAGCCTCCCTGGACCTGAGGCACAGGCAACGCAGCAAGGCCTCCCTGGGGCTGCTGGAGGTGTGAGGCCCAGAGATACAGTGGCACAGCAAGGCCAAGGAGGCCTCCCTGGGCCTGAGGCACATGCGGCACAGCAAGGCCTCCCTGGCTCTTTAAGTGAGACGCATGGGTTTTTTAAATTAATTTTTTTATTTTATTAATGGGGGGGGGGTTTCGTTGGTCATGTCCTCCATTTTTATTGAATATCCTACATTTGGCCTCACATTTTGTCCTACATTTTTCCTGCTTTTGTGGTAGATAATTATGGCAACCCTATTACTGCTGCTTGCTATTATAAGCAGGGCGGAGAACTGAGATATCAGCTCTCACCACGATCACCCTTAGTGTACATGGACTGCAGGTCGATCCTGAATCTGTGTGCAAAGAAAGTTATCCTTGATCGAGGGCTTCCCTCCCCTCCATAACAGAACAGCCCAGCAGTCTGTACAGGAGCAAAGAAAGAACAACTTTATTGATAGGATTCCAAAATTTATAAGCGTGCAAGGTGATGTTACAGATGACTAAAAATTCACGTGTACATTACTGAGATTCCCATGACTTCAATCAGTGTACATGTCTACTTGGTGTTAGGTTTAACAATCAACAATAGAGCATTAAATTTACTTTCCCTTTGTCAGCCCATGTTGCCCAAATATAACAGTAAATGATACAATCAGCGAGAGAGCCATAGTTTCTCCTAGCTGCTTCCCAGCAACTGCAACAACAGTATCTGTAACATCCCAGGCTGGCCAAGGTCAGTTCCTATCTTACTATCCTCACCCCATCACCAATATGGGTGAACTCTAGTTTGCTAGTGATCTTTGACTTTGGGCAGAAAATGTCTAGAAAATTACCCTTGAGATAATCTAGTCTGACCCCAACTAAAAGGAACTTGGGGATCTTGGTTTGAACTCTTAGATAAATCATTGAATTACTCATAGGGTCTCAGGATTCAGCTTACACTACCATTCTTCATTCTCTGGGGTTGCTGCCATACTGCAGAATTAATGCAATTTTGACACTGCTTTAACTGTCATGGTTCCATCCTAGAAAATCCCGGGATTTGTAGTTTGTTGTGGTGCCAGAGCTCTGTAACAGAGGCAGTTAAATATTTCAGAAAACGACGAATCCTAGAATTCCATATCACTGAACCACAGCAGTTAAAGTGGTGCATTATTTCTGCAATGTAGACACAATCTGAGTTAAGCATAATAGTAAAGTCTGTAGCTGTCTCACAATCTTTCCTCTTAAAAATGGCATGGTGACTAGGGGTATTTCTATTTTAAAATAAAGCCTGGCCTCAACACTTCCTGTGATACATGGCTTTTAATCAATGGAAACTAATGTGCATATGCTATTAATCATGGCAAGACTGTTCAAAGCAGGGAACTTTTCCTGCAGAGCAAACCTTGTGAAATGGGTGTTATCTGTTTATCACCACTTGCCTACTCATCCCTCTTACCATTAACTACTTTCACAACCGCTTCTCTCAATATGAACCAGCAACATTTAGGGCCGTGTCAGGCCTATTTGACCATGAGGAAATTGAAATAGTAAAGGATTTCCCATCAATGATCAATCATTGATCAAAACTGAGATTACAGTCAAGAAATCAGTAGACTACAGTTCAGAAGAGCAGCCATGAAAGAACGAGACAAGATCCTGAAGAGTAAAGATATGCAACTGAGCACTAAAGTTAGAATCGTTCAGTCCATTGTATTTCCCATTATCATGTATGGATGCAAGACCTGGACAGTGAAGAAAGATGATAGAAGGAAAATAAACCCATTTGAGATGTGGTGCTGGAGACAAGTGCTGAGGGTCCTGTGGACACCCAAAAAGATAAACAAATGTCTTTGAACAGATCAAGCCAGAAATCTCCCTGGAAGCTACGATGATTAAACTGCAGCTATCGTACTTTGGCCACATCATGGACCTTATCACACGGGGCCCAATCCAGACAGAATCCAAACGAAATCCCGACCTAATACGTATTATTTTTCCGTGTGTCCACACGACATCGCACAGAACCCCGACAGAACCCCGACAGAATGCGGAAAGAACTGAGATATTTTGAATTTCGGTTTCTTCAGGAATTGCAATTGCGCGACGGGAATCATTTCGCTTTTGCCGTAGGTATGAAAATCCAATACGTATTGGGGAGCATTTCCCCAATACGTATTGGGGAGCATTTCCCCGCCTGCGCTCCGAGGAGGTCCTCCCCGGAGAGCCGGCTGTCTGAGGAGGTCCTCCTTGGAGCGCAGGCCCTGCGCAGGATCGGCGCTCCGAGGAGGTCCTCCCCGGAGAGCCGGCTCTCTGAGGACGTCCTCCTTGGAGCACAGGCCCCGCACAGGGTCCGCGCTCAGAGGAGGTCCTCCCAGGAGAGCCGGCTCTCTGAGGAGGTCCTCCTTGGAGCGCAGGCCCCGCGCAGGGTCCGCGCTCAGAGGAGGTCCTCCTCGGTGAGCCGGCTCTCTGAGGAGGTCCTACTTGGAGCAAGGCCCCATGCAGGGTCCATGCTCCGAGGAGGTCCTCCCCGGAGAGCCAACTCTCTGAGGAGGTCCTCCTTGGAGCGCAAGCCCCGCGCAGGGTCCGCGCTCTGAGGAGGTCCTCCCCGGAGAGCCAGATCTCTGAGGACATCCTCCTTGGAGCGCAGGCCCCGCGCAGGGTCCGCGCTCCGAGGAGGTCCTCGCCGGAGAGCCGGCTCTCTGAGGAGTTCCTCCTTGGAGCGAGGCCCTGCGCAGGGTCCGCACTCCGAGGAGGTCCTCCCCAGAGAGCCGGCTCTCTGAGGAGGTCCTCCTTGGAGTGCAGGCCCCGTGCAGGGTCCGCGCTCCAAGGAGGACGTCCTCAGAGAGCCGGCTTGGGAAGGGCTGTCACTTGCCGCGGCTGTATTGCGCATGTGCAAGAACATCATTGCTTGGTTATGTACGGGATTTTCTCACTTGTGTGTGAACAGCAAATACAGTTCCCGAGAGCGCTTTCCTTAAAAGCGCGATGAAGGTAATGGCGTGTGATAGCCATTTGCGTATTGTGGGGTTTCTTTCGGTTTGTTACTGGATTTATTCTTATTTCACTTTATTATCGCTTTGTGGCCTGCGTGTGATAAGGTCCATGGCACAATTAATTAGAAAAGACAATAATGTTAGGAAACTCAGAAGTCAGTAGAAAAACAGGAAGAATGCACACCAGATGGATAGACCCAATTAAGGAGGTTGAATACTAAAGTTAGGATTGTCCATGCCATCTTATTTCCCATCACTGTGAATGGATGTGAGAGCTGGACAGTGAATAAAGTGGACAAAAAGAAAATAAATTAATTCTAGATGTGGTGCTGGAGAAGAGTTCTGCAGATAGCGTGGATGGCTAAAAAGAAAAAATAAATGGGTCCTAGAACAAATCAAGCCTAAACTTGCCCTAGAAGCCAAGATGACTGTTGATGCTATCATATGTCAAACACATAAGGAAAAGGAATGATTCACTAGAAAAGACAATCATGCTTAGCAATGTAGAAGACAGCAGGAAAAGAGGAAGACCACATTCCATATGGATAGATTCAGCCAAGGAGGCCATGGCCCTGAGTCTGCAAGACCGGAGCAAAGCTGATGAGAATAGGGGGTCTGAGGAGTTTATCACATGGCCAAAACCCATGCAGAAACGGGATTTAAATCCTGGAAAAATCCCGCAAAAGCAGGATTGTTTTCCGATGACGTCGGGAACATTGAGCATTAATGCGACATTAACCTGCAACGAAAGTGGACAAAATCAGCTGCTTTTTACTTTTGGGATTTTTCTGAAAGTAAAAAGAGGCATATTTTGTCTACTTTCTGTGCAGGTTAATGTTGCATTAATGCTCAATGTCCCCGAGGCATCTGAATACGATCCCATTCTTCCAGGATTTAAATCCCATTTCTGCATAGTATTTGGCCACTAGCCTCGTGTGTGATAAACTCCTTGGAGGTGGCTCATTTATAGGATCACCATGGGTCACGGTTGACTTGTAGGCAGCTAAAAACAACTACAGGTGTATTACACCCAGGTTCTGGTGAGGAATGTGCCAGATGTCGTTTAGACTGTTTGCACCAGAACTGAGGACAAAACAAGGAAACATATGGAGTAAGAATAATAAAAATTGGGGGAGGAGTGTTATAGTAGAACTCTAACCTCTGAAAGTCATCAATTTCTGTTTTAACTGTTTTTTAACCCCTGAAGCAATGGAACACACAGAGTTATAGCCCAAAGTTTTGCTTTCCCAGCTTCTGGTTAAAATGCACATGCTGATTTAAAGTAAAAAGCCATATCTGTGGATCAAACCACACACAGCAGGCTCTTGATCACACAGCAAAATCATAGCACTTGGATAATACTTTACAGCCATCGCTCTTTCCTATGGAATCCGGTGAATTGTAGTTTCATTATATATCTAGAATTCTCATCAAGAGACTCTAGTGGATCAACAAACTACAAATCTCAGGGTTCTCTAAGATGCAGCTGTGGCAGTTAAAGTGGTATGGAAATGTGATAATTGTGTAATGTGTTTATAAAGGAGACACAGAGGGGGAACAAATAAGCTAGGCTTGATAGGTTACAGGAAGCCTTCGGCTGTGTAGAATAGATCTTGAGAAATTATTATTCTCTCTAAAAGACATGGAAGTGACACACTGCCACAAGATCTTATTGTCCTGATGCATATAGAAGCTATGGTATATATACAAGAAGCTATAGTGAGGACACAATATAGGAGTTTATCACACGAGAGGCTAAGTGCCTAAATCCCATGCAGAAATGGGATTTAAACCATGGAAAAATCCCACAAAAGAGGGATCGTTTTCACTCATTGGGAGCATTGAGCATTAAAGCAAAAATAAGTGGACAAAATCAGCCACTTTTTACTTTTAGGAGAATCCCGAAAGTAAAAAGAGGCCGATTTTGTCCACTTTCTGTGCGGGTTATTTTTGCATTAATGCTCAATGCCCCTGACGTCGTGTGAAAATTATTCCGCTTTTGTGGGATTTGTCCACTTTTGGTGCTCATTAATGCCGGACGTCATGTGAAAATGATCCTGCTTTTGTGGGATTTTCCCATTTTAAATCCTGTGTGATAAACTCCATAGAGAAACAGAGTGGTTTCCAGTTGTCTCACTTTTTCAGCCGCTTGTTAAAAAGTCCATTTCCTCTCTCCTCCTCCCACTTTCCCCTTTATCCTCAGCTTACTTGTAATTGCTACAACCTGATTTCAAAGTGCAAACCTGATTTATACTTGACCAACTTAGCAGGGGAAGCGGATGGGACAAAACTTTCCCAGTTGGCTCAGACAAAAGTAAAGTGCTGCAACTTCTCCTAAGTCTGTGCATTCTTTATCAATAACACCTTTGTCCTCTTGACCACACTCTGGTGTTGCTCAGCCATACATGTCACTGTTTTCACCTGTGAAGTATTAGAAGGTATGAATTAAAAGAAGCCAGCGTGGTATGATGGTTTGAGCATTGATCTGTGACTCTGGAGACCAGGGTTCAAATCCCCACCCAGACATAGAAACCCACTAGGTGACCTTGGGCAAGTCACAGTCAGCCTCAGAGTAAGGCAAAGGCAAACCCCTTCTAAAGAAATCTTGCCAAGAAAACCCAGTGAACGCCTTGGGGTTGCCGTAAGTTGGAAACAACTTGAAGGCACACAACGAGTTAAGAGAAAATCTCTCTTATTCCTTACATGACCTTCTCTGCCAGTGAGTACATACTCTATTATCTTAAATACTGCTGGACTCATTCACTCCTTTGCTCTCTGGCCCCTGGTTTTGCTTGCTAGGGTCTTTCTGGATTTCAGTTTCAGCCACACCACTGCTCAGGATGGACTCTAGACCCCAGAAGGCTAAACATTTAGCAAGCTTGGGGCAAAGGTGAGCCTCACAGGATGTTAGTACAGAGGCTGATTCTCAGAGCAAAACTCTAGCAGTAACTTTTCCAATGGAAGTCCCGTGGTACTACTTTCTCTACCTATACAGGCTCTTGGTGGATGCCCTCTCCTTGTGTGATGAACCCACGAAGCTGCATGCTAGTGAGCTAAACCGAGACCAGGTAACAACAAAAATTCAGGGTGGAAGGCAGAGGCTAACAAATGCAGGTCTGTGGATGGGTGCTACTGAGATCCGATTGCTTCTCAAAATAATAAAAAGCCAAAAAGTTTATTATTTATAATGACATACCATGTCGCACACTATAACCCACTTCATCCACTTCGTAGGTGTTAGCAAGAATTTCAGTTTTGTATGCAGATCATCATAGTGCAGATTACTTTCAGGAGATTCACTTAAGCCAGTTATTGCGTGTACTGCGATAAAGATTTTCAGCTTGTACAAGCCTGTTTCTGTCAAATTACAAGAATCAGCTTTAAAAACAGTGCAGAAATGACACCAGTATCTTTCAAAAATAAATTGCATAAATGCTCAGTCTTCTCCATTGTGTTGGAGAAATGGTAAAAAGATAAGCACACTTGTTCACATGTGGAGGGAATGTACAAAAGTAAAGCAGTTTGGGGATAAAGTAATTAATCTGATTAAAACTGGTCAAAGTATACAAACTGTCCTGTTAGAGCAGTATTGTTTTAAATTACATTGTTTAATGTGTTGAAAAAAATCTAATTTTAAATTGTATGTTTTTGATATAGTTTACAGTTTATGTTTGCATGACCTTTCATGAATATATAAACCCACTTCTTAGGAAGCGGTACCAAGTTTTATAAAGGATAAAGCATATTTATAAAGTATAAAGCATATTTATACAGTTGTGAGAGTGGAATAGAATGTGTTAGGATCCAGAAAGATGCAAATCATGTCACTTGCCCTACATTTTCAAAGGGCTGGGTGAGGTCTTTCAGATCTTCAAGGTGGTTAGTCAGTGTTCAATAAATCTGTCAAATCCTGTTAGTGAATCGCTATGGCATAAGTTGAATTTCTGCCATCACAACACACTTTTATTGTCATTGTGAAGGTCAGCATTCTGTTCAGACCGTACAATTGCCACCACCACCATCCCCAAATCTCCCCTTATAGCTGGATATGTTGCAAGGATGTTACCTATATAGAGAGATCACAAGGAGCCCCAGGGATTTCTGCAGAAGCCTGTTGTAGGACTTTATCACACAGGGAGAATCTATAGTTTATCCCGTACAAATCCCAAAAAAAATGCGTAATTACGCATAACGATTTCACATGACGCCGCACAAAACCCGTCATCAAAGTGGTCAGAGAGTGGTGTCATCCCGGATCTTTTTACTTTCAGGATTTTAGTGAAAATGCATTTGCGATATTACTGTAATTGCGCATTTACTCTAGTGTGAAAGTCAAATTCAGTTTATTCACGCAATAATCCTCCTGTCACTCATTTTCCCATTTTTCCCATGGTTCTATGGGGCCGCTTTTACTTCGTGTTTTGCTTGGGTGACATACATGCCAGACAAAAGTGTATCAATTCTCATAAAGCAAAAAATACAACTGTTGAGAATAGGAAAGATTATAATGGAGAAATAACGTGGGAACACAAAGAAGAAGAAGCGTCACACAGGAAATGAACCAAGGAAGGTTCCTGTGACGCACTAACTATGCATCCCTCTCTGCTTGTGCATGTATACAATTTCTGCTTCATATACGGAATTTGTTCGCTTTTGTATGAAACACAAAAGTTGAATTTTTTTTACTTTTTGCGTTATTACACATATATTCTAATTGCGTGTGATATTCATTTGCGCAATTAAACACTATTTTCGCTTTATTTTCGGGATGGTTCATTTGCGCTTTATTATCTCTTTAAAGATAGAACTGGCCCCCGTGTGATAAAGTCCGTAGACTTTCCAGCTAAAAGGAAAATATCTGGATGTGATCCCACTCATCCCCCTCCATTCTCTGATAACACAGAAATTGCCATGTTGGAGGGAAGGGTGGATGCACCGCTTACATGATACAAGTACCTGATGCAGGATTTCAGCCATAATTTATTTCAAATAATTTGATAGTATGTTTTTGAGATTGTGTGGAGTTATGTGCCAGAATTGGTTCAAGTTCCAGACTTTCCCAAGAGTTCTTGTTGGTGCCAAACACTGGCAGCTATTGCTGCTATAAGATAGGCTTTATTGGTGACAAATTATGCAGTGGATGGCCTACACAGAAGCATGCCATTGCTGATGAGATCCATCATCCCCTCACAGCCAATGGTAAAATTGGGGACCCAAACAAATTCTACCTAGACTATCCCTCAGTGCATAATAAAATTTCCCATCACAAGCGATATGGTGGGGGAGCTGGGTTGGGGTACACCTCCACACAAGCCCAAGCTAATGGAATACAGATCCCCAAGGTTTATGTAGTGGAGAAAGTGTTTTGGCTCCACAGGAGGTTCCACATATGTCTGCCAAAACAGAGTACAGAATGACCTCTGTCTTTGTAGGGGATACAGTGCCAGACTTAACACCGAAATGCAAGACTGTGGATAATAGTGAACCCTATTGAAATGAATGACTTCCAGCCCAAACATACCATGGAATCATGCTGGAGGACCAAGAAATGCCTAGAGAGGACACTTCTCTAGGCATTTCTAGGTCCTCCAGCATGATTCTATGGTATGCTTGGGCCAGAGGTTGACACTGGAGGCCCTGGAAATGTCTAGACAGAACATATTTTTTTAGGATGCAGGTAAGTGAAACCATGTATATCAGTTCCATGAATAAAGGAGTTGTACTATAGCTGATAGGGTTGCCAGGTCGCAGGGCTTGGCCCTCTCCTCCAGTCCACAGGGAAGTTGAATGAATCTCAGGGTGAGAGAACTGCCTTGAAAGTATGTGTGTACAAATTTTTCTCCTTTATTGTACATGGCGTTTTTAATGTGGTTGGCATACTCTGAACAACTGTGACTGATGCAGAATGTATCATGCTTCCCAGTGGCCACTCTTTGTAATGTCAACCTTGTAAAGTCTCCAGGATGTGCCCCCTGTGGCATCACAGGTCTTTTATTCAAGTTTCGTGTTTCAGCCCTGAGAGTTTAGGAATGGTCCTGACCTGCCAACCCTAGGAGCTGGAGAAAGAGTAATCCCTTGGAAAACAGCCCATGGTAGTTTTTTGTTTTTTTTTAAGGCACTTTTGTATGTAGCATGCATGAAGCCCACTGGGTGATCTTGGGCAAATTGCACTCTCTCATCCTCAGTACGTAAAGAGATCTTGTAGCACCTTTGAGACTAACTGAAAGAAAGAAATTGGCAGCATGAGCTTTCATAGACTTCAGTCTACTTCCTCAGATGCATTTGTTGGAGTGGAGGCCAGGCACAGACATATGTATGTGAGGATGTCAATGCAAATTACAAATGCTTTGTGTGTGGAAATGAAATGGCAGGTCCAGTCTTAATGATGGTCTTTAGTGCACAAAGACATAGGAAACTGGTCTTTGTGCATGGGGCTGAACTGGCAGATCCAGTTTTATAATGGAACTAGCCTGTGGTGAGAGGAATAGATGAATATAGGGTACCCCTATGAGGATGGGGTCAGATAGTGTTGCAGTGTGTGTAGTGAGTAAGGAACCCATTGTCTTTGTTCAATCCATTCTTGAGGGTCTGAAGTTTGTGGATACATTCCAATTCTGCTGCTTCTCTTTCCAATCTACCTTTGTAGTTCTTTTGTTCAAGGACAACTGTTCTGAGGTCTGAGATGGAATGCCCAGGGAGATTGAAATGTTCTGCCATTGGTTTTTGTGTATTCCCATTCCTAATTTATGTCCATTTATCCTCTGGCACAGGGACTGGCCTTTTTGCCCAATATAGAGTGCTGAAGGGCATTGTTGACACAGTATAGCATAGATCACATTGGAGGATGAGCACATGAAGCCCCCCCTGATATTGTGGGTGATGCCATTAGGTCTTGTGATGACATTTCGTGGATAAATGTGTGGGCAGAGCTGGCATCTTGGTTTGTGACAAAGCTTAGTACCTGTGTCCCCATCTGTGTGTTGTGTTGTCCTGTAGGTGAGTGCCTGTTTAAGGTTTGGAGGTTTGGAGGCTATCTGTAGGTGAATAAAGGGCTGCCACCAAGAGCCCTTGAAAGAGTGGCATTATTGTGCAGAATGGGTTGTAGTTCCTTGATGATGCACCCAAGTGATCCCAGTTGGAAGCTGTATGTGACCACTAGTGGAGTTCTGTCATTTTCCCTCTTCAATTTGTTCTGTAATAGATCAGTCCTGGATACATGACTTGCCTTGTTTATTTGTTTTTTCACTTCATGTGGTGGGTACTGTAGTTTGAGGAATGCTTGTTGTAATTCCTTGAGTTTGGCATCCCTGTCATAATAATAATAATAATAATAATAATAATAATAATAATATATTTATTTGTATCTTGCTCCTCTGCCAAGTAATTGTGGGTCTGAGCAGATGCGATTGTATCGGAGGGCTTGGCTGTAGACTATGGATCTAGTGGTGCATTCAGGGTGCAAACTGGAGGCATGTAAGTACGTGTAGCAGTCTGTGAGTTTGTGACATAGTGTGGTGCCTATCTGTCTATTTTGTAGCTGTACTGTCCAGAAAGTGAACTTGTTCAGTAGATAGTTCTAGGCTGAAGTTGATGGTGGGGTGGAAGCTGTTTAGCTCTGGTGGAATGTCTTGAGTCCTCTCCATGAGTCCAAATTATGAAGATGTCATCAATGTACCTCAGGTAGAGGAGTGGTTTCTGGGTGCAGGAGTTAAGGAAGTGTTGTTCTAGGTCAGCCATGACAATATTGGCATATTGTGGAACCATGTGCGTGCCCCTGGCAGTGCTATTAACTTGAAGGTATATGTTGTTATCAAAGATGAAGTAATTATGTGTGAGAACAAACTGGCAGACCTTAGTGGCTAGGTCTGATAGGTTCCCATCTGGAATGATGTTCCTGATGGCTTGTAGTCCATCTTTGTGTAGGGTGTTGGTGTATAGGGATTCCACATCCATAGTGGCTAGGTTTCCTGGAAGGTTGTGGATGGAATGTATCTTCTGTAGGAGGTTTGTGGCGTCATTCATATAGCTGGGGGTGTTGGTGGCATATGGTTTAAGGATATTGTCTATATATTTGGAGGCACTGACTGTAAGTGTTCCAATGCTAGAGACGATAGGTTGTCCAGAGTTGCCCTGTTTATGTATTTTGGGTAATAGGTATAATGTGCCTGGTCAGGGTTCCTGGGATGTGTCAATAAGGATTTGGTTTTGTGCCTCCATGGAAAATTCCCTGAGCAGCCGGTGTACTTCCTTCCATTATTCCTCTGTGGGGTCATTAGATAGGATTCTGTAAAATGTGGTGTTGGACAGTTGCCTCTCAGCCTTCTGTATGTAGGCAGATCTGTCCATGATAACTACCACTCCTCCTTTGTCAGCCTCTTTGATGACAATATTAGGGTTGTTCTTGAGACTGTGTGTGACATCTTGTTCCTTGCAATTAAGATTCTGTTGTAAATTGTGCTTCTTATTGATTATTTCTGTCTGGGCACAGCGGCGGAAACTTTCTATGTTGGAGTCTAGTTTGTAGACTGAGGTCTACAAAAGCTCATACTGCCAATCTCTTTCTTTCAGTTAGTCTCAAAGGTGCTACAAGATCTCTCTATGTACTGATTCCACAGACTAACACGGCTATATCTTTGAATTCTCTCATCCGCAGAAGATGACAATGGCAAACTTCTTCTGAAAAAACTTGCCAAGAAAACACTATGATAGGTTCACCTTAGGGTTGTCATAAGTCAGAAAGGACTTGCAAACACACAACAAGGTTGGTCCCAAGAGTAACCCAAATAACTTGTCATTGCAGTATCTTGGCAGATGGCTCTTCATAGCAGCTGCTTCATCATCCCCTTCCTCGTTGAGGACATTCACCAGCGCCGACAGCACTTTGTTTAGCATGACTCAAAGCAACGATCCACAGCGACTGCAACTGCAGGCTGCCATCCGACTGTAAGTGCCCCTTCCTCTAATCTACCTGTCCTCTACCTCAAAATGCATGCCACCACTTCCTATTCCTCCATCCACCCAAAGATGAGGAGCATCTTAGGGAGCTGGGTATGTTTAACCTGGAGAAGAGAAGGTTAAGAGGTGACATGAGAGCTTTAAATGTGTTTTAAATGTGATACTGAAGATGGAGCAAGCTTTTTTATGCTGTTCCAGAGAATAGGACCCAGAGCAATGGATTCAAACAACAGGAAAAGAGATTCCACCTCAACATTAGGAAGAACTTCCTGACAGTAAGAGCTCTTTGACAGTGGAATATACTGCCTCAGAGAGTGGTGGAGTTTCCTTCTTTGGAGGTTTTTAAACAGAGACTGGATGGTCATCTGTCAGGGTGCTTTGTGTATTCCTGCATGGCAGAATAGGGCTAGACTAGATGGCCTATGGGGCCTCTTCCAACTCTATGATTTTATAATTCTATGATTCTGTAAGTGGTAGCTGGTGGTGTATGTTGTTGTTGTTGTTGTTGAAGAAAAGCAGGATTAAAATAAAATAAAATAAAATAAAAGCACAGACATACATCTCTCAGTCCACTCATGTGTTTGTTCCTCCTTGTCCAATCCATCCTTTCTCAAGGAAACTCAGCACAAGGAATTTGCCAAGGATGGAAGCAGTGAGGGAGAGTCTTTTCCTTGTGATTGCAAATTTAGATTTAAATGTTGATGGAATTTCAAGTCGGTCAAATAGGGTGGTTGTTTGCTGTTGCTTGTTAACTGCCTTTGAATTAACCTCAACCAAATCCACAAAAGTCAAAGCTACAAATGTGGAGGGCTGACTGTATAGATATGATCTGTGATTTTATACACACATCCTTCTCATCAATCCTGCCTGAGAGAATCTGTAACATTATTTGTAACAAACATTAATCTGTTTGTCCATCCATCCACACATACATGACTTTGTTCTTCATGCCTTTCTTTCCCAGGAAGACAGGCGAGTGTGTTCCCAGATCATGGATTTACTTGCTTAAGGAAGGAAGTGCAGATCTGGCAACAGAAGGTGAGACACAACTTCTGTTTCTGACATCTTTGGTAATAGGCAGCCCCGATATCAATACAGAGTTCAGAATAATCTCTTAATACTGGTTTACTAAATTCTAATCTGCATTACAGAATTAATACAACTTGATACTGATGTAACTACCATGGCTCAATGCTAGGGAATTTGGGGATTTGTAGTTTTGTGAGATATTTAACTTTCTCTGTCAGAGAGCTCTGATGCCCCCACCAAAGCGTTCCACAGGATGGATCCATGACAGTTAAACAGTGTCAAAGTGCATTACTTCTGCAGTGCAGATTAGACGTGAGACTCCAAAGCACAAGAGTGGAGGTTTCTATAGTATTGTTGGCTTCCCTTAAAAATAAGATTTGTACAGGATGGTAAGACAATGTTGTCTTCAGTTTTTCATCAGTGGCAGCCAATAGTTCCCCCATCAATGCATTTTTTAATCCCCTCTGAGTCGTAGTTTGGACTGTAAAGTGCAATCTATGATGTAAACCTATTAGGAGACATTGGATTCAGCACCTTCAATTGTCCTTATACTTCAGACTACATTTCAGTATGGATTGCCCACCAAATTGATATGGGAGTGACTGGCCAGCACTGTCACCCTCCCATGTTTTCCCATAGCCTTATCTGTCAAATTTTTTGTACCTGGAATTAATCCATGAAGGAGGAAAGCCAAAAATAGCAGTCCAGTCAGGATGACCAGATGTCCTAACCAGAAAGGAGGACAAGGCACTGGAAAATGTAGGACATTGAAGAAAGATGTCAGCCATTATAAAATAAAAACAAAAAAACATATATACAAATATAAATTAATGCTTTGTAGTCATGTTCAAAATAGAGAACATTTTGAAATTATTCCTGGATAGAAGGCTGAAATGTAGGACATGTCCTGGAAAAGGAAGACATCTGGTCACTACATCATTACAAGAGTCACCCAGCATCATAGTGGAGCCAAGGCTCATAGGGTTGAAGCTGTGGGGACTTTTGATTTGCAGGGACAATGATATCACATATTCCCCCCAGAACAGGATTTCCTGTTTCCTCTGAGCTAGTGAACTGTCCCTATTGTAATGCAAAGCATTTTGGGCTAGCCTGGAGTGCATCTACACTGTAGAAATAATGCAGCTTGATACCACTTTAACTGCCCTGGCTCCATTCTACAGATTCCTGGGATCTGTAGTTTTGCGAGGCACCAGCACTCTTTGGCAGAGAAGGCTAAATACCTTGTAAAACTACTAATGCCAGCATTCCATAGGCTGGAGCTACAATGGTGTCAAACTACATTATTTCTACAGTGAAGATGCCCATTATCCATCAAGCCTCGGTCTTGAATGGGCACTGAGACTCATTAGGTCTAGGAAGAGACCTCCTTCCTTCCCTTTCTTTCTGAGCTCTTTTCACACTGCACAGTTATAGTGCTATGTTTCTACTTTTTACTGTCATGGAAACCTCCTATGGAATCCTGGAATTTGTCATTTTGGGAGTGGGATTTAGAATCCTAAACCAGAGAGCTCTAGTTTCTTGCAAAATTGCAAATCCCAGGATTCCACAGGATGCAGCCATGATAGTCAAAGTGGAATCATAGTGCTATACAGTCAGCTCTTCCTTTTCGCAGGGGATCCATTCTGGACTACCACCACCCCACGAAAACTGAGATTCGCAAATATTCCCCATAGGCTTGAATGGGGCACACTTCCGTGAGTGCACGTGGGGGCATGCCCCGTTTATTCCCAGTCTCTCTTTCACAGTCTGAGAAAGAGAGAGAGAGAGAAATTCCTCCTATAGGTAGTGGTATCACTGGGGTTGGTGTCACCCCAGTGCAATAACCCATGCTGTCACCTCCAGGCTGCCGGGCACCCAGCCAACCCCAGCCAAGCCAATGGTCCCACAGGAGTAATCGGGCCTCGATGGAAGAGAAAGCCTCCAGTCTAGTTGCCATTGCTGAGAGGTGGACCAGGACACCTGGAGGGACTGTCCGTGTCCCAGAGCTTTCTGGTCTGCCCACCTTGTTTGCAACTCCCAAAGGGGTCCAGGCACTATTCAGTGAAGGGAGAGACCTTCAGGTTTTCACCCTGGCTTGCTGAAGCATCCCAGCCTTCTTCCTTGCTACCTGTGGACGGATGGACCAGGTCCTCCCGGGACCTTCAGTCTCCAGGAGTCTACCCATGGAGAGGCATAGCAGTACATGCCAGAAGGTAGTCCCTTCCCTCAAGCACCCCAAGAGCACTCCCTCCAAAGCGTCATCCAGCGCAGTCCACACACTCCTAGAAATGCCCCTACCTATGGGCAGTTGTAGGGAGTCAGGGTACAATGAAAACCCTCTTGTGGCAGCTGAACAGGATTTCTCGTAGCTAAACTGGCCATTGCATCATATGTCCAGCCTGGCCAACAAACACAACTTCGTTACTCCCCCCCTTCCCCATCTCTCTTGGTCTATCAACCTGTTTATCTCTGGTTTCACCACTGCAGGTCGGCCCTACATGAAGACAGAACTGTTCTCTGCCAAGTGTCCTGACTCCATAATTGTCCAGGAAACAGACCAAGACTATCAGAGAATCCTTTTGTACTGTGAGTATTTTGCCCCTACTCCTGAATCCAGCAGAAAGGCAGAAGTGATATTTGACAGGTTGGGGCAGGGTTTAGGAGAAATGACCTTTTTTAAAATTTCAACTCTCAGAATCCTGTCGCCAGAATGGTCACTGGGAATCATAGTCTCAAAAACAAAATGTTTAAACTCCATGTTTTGGATAGTGGCTTATGGACCCAAGTATCCTCAGTGCTCTTATTGGATTTGGGGATACATGCCACCATACCACTCTGAACACACTTGATTTATCTAATTTTGTATTTCCCCCTTTCCTTTTATTTTATAACAGAGAGAGCTCTATACACTTTTCAGCAGTCTGGTCTTTTCCCCCTTCCTTGTCTGCCCAGCTAGTCAGACTGGTCTCTGTGTGCCTGAATCCAGGATGGGGGTGCTGGATTGCTTTTCTTCCATGCTCTCTCCTCAGTATAATGCAGTATAATAGTTTCCTCTGTCTGATTTGGGCTGGGCTTCCCTTCTCCCCACAGCACGGGTCCTTCACCCTGCCAAAGAATGCATTGATGATTTCAAGGGTAAAGCCGCCTGCCTTGACATGGAAGAATCTCTTGTTATCCCAAGGACCCAAGGTAGGCATTAGTAGTGCACTAGTAAACTAATAGAAGTGATGGAGTCTCTTTCTCTGGACCTCTAAGAGGCTAAACAGTGACTGCAGGGGATGCTCTGCTGGATTTCCTGCATGGGAGCAGGATTGAACTTGATGGTCCTTGAGGCCCCTTCTGACTCTACATCTGTAACACACCAACTGGAATTCTGGCCCACTAGATAGATACCTTCAATCCCTGAATCAAGCGTGCTTTTGACTCCATGATTCTACTAAATATCCTACCTTTGATGCTAATACTCAGCACAGTTAGTGGCTTCCATGCCAGTGGGAAGGCGAATCCATTTCAGGGTTTATCTCAAAGTTTAACGGAGTTTTCCAAGGTGCCAAAGCTATTTTGAGGATAGATCAAAACCTTAGATACTACCTTTAAAGTTCAGGCTAATAAACAGAATGGATTAATAGCCTCACTGACATGGAAACCACTAGCCACTATAGCTGTAGCACTGGGCTAGGAGAGGAGCAGTTTAACATTTAGGCAGCATGCTAATTTCCACGCTTGTCTTCCAGCTACACTGAATCTACAGGAGAGGAGCTTTGGGATAAATATGTGCATTTGAAGGGCATCATCTTCTGTATTGCCCCCAGAGGAAACATGGAATGTGTCTGGAGTAGTAGCCATAGTGATGGGAAACCCTCAGATAGATGGGCACTGGGAAATTGGTTCTTCACCTATGGATTATTCTTACTTTGTTCTCAAAGCAGCCTGTAAAACTAGTTGCCTCTCAGGGTTCCACAAACACCTTTGTCAAAAGCACACTTGACTCAAGGGCTGGAGGGTCTTAGCGGGCCAGACTTCCAGTTGGTGTGTTACAGATATATAATTTCCCCTATAGCAGAATGCAAAGGGATCTTGAGGCACCTTTGAGACTAACTGGTGGCACAGTGGTTAAATGCCTGTACTGCAGCCACTCACTCATAGACCACAAGGTTGCAAGTTCAATACTAGCCAGGGCTCAGGCTAGACTCAGGCCTGTATCCTTCCAAGGTCGCTAAAATAAGTACCCAACTGTTGGGGGGCAATGAGCTTACAGTTGTAAACCGCTTAGACATCCCATAGCGTGATATGAAGCGGTATATAAATGAAACTGCTTTGCTTTGCTTTGCTAACTGAAAGAAAAAAGCTGGTAGCATGAGCTTTCGTAGACTTGAGTCTAATTTTCCAGGTGTTTGGGGTGGAGAGGAAGTAGACTCAAGTCTACTCATTTGAAGGAGGAGACTCAAGTCTACGAAAGTTCATGTTACCAGCAATAGTAATAGCAATAGCATGTACATTACTGTACTGCTTAATAATACACTCAGCACTCTCTAAGCCAGGGGTCGGCAACCTACGGCCCGTGGACCGGTTCCGGCCCAGCCCCCCCCACTTAACGGCCCTCGCCGACCCCTGCCACCGCCGCCCGCCACCACTGCTGCGAAATTTGGCCACCGCGCAGCTGCGCACGTCACAGCTGCCATTTTGTTTTCCAAAATGGCGGCCGCTACGCATTTGCGCATGCACAGGAGTACTGCGCATGCGCAAATGCGTTGCGGTCGCCATTTTGGAACACAAAATGGCAAGTGTGACATGTGCAGCGGCGGTGGCAGCACGCGTGCTGGGGTAGCGCACGCACATGAGTGCACGTGCCGCCATTCCCCCCCCAGCCCACCGAAAGGGAGGACTTCAACAGACCGGCCCCCGGTTGAAAAAGGTTGCCTATTCCTGCTCTAAGCAGTTTACAATCTGTAAGATAATTGCCCCCAACAAGCTGGGGACTCATTTTACCAACCTACAAAAGGATAGAAAGCTGAGTAGACCTTGGAGCCCTGCCTGGGATCGAACTCACAACCTTGTGGCTGCAGTACTGACATTTAACAACTGCACCACCAGGGCTCCTTTCTTTCAGTTAATCTTAAAAGTGCTGCAAGATCCCTTTGCATACTGATTTTCTAATCAGTTGTAATCCCACAAGGAACTTCCCATGCTCTGTCTATAAATCTTTGTCTGAGGCAGGCTTGTAAAAATGAGAACAGCAACATAACGTCACAGGAGAGCTGCCCACTTTATCTCTTCCTCTAGCAGCCAAGTTGCAACCTCAAATCCACTTCTGGATTCCAAAGGCCAGTGTCAGATACCTCATGTGATAAAAAAAACAAACATCATTTTATTATCTTAATATGCATTTGTCCTCTATCCTGTCTCTTTCAGATGTTTGTGAATTGCAAGATGTTTGACCTTCAGACCCTTGGGTAAGAGAAACCATTCTTTCCCACCCTTCCTTCTTACTTGATTACCCACCATCATCTTAGAATCATGCTTTTTTTCTTCTAAGAATGAAAAACATCTTATACTATGCTCAATAATTATATCTTGCCCATCCTATTGGATCAGGGGCCCATTCACATTACACACTGCTATGGTTCTATCCTATGGGATCCTGGGATTTGTAATTTAGAGAGGGCTCCTTTAGTGCCTCACCAAACTACAAAACCCATGGTTCCGTAGGCTGGAACCATGGCAGTCAAAATGGAATATTAGCACTATGATTGCATAGTGTGAATGGGCCCCTGCTTTGGAAAATATGTGCTTCTTGGTCTCGATTTAATGCTGCCTGCAGAGATGGAGTGGCAGAGAGAGGCTCAGGTTTGTTGTTTCTGCATAGGGGAGATTCAATCTGTACAAGATTGCAGTCTTTAATGCTTTTAAGACATTAACTATTGCATGGTCGGAAAAAAATGTGTCTGCATACACACAAATACTTCCAACACCAAAAACACACTTACTTGAAACCAGAGCCACAAGATTCATGATTGCCTCAGGCTTGGAATGTGTAGACCAGTAATAATGAAGAGAATGCCTCTGAGCATGTTCAGACTGCTTTTCCTCTGAGGAAGCAGCATTCTCCTATCATAATTATGAGTTCCTTCCATTCCTAGGTTAGAAATTAAATTTGTTGTTTTTCTTGCTGTGTGCCTTCAAGTCATTTCCAACTTATGGCAACCCTAAGGCAAAGCTATCATGGAGTTTTCTTGGCAGGAATGGTTCAGAGGAGGTTTGCCTTTGCCTTCCCCTGGGGCTGAGAGCACATGACTTGCCCAAAGTCACTCAGTGGATTTCATAGCCGAGCAGGGAACCAAACGCAGTTCTCCAGAGTTGTAATCCAACGAAGGTCAGGTAGCAAAGAGAAAACACTACACAGTGTTGTAGGCCCCTGCCCAGTATGGTGTCAGTTCATCCCATCATCTGGTGCTTCCCTTATCAAATTTTCCTAAAGGCAACATAGGACCAACCTAAAATATTTTTTTGCTTGAGACAGGGGCATCAATAGGAGGTGCAAGGGGTTTAGAACGCATTGAGTGACAACTCAGAGGGGGGTGTCATCCGGTGCATTGGTGGAAAGGGCTGCCTTTCGAGTCTGGTTGGTCTTCTGGCCAGGTGGGAAAGTGAGTCATCTCCCTTTAATGCCCAGCCAGGACCTCTGCCAGAACCAGAAAAAGCTACTGAAGGGAAATGGTGGGATATTTAAAATTATCTGCATTGGGTGTCAAATATACTAGGTATGCCACTGGCCTGAGACAAGGTGGTACATGGCTTCCCTCCAAGCCAAAGTGCACCATACTCAACCAATGAAATTGAGGCCACACAAGGATCTCTCTTCCCCTCTGTCAGTAAAAATTCAAATCTTAAAAAGCTAAGCATTTTTGCTGCAATATTATGGCAGAAGGGTATGCAATCAAGGATAACCTTAAAGGTTTGGCTACCAGTCCAACAAAATAAGAAAATCAGCACTCAGCAAATGCAAATGGGAAACCAACCAGGGTCAGGGGCTTTCCCAGCAGACAATAGCAGACAATATCCTTGATTGCATATTCTCTCACCCTGAAGCCATGCCATTAACAACAGAACAATACCTATTCAACAACAGGACAATACACAGTTTACATGGGAATCACTCCTCCCTACCCAGGGTCTCACAGTATATATAGACCCACTCTCTTCCATTCCAGTATTCTCTGAAGATGCCAGCCACAAATGCTGGTGAAACATCAGAAAGAAACTCTTCTAGAACATGGCCACACAGCCCAAGAAACCCACAAAAAAATATGGATGCCGGCCATGAAAGCCTACGACTTCACTTCTTTAGGTATTTGTAGGTTCTCCAGCACAATCTTATCATCAACCTCTGGCAGATGTTGACCATAGAGTTGCACTGGAGGGCCTGGAAATTCCTAGAGAGGTGTTTTATCAAGTAAAAAGAATACAGGCGTCCCTCTGTTTTCACGGACTTAGAGTCTGCAGTCTCACCCATTTGCAGGTGGGGAGGGACGCAATTGACAAAATAGGGGGTGTGCAAGCGCACACCACCATTCAAACCAATGGGACTTAAATTGGCAATTTTCCATTTTTGCAGGGGGATCCGGAATGTATCCCCTGTGAAAATGGAGGGGTGACTGTAGTGTTTTTTTTTGGGGGGGGGGTTCTACATTCATAAGGGTCCTTCACCCCTAACCTCAGCAAATGTGGATGGATCACTGTATAGCTAGTTCTTGGTCAACATCCCATTTAAGGAAAAGGTTTCCTCATCCTTGTTATGGATCAGTGGTTTTTTGTTGTATTCCCAGAGCTTCCATGGAGATTTATCAGACGTTTCTCAAAAACAAAACCAGCAACAACAGAAAAAGGGCATCACTCTGCACTATTCACTTCCCATCCAAAGGCACAACTGGGTGTGTTCTTCTTGGTCATATTCTCAGTTCATGCAGGGCAACAATGACACCCAACAGGCCTAGCAAGTAATTCACGTGAACTGAAGCTGCACCAGAGAATATAACTCCACAATGTTTTGAGATGTCACAACACAAGTAAAGGGAGCACTGGGTGTGGGAGGAGGAATTATGGGGAATAAATCCCATAATCCCCCAGCCACGATAGTCACCAAGAGTTCTAGGAGCTGTAGTGCAAAAAGTGTTTAAAAATCCAGCCTATGCATCTTCACTGCAGAAATAATGCAGTTTGGCACAGCTTTAACCACTGTACCTCAATGCTATGAAATTCTGTAGGGGTTGGGTTGCTTTTTGTTGGTTTTTGTTTGTTTGTTTTGTAGTTTCTTAATGTTTTGCTTTTTTTGTCAGAGAGCTCTGGTGCCCCAACAACAAACTACTGTAAAGAAGGACTTGAACTTGGGGAATTACTAAAGTCCAAGTGTTCAATGGGATCTTTTATCCTATGTTTACGGGGGTAGCTAGGGAATAGACTGATAGAGACAAAGCTTTCCAATGAACTGTAATTTATTTGGGGATTCAAACATACAAAGACATTCTACCATACACTCATACACACAAGAACTCAGGAATAAAGTAGCTATCTTGAAGAGGAAACAGAAGGTTTTCTAATGGTGATAATTACCTGAAGGAGGCTGCTCCAATAACAAATGAAGATGGATAGACTCATGAAAAGGGAAAGGACAACAGAAAGAGCTGGGACTCTAGTCAGAGTTCACAGTGACACCATGAAATATAACCAGATCCCAATGTACTTGAGATTTTGGGGATCATTTATACCCTTAAACCTAGCCTGAGGCAAAGAGTTGCTATTGTATATCAAAGAATTCTGATTACTACTCTTTAAAGTAGACAATTTACAGAGAGAGGAGATAGGATGTTAATGTTGTCTCATCTTCAGCTGGACACATCCTGGCTGGCACTCATAAATCCTCTAGGTGTGAATGTCCTGCTTAGCAGCTCCTAGGCCTGGCCCTTTTAATCTGCAAATTGATATAAGTGCAGATGTGACTTTTCAGGTGCCTACGTGACATGCTCGCCTGGAGTCTGTGGTAATTGGGGCCTTTCCAGTCTAGGGCCATGGCACAGACCCAAAAAGGGGTCTTTATATTAAATCAGCCATTGTAACACTACTAATCCCAGGATTCCATAGCATTGAGCCATGGCAGTTAAAGTGGTGTGAAACCAGATTATTTCTACAGTGTGGATGCAGCCCTTGTCACTGGTTGATGTTGAAAGGATCCCCCAGGCTGAAAAACACTGCCATATATTGCAGCATAAAAAGGAGAAGGAAAACAGGAGAGAAAAAAGGAATGTGGCAGCACCTTTAATAATAATAATTAATAATAATAATATTTATTTATATCCCGCCCCTCTGCAAAGCAATCGGGGCGGCTTACAACATTAAAATTTCCAAGACTGGGTTTTATTTTAGCATGAGCTTTCATTGATATAAATCCAAAAGCCAGTCAATCTTAAAGGTACTACCACATTCCTTTTACCTCATCCTACTTTTTTATGCTGCAACTTACATGGTTACTTCTTTGAAAACTGCTATATTACAGTGCCACTCAAAAACAGAGCACATCGATTTTGCTTTGCTTCCTGACAATTTGCCAGAACCATACAGCTCTAGAAATTTGGTAATGAGAAAAATACATCTGATATTCTTGGCTTTATTTCTTTTAGTTTTGTTTTGTTTAAAGAGGGAGTATCTTGCCTGTAAGACCATAAAGCCAGATCTGAAAGGGTTTTGAATAACTGGTGAAATCTCAGAAACAATGTGCCTGCAGCTAGAGCATAACTGGCTATGATCAGCAGGGGATGTTTCAGTGTCCTGCGCTTTATAGCGTTGTTGTGTGCCTTCAAATTGTTTCCTACTTATGGTGACTTTAAGGTGATCCTATCACAGGGTTTTCTTGGCAAGACTTGTTCAGAGGGGTTTGTCATTGCCTTCCCATGATGCTGAGAGAGTGTGACTTGTCCAAGGTCACCCAGTAGGTTTCCATGGCTGAGCTGGGAATTCCAACCCTGGTATCTAGAGTCACAATCCAATCCTCAAACCACTACACTTACTAACTCTCTCACAGTTATTGAACAAAAGCAATAATACAAAATATGCAGATGTGTACATGATGTAAATTAGTATATTTTGAAGATATTGTTGCTTTTGTTGGTTTGGCATTTGAAATCCCTGGTTACAGTCTACACTGTCAGAACACCCTAAAACATATAAATCTGTGATTACACAGCAGCAGACTCCCAGACAGCATGAGTTGTAGTTCCCTAAAAGTTACATTTCCAGGCCCTGAGCAGCAGTCCTGTCCATGTGCCAGTCCAACAGCAGGATAAAATGCAAGCTGTTGGTTACAAGACTAAGGGGGGAAGCAGATGGCGCAAAGCGCCGTTTTGGGGGCAAGGAAGGGGAGGGGCAGCCACACGGTGGGCACCCCAACCCCTTCCCAAAGGCATTGTCAGAGCGCCGGCCCCTCTGCACAGCTGGCGCTCCGACGGTGCCTTCCCGCCGCAGCGTCCGCACACGCTGCAGCGGAAGAGTCGCCGAAGGTGCGCCACCAGCCTTTTGCAGCGCACCTTTGGCGACTTGTGGAAGCCTGGGGCAGCGAAGCTGCGCCGCGGGGCCGAGGTGTGGGGATACCTCGGCCCCGATGCGCAGCTTCCCGGGGCGGCCCATGGCCACCCGTCTGCTTCCCCCCTAGGAGAGTTAAATCTTATGGATGTTGGCTAGTGTGTGATTCTTCAACTCCTGGATAGAACTAAGGTCCGATAACAGCCGTAGCCCTCGAACCTAACCTAGAAGACCAAGAGTCCTTTCATAGATTTAGAAATTGTTTCTCTAATATGTATGAATTCCTTCCACTCTTTTTTCTCCTAAGGCAGTCACAGCATTGAATTACATTTGCAGTCACACTAAAGTCACCACGGTTTTCTCCAAGCCTACTTCTTAACCAAGTTTGCAAATTCTTGCCTGAAGCCAACTGTGGTTAAGTGCAAAAGTAACACTGCACCATTGTTTGGTTTTAAAAGGCAAAGGAAAGTTACCAATAATTCAGAGAAGAAAAGAACACACACAAGATTGCAGGGATCCTCATCTAAGGGAATGGAAACATTCTCTTTACAATAGACCTCTTTCTTCTAGAGAATCTCCTGACCGGATTTTACTTTTTTTTTTAGGCTGCAATTACAACCAAAGAAATATAAAGTCTCAAATTATTTCATATTACCCTTCCTCCATTCATTTCCTCTTAGATTTCTTTCTTCTTCTCTCATCAGATTCAGCTCCGTTGTGACAGGAATTAATCATCCATGGAAGTTTGCTTGTCTCGTTTCCTCGGAGAGCTGATTTCTTCACAAATCTTGTCAAGTTAAATAAAATTTCTTTTATGGTGTTGAGCCCTGCCCCCCTCTCCAAAACTGTCATGGATAAGCAAATGAATGACAGCCGAGGCCAAGAATGGTGGCATTGATTGAAGATGGGAATCACAAGATTAGAGCAAATGGTAGAATCTCAAAGTTGCTTGAAAAATGTGATCCTTGCAAATTTCAGTGAGAAATGACCTGGTCTGCCCCTCTAGGGCTCCATCTACACTGCAGAATTAATGCAGTTCGACACTGCTTTATCTGCCATTGCTCAATGCTACAGAATTTGGGAGTTGTAGTTTTGAGAGATATTTAGCTTTCTCTATCAGAATGCTATGGTGCCACAAGCTACAAATCCCAAGTTTCCATAGGATGGAGCCATGACAGTTAAAGTAGTATCAAACTGCATTAATTCCTCAGTGTGTGTAGATGACAGTGAACCTCACCACCTAATTTAATGCTTCTCCAAATGTTGAAAGATAGTTCTTGCCAATAAGCATAACAAAATATGCATTCTAACATGTATTTTGATGGATTTTTGAAAATCCCAACAGATTAATAAAGTAATAGAATTATGACTAAAAAAACAAACACAAGGAAGACACATGGTCCAGAAATAGCTTACGCATTGGAGTACAATATATCATCCTTATGCATTGGAGTACAACTCCCACCACCCCTCAACCACAGCTATACTGTTTGGGGTGATGGGAGTTGCAGTCCAACACATCTGTAGAAGATGCTCAGACCAGAAGGGCAGGTGCAGGCAATAGTAAGCTAGGCTTTGTTTGAGAAAACCTTTGATTCTGTATCTCTGGGATCTTGGAAGTATCAACATTGTTCAACTACAGCACCAAAACTGTGCATAGGAACACACTGAAATTAGTGCTTTAGAATCAAAGAACTACATGTTAGAAAGGAAACAGGAAGTTCCAAACAAAATCCACAGGCGGGAGGCATACCATGGAAACACAAAGTGGAGAAAGAATATATCATCACCTTTAGGGCTGCATCTACACTGCAGAATTAATGCAGTTTGATACTGCTTTTACCTGTCATGGCACAATGCTATGGAATTTTGGGATTTGAGTTTTGTGAGCTATTTAGCCTGTATCAGAGAGCTCTGGTGTCACAATAAACTACAAATCCCAGGAGTCCACAGCACTGTGCCATAGCAGTTAAAGTGGTGTAAAAATGCATTAATTCTGCAATGTGGCAGCAGCCTAAGATGAATTTATTTCATTATGAACTTTCATGGATTTTATGGAAGAACTTATCCCTCCTGCTGCTGAATCTTCTTTACTCCAGATGGCCCATTCAGCCATTTTAAGTAGTTACTGAGCTACAACAGCAGAAGCCCTACACGGAGGGAACAGAAAACAATCCAGGGATTATTTGCAGAAGAAAATTGGCAGGTGCTTAAAAGGTTATGAACTTCTCCCTCCCCATCACATTTCTTCCAGTGGTTGGCTAGGTTTAGGAATATGTGTTTGCTGATATAACATGTAGCTTTGACCTGAACTGCATAAATAAGTACCTTGATCCCAGAGAGCCTCATACAAATTAAGTTTGTTATTTAAACCAAGAAGTTATTTGCACACCCAAGATTTAACCAATTGCCATGTGGACAAGTGACACACATAGCCGCTAACCCTTTCTCCTTGTAATCAAGTACAGCGGACCATGTACGGTTCTTTCAAGTTTCCCTTTTTATTTAAATATATCTTTTATGTATGTATAATATTATATATATTAACACAGGTTGGAAAAATAAACAGATTCAGAACAATAGCGTTTAGTGGATAAACAGTGATCAAGACACAGATACACAGGTTAGTTTGTGTACTTCTCCCACCCACACCCACCCTATTCCCATCTCATGCATTCCCAAGTAAAACAGAGGAGTAACTAGACTCCCCAAAAGAAGAAATACACCCAACACACTTCCAAACCCACATACAGCAATACTCTCTAGAAAAGGCACTAGAGAACATTTAGACTCCTAGAGTGAGGCATGACAGAAAAGGAAAGAGGTATATTTTTGGCTCTTAGGGTTTGTACCAGTTTGTACCTTTCTGGAGGCATGCAAGTGTTCATCCTTCACACCCCCTGAGCACAATTCACACATTTATTTATTATTCCTCTTTACATATCCCTTGCTGGCAAAGGGTTTTCGCGATAATGCCTCTGGAGGATGTACCTGTTCAAAATCCTGGAGTTACACCCCCCCCCCCCAGCAAGAACACACAGACAACGGATGGTGCTGAGCGACAAGTTATACCACCATGCAGGGGTGGGCAAAGTGCAACCCTCCAGATGTTGTTGGACTGCAACTCCCAGCAGCCCTAGCCAACATAGCATATGGTACAGAATGCAGAGAGTTACAGTCCAATTCCATCTGCAGGGTTGCACTTTGCCCACCTCTGGTGTCATGCTTCTGTGTGAATGTCAGAAGCATCAATTGGATAGTGCCTGTGCGGTTACTGACAAGAACACAATCTCTCATCCAACAGCACCTGCCAATTTGTGATCTTTTTCAATATATATAAACAATTTGGCTCATTAGAGGTGAATGCTTACTAGCTTTTCAACATAAGTATTCATGTTTGTTTAAGAGAGAGACTGAATTTTGGCTCTCTTATGGAAACTCAAATAACAAGTCACATCCAACTCAGAGTAGAACTATATGTTATGTGGAAAACACGAAATTCCTCACTTCGTATTTTCTTCTTAGGACAAATATTGGGTTGGATCACTTCCCAGAGTGAATTAATGGGCAGGCAGAAATAATTAATCCAGCTGTGTGTATGTGGGGTCTTTTGGCCCCACTAAATATTCTGGCCTACAGCTCCCCCCAGTATGACTAGTGGTAAGGATTTATGGGAGTTCTAGTTCCAAACATTTGCAAGCCCAAAGATTCCTCCCTTTTGGTTTAATACTTCTCAGCTTTTTCATTCCTCATAAGTGCCCTTCCACACCATATTTCATGTCCCTTCAGTATAATTAAGAGCACATCTGGTCAGGGAAACAAGGAGGGCTCAGAGAAGAGAACTTCAGGGGGGAAAACAGCTAAAGAAAGGGTTAGTGCATTCTTAAGACCTCCTTCTGTCCCACCAAAAAGCCCTCCTAAGTAAAAGGTTTCAGTTCCTCACATTCACATAAGCTCAGGAAACAAGTTTGCTGAGACAGTCCTTGAATTCCTAAGATATTAATGGGGCTTATATGTAATTAATTTCAACCAGCCCAACTGGAAATGAGAAGTGCCAGTCTCTTCCTTTGCCCTTCAGGAATACTTATTTCAGGTATTATTGAACAGGTTTATTCCTCTCTTGTTTCTTTTAAAAATGGGAGAAGGGATGATTACACACATGCAGATACCCTGGAAGAGAAGGGATCACACTCCCACTGTTCAAATAAAGAAGCGAGCATCTCTAGAAATCCCCAGAAACCTTGTTCAGTTTACTTCTGAGGTTTGGAGCCTCTCCAGGTCCTCCTCAGTCCATTTTCTATTTTTAAAATGTCCTTACAGGTATTCCAAGACCATGCAGTGGATAGGACAAAGGCTTTGTTCTAGACGGTGCAGCAAAGGGGTTGTAGGTGAGGTTATATCCAAAATGGTGCAAGAAGAAAATTCTACAAGTGTTTTGTGCTAAATCAAGAAGAATGCTGGTGTTTATGTTCCAGACTGGCTTGCGCCATTCCAGACCACATTAAAAAATACTATTCAACATTACAGAACTAGATGGATGCCCAACACTAATGTGCTTCTGTGGTCAGTCTCGAATCTACTTCAGAGAATAACAATTGAACCACAATGGCTGGCTGGTACATGCACAAATTCAACAGTTCTCTGGCTAAGCGGCATCTCCAGATGTGCATCATCACAAAATAGGGAAGAAAGGCTTCATTGTACCACCCAGCTGCCCATTGGAAGACAGATCTTACAGGAGTCACCCAAGGATGATGCAATATCATGGAGACATCACATACGTGACCAGTGTCAACAGTCAGCTGGACTGATCATCTGCTAAGGCTCTAAGAGTAAAGAGGAAGGGACCTTCTTATGTATGTTTCCAGGTTTTTGGCTGATGTGATTCCTAATGCATCTTCTCTCCTAGAATACCAAGGAAAATGGTGCTCCAGTTCTAGTTAGAAAGCAGCAAAGGTTGGTACCTTTTTTTTTTTTAATGGTACCTTTTTTTTTAATGGTACCTTTCAGATTGCACCAGCTAGTACAGCCAGAGGCCACACTGAGCAAAGGATTTGGGGACTATGCTGTCCAAGAAAACTATGATAAACTATGCTGTCCAAGAAAACTATGATAAATTGCCCAGAGTCTGACCAAAGAGGTAATAGGGAAGCTCTCCAGCTTCTGGGGGTTGGGGGAGAACCCAGGAGGCATGTCTGCTGCTGAATATCCCATGACACACAGTTCTAACTATCCTCATTCCTAGTTGCTTCCCACAGTGACAGAGAGCAGCAGACAGGTAGGACTGAACCATGCAGGGAGAAAAATCAGACCAGGTCTTTGGACTCAACTCTCAACAACGTGGGAAAGGCCAATGGACAGCAGAATTCAGAAGATGGAGACTTCAGGATGCTCTCAAAGACCTACAACTGGTCTGGCCCAACCCAGTTGTTTTCTCTCACCCTATATCTTAATTTCATTTAAATCAATGGGCACTACTCCAAGGGCTATATACCTAAGATTAGACCACAAGGAATTGTCTGATTCTATGAACAAAGTTCAATTTGATGACAGCTACAACATTTGTCTAGTCATATGTAAAGATATATAGAGGGTGACTCAACATGATAACCAGGAGGTTAGATCTGATTTTTGCCGAGGCAGATGGAACACAATGTTCCAGATCACTCCAGATAAGAGAGAATCCTTAAAACACAGAAAAATGTTTCACCTAAAGATAACTTTACAGTTCTGGGAAATATTTAGAAGTGGGATAAATTTGACAAAGATACTGCAGTGCTTTTCAACATGGTTCTAAATTCCTATGGTTATTTCCCTCTATATGGGCAACTTCTGGTCTTCCAGTTATTGTTGGACTGTCATCTTCATCTTTGCTCTGCTGGCCAGAGTTACTGGGAATTGCAGTTTGACATCAGGAAAGCCACAACTTGACTACTTATGCTCAAGATGATGCACGAATTGTTTCTAATCAAAACAAGGAAATCACCATGAATATGGATGCACTGAGGAATTATTTCCTGCACTCCCTGAAATAAGGTTGTTTGGCAGATGGACTGAAGATGCTGCTTATTTTGTCTGTCATCATGCAGAGGTGAATAATGGCCACAATTAAAGTGAGCATATGATGAATATCAAGAAGGCAGAAGTGACATCTAGACAAAAATGGATAACAGCAAAGAGATTAATGAAAAACAAGAGGCATATATCCTACATTTCAGAGATGCCAAATTAAACTGTCTTTTGTACAACACTGTCTGCAATAAACATGAGAGGGATTAATTATATTTATGTTTATGGAAGGAAGAGGAGGGCACTGCTTGGAGGTGCAGGAATAGTTTTATGTGGATTCTAAGTTCATTCCTCCAGTAAGACTTCACAGTATCCAAGACTCTGGGTCAAAAAGGGAAGAACAGAAGCAGACACCAAAATATATAACTTGCTCTGTACATAGTGGAGCTGCAACATATGATGAGTTATTTGTTCTAGAGAGAGGCTTTTGTTCTAAAATCTAGGAAGGAATGGGCTACTTGTAGCCCTCCAGGTGTTACTTGAACTGTAACTCCTATCATCTCCCACCAGTGGCTATATTGACAAGGGTGGATGGAAGCTGCAATCCACCAAGACCAGAAGGGCCACCAGTTACCTGCTTCTGAATCATACAATCAAACTGGAGCTGATAGTTGAAGTATGCTAGGATGAACTGAGTGGGAAAATTCAAAAGCCTGATCAGAATGAGACTTCTTAATTCAAGAAAAAAGAAGTTATATTTTCAGCCTTCTTAAGACCATTACCACTGCCCTGACCATCTTTAGTTCAAATATGTCAGATGGACTTGCTGTGAGACAATACTGACCCCAGAGAGAGTCTGGGAAAGTTGCTTTATTGGAGTACAACTCCCCAAATAAACACAGCCAGCTGGCTGGGGGAATCTGGAGAGCTGTAGTCTAAAAAATCAACTTCTCCTAGCTCTGCTACCTCCTGACAACAAACACAAACAGGTCCTCGAAAGATTGTGCGTGCATCAATTTGGCTCATGGCCATCAAGAGCACTTGGACTTCAGCAACCTGAAATCAAGGTGACTCAAGATTCTTCCAGCCACCTCAACCACAAACAGATGGCCAAATTTCTCCAGACGTGAACTCTTTCATCCCAGGGGCAGCTTAGGCATCATCGTGCCACATGGCAGAGTGAGTTTTTAACACACACCAGGCAAGGATGAGAGGTGGTAGGTAGCACGGTCATCTGATTCTCTGAACGACTCACACAAAACCAAGCTGGGGTAGGAATAGCTAACTCCTCTTTCGACTACACACAGCTCCCTCAGACAACTCAATTCTGACCCAGAGCTAAAGGCTCACTCACTTCCAGTGAAATAATTTGAGTACTGCTGAGGAGAAGGAGAAAGCAAAAAGGAAGCTGAAGAACTTATCCCCTCTATATCCACAGAGGTTTTTAGATGCTGGTAAGGGAGGAGCAGGTGGGCTGTAGGCTCAGAAATGAGGCTCAGAACTGCTTATCCCTGAGGCTTCTTTCTGGGTGGAGGGAAGAAAGGAGGGAGAAAAGGTTGTCTTTCTAGATGTGCATCCTGCCCCACCTCAGCAACTCCATTAGAAACAGCTGTGAAAATCTAGCCTATCAACAACACAAATGTGCCCGTACAATATTTCTTTTTCTCCGTAACTGGTTTTCCTCAAAATTGTGCTACACTCAGTGTTCTCCAACACACACACACATACCTCTTTTTTAATCCACATGCCTCCCCCTCTCCCAGATATCTCCCCTTGCAAATTTGCTATCCTGCTTTTTAACTGTAAAGCCATTTCTGTCTGATTGGTTCATCTTAATGATCCCATTTACAAAGAATATCTCTCCACTTCCTCTCAAACATACAATGGGTACTCTCCTCAGCGTTTCTGCTGAAAGTAATCTTTGTTCCAATCAACTCAATAAGACATTAGTCTTCAAATTCACACCACTTCCTCACCTGTGATCAACTAAGTGGTCAGAGCCTGACAAAGTTACTTTTTTTGGACTACCACTCACAACAATATGGCTAGTGGCTGAATAGGCTGGGGGATTTGAGGCGCTGTAGTCCAAAAAAGTAGTTTTTCCAGTCTCCGACTGTGGCTCAGATAAAAATACAGTGGGCCCTTTATATATGCAGGGGATCTGTTCCAAACCCCCCCCCCCCATATGCAAAAAAAGTGGGACCTCAAGTCCCATTGCTGTTAATGGTCATGCACGCAGCACTTTGAGTGTGCCACAAGCGCGCACACCATTGAAACATGCAGGGCTTGCCATTCGCATAAGCTTAAAGCCGCAGATGGCAAGCCCGCATAAGGTATGGGCGCATTGTAAATTCACTAATTGGTCCCAACTAGCTAAGACTTCTTTCACTCCACCTCTCCTCAACAGCAGTGGACTCATCCTCTGGCTCAGTATGTTGCATCTTGGCCCCATGAAATGCAGTTAGTTGGCTCTCCCTCCCTGCTCCCTCTAAAAGGTTGATTTTTCTCTCTCATTCAGTCCAAAAACCCGCATCCACCAAAAGCAAGTTTCTTACTCTCATGTGCTTTACTAGGCTGGGGAGACCTTTGGCCCTTGGTTTTTTGGACTTCAGCTTCCACATGACCAAGCCAATGAGGCCAGTAGTAAAGGATTATTGAAGTCATAGTCCAGCATCTATGGAGGGCCAAAGGTTCCTCACCACTGTATTAGACTACAAGTGTAGGAAGTAATGCATACTCTCTACAATCAAGATATGGTTCCTGTTGTTTGTTCTAGACAGCTTGCGCTGGAGTTGCAGGCATCCTCTACCAGAAAGCAGAGATGGTGGAAGCCAAGCAAAAAGCCCAAGGGTGATGAAAATAATAGCTCTGTGGAGATTGCTATGTTATGAACGTGCATATTGATCATCTGCCGTCCTCTGAAAACTGTGAGCTGCATGTGCTGCCTATGGGCATCTCTGGACCGCAAATATAAACCAATGGTCAAATACAGGACTTGGCAATATTACCTACTTGGACTATAACTCCCAAAATCCCCCGGCCATGCTGGCTAGAGGATTCTAGGAGTCATCCAGACTTTACCAAGTATTGATCATATGGTTCTCTGTCAATGAACCAAAGAAAGAATCTAACCATCTCTGCCTCACTTTCCAACATACAAAACCCACAATTTTCCAACTCCTCTGGAAGTGGCTATGACAGGAAACCAATGTCAAGCTGGTTTACACTTGGAAGTGTAGCGGAGCCCACTCCTATTTCCCCACTGATACCTACCTGTTCCCCAGGCCTGCCAGAAGGCTGCCACTGTGAATAGATTTTCCTCCCCAACTAATGGTTCTTCTCATAGCTGCTCAAAAACTGGAACGTGGTACATTTACAGTGAAAGGTTTTGTAACACAAGGTCTTACTCTCTGAACAAGGATCACTTAGTTATTTTTGCAAACAGGCAAACACATCAGAACTGTTACCTTTTCTGTTTCATCTGTCCAGGCATCCTACATAAAAGACTCCATCTTCCTGTCTCCCCCTTGCCCCCAATGGAGGATAACCTCCATTAATCTCTTTGGCTTCCAACCCACGTCTTTCCCAATAAATAAGAGGAGGTGGCTAGAAACACCAATGCCGCTGCTGTCCTCGTAGTGCCAATTACTATTTAAATGTGTCAGTTGATGGCAGTCCCTCTTCCTTGTCTGCCTCTCCCTTGGCCACATCAACATCAGCACCCTGCTCATCCTCTTGGGGCTCCAGCGGTCCAGCCCGGATGCTGACGCACAAGACCAGCGTCTGTAGAAAGCCATAGAGGCAAGCAAACTGCACAAGATACTCCTGCACCAACCAGAGGGCCAAGTACATGCCATAGGCAGTGACCAAGAAACAGGCAAAACCGTGGAGCCAAACCTTAAGGGGACCCCCAAATCCCAAGATATCCAAGACCAACCGGAAAGCTGGTGAGGAAGCGCACAGCAAAGTCACCACACACAGGTCAAAGAGGTGGCGAGCAAAATTGAAGCAGATCTGGAAATGTTCCGGCAACTCCACAGATGGTTTGTGAGGGGTCAGGTGCTGAGGTATCCCAGCCAAAAGGGAGTAAGCTCTACCAGTGGAATTTCGACCCCAACCAATGGCTTCAAAGAGCCAGCGTCCACTCCACCACCTGGCCTTGGGAGGGGATACACACGGAGGAGTTTTCTCGAACCCTTCCTTCCAATCCTCCTGATGCTTTCCCCATAACTCCTGTGCCTTTCCCCGTCGCCAAGGTAGTCCAGGGAGCCATGATTTGACACGGCTGAAGAACATGGCACAAGAAAAAGAAACTGTTCTCTCTCCTTCTCTCTCCAGTGAAGGCCTCCAGACCAAGATAGATAAAAATAAATAAATTTTATGGGTGGTGGTGGTTGATTTTTAAGCAGAAGCAAGTACTTATATAGCTAGATCAACTAAAGATAACTTAGGACTCTGAATTTCTTCAAGATCAGCTGCCACTTGAAAGGAGAGGGATAAATGTTTTGTGTTTTCTTCCTGCTAACATCAAACTGATCTGCAGTATTTCAGATCTTGAGGGTGCTTGCGTAATCTCCAAGTGAAACCACAGTTGTGGCTCATCCATGAATCAGGGCTCATCCAGACTTGGAGCTGTTCTAGGCCTTGGCTGTTGAGAATATAATTTTCTCTGTTCCAGGAAATGCATGTGGTGGGTCTTGGTTTACTTACACATATGTAAGTTAAGCTACTGCCACGTTGCACTGGATTTTCTAATCCTCTTGACAAACAGGTCAACTTAAAACATGCAGGCCCATTTCTCAAAACGGGCATGGGGAATGTTCCTGTTTTTCAAAAGGATATATTTGTATATCCACCATACGAAATCTCACTTTCTCATCAGTTCAAGGGCTGCAAAAAATCTTGTGCTTCAGCTCCAAGCAAAGAGAAGATCTTTCACTCCAAAACAGCCTCTGCCTGAAATAAAGCAAGGAATTTTCAATCAACAAAACATTAAGAGAGGAGTTAAGGGTCAAGTTACAAGGCAAGGGATGGACTCTCAGATCCATAGGAAATACTTATAATCTGTATTGCAGTTCTTAATGCAGAGGTGAGGAAAGTGTGGTCTGCAAGCTGCAATACCACTTTTCCAGTCTCCCTCCCCCCAAGTATTTTGGGGCAGTTTTCAGGTGGTTTTCGCCCTAATGTGCAAAAACATGCAACAACATTCTCACATATATATCCATACCTACTTTTTCATCCATACCCTAGGCAAAATGGTGATTGGGAATGATACAATTACATTTCCTGTTGCCACTATGGCCAGCCAAAAAAGGAGGTACCATCATGTGCCACTGGATTGTGAAGCCCATGTGGAGAATAAATTTACTGTCTGCTTCTTTTTAAAATTATTACTTTTTAAAAACCAAAGAAACCATTCCATTTATATTGCCAGTGCCCTCAAACAAATGTGACATAGATTCTCAGTACAGTGGGCCCTTGGTATCCACTCAGGTTTAGTTCCAAGACCCCATGAACCTTGGTCTATTCAGCAGTAGAATTACAAATGCAATCCAAATGTTTTTACTTACCTTGGTCTATTCATAATAACAATAAAATAAATTTTATTTTTAACCTGCCCCTCTGCTTGACAACCGGGGCGGCATACACAATTTGTGGATGCTGAAATCCCTTTATATACAATGGCATAGTAATATGGTGTCCCTTGTATGAAATGGCAAAATCAAGGTTTCAAACTGTGGATTATTAAATCCATGGATAGGGAGGGCCGACTGCACTTGTTGTGTGGCTTCAAGTCATTTCTGACTTATGGAAACCCTAACACATACCATCATAGAGTTTTCTTGGAAAGATTTGTTCAGAGTTATTTTGCCATTGTCTTCCTCTAAGGCTAAAAGAATGAGACTTGCCCATGGTCACCCAGTAGGTTTCCATGGCCAATGGAGATTTGAACCCTATTCTCCAAGCATCCTAGTCAAACACTGAAACCACTATACCAGGGGTCCCCACACTTTTTTATCCGGGGGCCGGTTCGCTGTCCCCCAGATCTTTGGAGGGCCAGCTGGAGGTGCGCGCGTGTGTGCATGCGCACTACTTGTGCGCATGTCTCTGGCGTCGCGTGCGCATGCGCACAACTCCAGGCACCAAAATAGTGCCCCGCGTCGTGCGCGCGTGGCGGTGACATCAGTGGCAGGACCAGTCGCGGGCCGGTTGAAAGGCCTCGACGGGCCGGGTTCAGCCCATGGGCCGTAGTTTAGGGGACCCCTGGTATATATGCTTAACAAAAATCAAATGGCAAGACTTTTCCTGGGTTGTACTATTACAGTCTGCAAGTGGTAACTCGATACTAAATTTATTGAGAGAGAAAATGTTCCATTCATATTGAAAAGCAGCATTTTAGAAATAATTGTTTATCCCAGACTTTTTACAGTGGGCCCTTGGTATCTGCTGGGGGTTTGTTTCAAAGATTCCCCATGGATACCAAAATCCATGGATGCTCAAGTCCCATTAAAGACCATGGCATAATAAAATGGTATCTCTTATATAAAATGGCAAACTCAAGGTTTGCTTTTTGGAATTTATATGTTTCTTTAATATTTTCAAACCATGGATGGATGAATCTGTGGATACAGAGGGCTGAATTGTATGTTTCTATGTACATGGAAGGGTTTTGGTTCTCTTTTTGGTGAAGAAGTGTTCAAACATATTCCCTCATTGCCAGCCTTAAGTGGTATAACAAAAAAGAAGAAGTAAATCTGCTGTTTGGTTCTGCCAAAGGTGGAATCATAGAATCATGGAAGAGACCACAAGGGCCATCCAGTCCAACCCCCTGCCATGCAGGAACTCCCAATCAAAGCAGAACTCCCTGACAGATGGCCATCCAGCCTCTGCTTAAAGACCTCCAAGGAAGGAGACTCCACTACTCTCAGAGGGAGTGTGTTCCACTGTCGAACCGCCCTTACTGTCAGGAAGTTCCTCCTAATGTTGAGGTAAACACCAACCTATTTCATCTTGTTCTTAGAATTGTCCATTCAAGAGACAAATATTCCAAAAAATACTAAGAGGGGTATCTTTCTTTCGTATGAAACAGATTCAGCTTAGTTCTTACTGGATTTTTAATTCCTATGATAATCGCTTTCAGATGGCACAAGCCCAACATATGTAATAAATTGAAAAATAAAATAATTAGGTGGCTATTAAATTGGCTGCTGCCACAAAGCAATAGTGTAATGGAGTAACAGATTGGCAATATATTTTGTAACATCAAGCTGAAACTTGTTTTTGTCTCGTGCTGCTAAGGGGAAGTAAGCAGTTGCAGTGCTAAAACATTTTACTTCAATAAGCCAATTTCTCATTTGAAAGAGTTATCAAACTCTTGAAAAACTGACAGACGTTACATTATAATTCTGTAACATCAATTGGAAAATCAGTCCCACAGAGTTGAATGGTGCCTGCTTGATACAAGCTGAGTCTCCCTTATCCAAAATACTTGGGACCAGAAGTTTTTTTATATTTCGGATTTATTTTATTTCATTTTGGATTTTGGAATACCCCTATTTGCATATGTGTACATAATAAGAGATCTTGGGAGACAGGACCCAAGTCTGAACACAAAATTCACTTTATGTTTCATATACCCCTGATACACATAGTCTGAAGGTAATTTTAAACATAATATTTTAAATCATTTTGTGCATGAAACAAAGGTTGTGAACATTGAACCATTAGAAAGCAAAGGTGTTAACTATCTCAGCCACCCATGAAAAAAGTTTTGGTTTTTAGAATATTTTGGATTTCAGAATTGTGGATAAGGGAGCCTCAGCCTGTACAGGATTGCAGTCTTTAATGGTTTTAAGACATTAAAAATACTTCCAACATCAAAGACACACTTGTTCAAAACCAGAGCCATAGTATTCATAAGTGCCTCAGGCTTAGATTGTGTAATAATATTATAAATAATAATAATAATAATAATAATAATAATAATAATAATAATAATTTATACCCTGCCCCTCTGAGCGCAATTGGGGCGGCTAACAACAATAAAATACATAATATAAAATCCTGACCCAATACCCACGCCCCCTTTAAAAAAGTATTAAACTAAACACAATTAAAACATCTGAATAACATAAAAATTTTAAACTCAAATTATCTAAACAAAAAATGGCAACAGCGGAAATGGCAAAACAAAAACAAAACAGCAGAAAAACAAAGGTGGCAGCAGTGATAAATTTGAAGAGGGCATGATAAACAGAATAAGACAAAATAAAGGGGTTCTAGAGGCCGGGAATCTAATCTGGAAAGGCCTGCCGGAAGAGATCCGTCTTAACAGCCTTTTTAAAGCTGTTTAGCATGGTGATCTGATGGATCTCATCCGGCAGGCCATTCCATAATCTGGGGGCAACTACCGAAAATGCCCTCTGGGAGGTTGCAGATAGCCTAGATCAGGGACAGGCAATCTTTTCCAGACCTGGGCCGGTCTGCCGTCGGCCAGGTCTCGGCTGGGCCAAGGGGGGGGGGGGGGGAATGGCGGCGCGCACAACCCCCCCACGCACGCACCCTCCTCCGCTGTGCGCGGGCCCCCCAGCGCCGCCGTAACGCGCACGGCTGCAGCCGCCACGGCGCATGTCGCAGCCGCCATTTTCGAAGTCTAAATGGCGGTCGTGACGTGTTTGTGCATGCGCAAGAGTACTGCGCATGCGCAAACATGTTGCAACCGCCATTTTGACTTCCAAAATGGCGATCGCCGCAAGCGCGGCCGAAAACGCACTCTGACGGCGGCAAACGGCGGCGCGTGGTGGCGGCGGCAACCTTCGGCCTGGGCCGGTAAGTCCGGGGCCCAGGGCCTTAACCGGCCCCCGGGCTGTAGGTTGCCAGTGCCTGGCCTAGATTTTAGTGGCTGTAGCAAGTTCCTCCCAGAGGACCAGAGTGTGCGGGGAGGATTATATGGGAGGAGGTGGTCCCGAAGATAGGTTGGACCCAAGCCATTTAGGGCTTTAAAGGTCATAACCAACACTTTATACTGGGCCTGGAAACTAATAGGCAGCCAGTGGAGGGACTTTAGCACCGGAGTTATATAGTCCCTCCTAGATGTCTCAGAAACCACTCTGGCTGCCATCTTTTGTACTAACTGGAGTTTCTGGACCAAGCACGAGGGTAGCCCCATGTAGAGTGCATTACAGAAATCCAGGCGTGAGGTTACCAGTGCGTGCACCACAGTCTCAAGGTTCCTTACTTCCAGAAAAGGGCACAGCTGGCGTATCAGCCGAAGCTGATAACAGGCGCTCCCGACCGTCGCATTTACCTGATTTGCCATCAGGAGCAACTAATCAAGGAGCAACCCCAGACTGCGAACACAGTCCTTTACAGAGAGTGTGACCCTGTCCAGGACTGGAGGTTGCAACCCAATTCTTGGTTTTGGGGCAGCCCCCTTGAGCACCTCCGTTTTGTCTGGATTCAGTCTCAATCTGTTTTTCCTCATCTAGCCCATTACTGCCTTAAGACATTCATTGAGAGAGGAGACGCCATCGGAATTCAAGGTCAATGATCGAGACATAGAGAAATAGATCTGGGTGTCATCAGCGTACTGATAACACTCAGCTCCATAACTCCGAATGATCTCACCCAGCGGCTTCATATATTACTGCTTTGGTGTAAAGCAGTAATAATGAACAGAATGCCTCTGAGTATGCTCAGACTGCTTTTCTCTTCTTCTCTGAGGAGGCAGCACCCTCCTATCATAATTATAAGTTCCTCCCACTCCCAGGTTAGAAATTACTTTTTTTGTTGTTATGTGCCTTTAAGTTGTTTTCGACTTATGGCAACCCTAAAGGGCATCATGGGGTTTTCTTGGCAAAATTTGTTCAGAGCCAATTTGCCACTGCCTTTCCCTGAGGTTGAGAGAGTGTGACTTGCCCAAGGTCACCCAGTGGGTTTTATGGCTGAGCGCGAAATTGATCCCTGGTCTCTGTGCAGTGCTCAAACCGCTACACCACAAGATGTGTAATCGTCTCCGCTGGTGAGCAATTACGTGGGTTTTATTTAAGCAAATAAAAATTTCATTTTATTGTATCCTGCTACTATTTTAAACTGTTGTTCGTCTTCTTAAAAAATCCTGGCTTTGCTTATTAATCTGTTAGCTTAGATTGTACTTTTAATTTATTTCCTAGTACACAGATCTGTACACATTGGGGAGGGAAAGGGAGTGTATACTGTAAATGCAAACCACAAAACCCACTACTGAACCAAGACATTTGGAACTGAGCGCTTTCATAACCATCCATACGCACAAACTTCAGTTATCCATGAAGGAAATTCAACGATTCACACCCTGAATAACACAACCTTTTGCACACATCTGCATGTATAGACATGTACTAGCACCCTTGAAAAGATCTCTGTGTGTTTCAAACCTTCTCACGTCATGACAATATATGTGATATGTGAGAAGACATACATAAATCATTTGGAGTCCAACTTGTGGGATTTTCAGGGCTGGAAATATATATTTTTGGTTTTTTTAAGTGGTATGAGTTTTTTGTTGTTGTTGTTCAAACCAGCTTTTTGCATTAATATATAGGACGACAGCAATATAAGACTAAATCAGAAAATTAAATAGCAAAATGCAGTTCTAAAATTACGGCCACTAGCAATTGTTCTTTAAAAAGTCCTCTTTTAAAGCAGGCTGTTTTGGTGGAACGTATATTAATCAAAGGATTTGTTTCTGAATGGCATTTCTTACACTATAAAAATAAAAAGAAGCAAAGTGATCATTTTATTTATTTCATTTTTATGCTGCCTTTCTCCCAAAAGGACCCAAGCGGCTCACATAATAAAAACGGCTTTCAAAAACTTTACAATAAAAAACAGTTAAAATCATCCTGATCGCATTTTCATTTGCCCTGATCGCATTTTCTTGTTGTAAAATAACCCTCTTGTCGTTCACACTGACTAATGAATCGATTCAAAATGGACCTTCTCCCCACCCGACGATCGCTGATCACAACATAGAAAATCAATTCCGATCTGCATCCCGTTTACTCTTGCGTTGAATCGATTTATTGCAAAAGACGCGGAAAAAAAGAGTGTCAAAAAAAGACAAGTTAAATGGGTCTAGTGCAGGGCTCCCCTTGGCCAAACCGCTTCAGGGATTCGGCTCAAGTGTGAACAAGGGTCATTTAAACCACTTCCAACTGGTTAGCAAACTGGTTTAGAACACAGTAGGAATGAGGCCAGAGTGGTCTCAAACTGGATTATTTCTGCAGTGTGTTTTGGACTAATGACTGTTTAAATGTAAACATTTTTTCCAAACTATTTTTAATTACATTTACCACAAACTGCATATCAAACATTACAAACACTAAATTAATACATTCCACACATTCTTCAACCATCTATATATCCTTTCCACTATCATCATCATCATCTTCTTCTTCTCCTCTTCCATTCAATCATCCAACCCTCTTACCAGAACAACTAATGTTTTAATTTAAACATTTTTACTTTTAACATATTATTGCCAGCTGTTCCTTTATAGACCATTATCCCAGCTCAGTTGCTTCTTTTTAATCACTTTATTTTCCAGTGCAAGAAATTCAGTTCAGACAACAAATCCTTCATTTAACAAAAGTTCAACCTAAACAACTTGCTTGAAAAGAACAGTTATTATTTAACCTATTTGTCGTAATATCTGAATTACATTTTACTAATTTACTTCATTTTCTGATTTAGTCCTATATTGATGTAGTCCTGCACATTAATGCAAAAAAATAAATAAATCAGATTAAAAAAAAGAAGAAGTTGCATCTACACTGTAGAAATAATACAAAAATAATTTATTAGGTGCAACCAATAGTTGTTGTTTGCCTTCAAGTCATTTCCGACTTAAGGCAACCCTAGAGGTTTTCTTGGCAAGATTTGTTCACAGGTGGCCTTCTCCTGAGGCTGAGAGAGTGTGACATGTACCTAGTTGGTTTTATGGCCAAGATGGGAATAGATCCCTGGTCTCCAGAGTCACAGTCCAACACTAGGCCACACTGGCTTTTCAAAAAATTATTATTATTACTTATTTAACATGTTTAAAACCCAACTGATTCTACTAACTCTTTTCCTATCTCTTCATAATCCTAGCTGAACCCAACTAACTCACAAAGAGTACATCTATACTGTAAAAATAATGCAGTCTGATACCACTTTTTAAATGCTGTAGCTCCATCCCATGGAATCCTGGGATTTGTAGTTTCACAAGCTCTTTCATCTTCACTGCCCAAGAGTGCTGGTGCCACACCAAACTACACATCCCAGGATTCTGTAGGATGGAGCCTTGGCAGTCCAAGCGGTGTCAAACTGCATTATTTCCACAGTGTAGATGCAGCCTTAGTGTTCCAATTTCTCGACTGCAGTCTCCATTCTGATAAATGATACAAGATTAATAATACAAAAGAGAACTGGAACTATTCCCTATAGGCCTTCCATACTTTCTCTCTTTCTTTCTCTGCGTATTTTTAAATGATATAAATAAAAACAATAATGTAGAAGGACCCTAAATATCTTAGAATAGCCACAGTTCCTAATGGGAAGAGTCCTTCTCCTCCCCACAAAATAAATGGTTATTATTATTATATTATTTTTGCAGTGCAGAATAATGTACTATAATATTATATTAATGACTGACCGTCTCATAGAAAACTATAAGTCATCAGTTGTTGTTGTTGTTTTAAACTATTTTTCCCCGACCCTGAATAATAATAATATATATTTTTAAATGACACAGATCAAAACAGTAAGGAAGGAGCATTTACATGCTATATTTCAAGTGATCAGACCATACAGTATATTCAGCTCAATGGAGGTAGAAAAGGGAATGACAGATGAGATATCTGAGCTATTTTTAGGCTGCTTGTATGTCTATAAGAGAGGCTCCTTGGGGAGAGAACTGGAACTAGCCTTACTGGCCTTCCATACTCTCTCTCTCTCTATATATAATTTTTTAAAAAATTATATAAATAAAAACAATAATGAAGGAGCACCCTAAATATTTTAGAATAGCCACAGTTCCTAATAAGAAGCATTCTCTACCTCCCCAAAATGGTGATTGTTATATTATTTTTTGCAGTGCAGAATAATATTATAGTATTCTATTAATGACTGACCTTCCCATAGAAAACTGTAAAATCATCACTTGTTGCAAGTGTATAGATATATAGTTATTATAATATTATTTTTGCAGTGCGGAATAGTCTTATAATATTATATTAATGACTGACCTTCCCATAGAAAACTGTAAAATCATCAGTTGTTGCGTGTGTATAGATATATAGTTATTATAATATTATTTTTGCAGTGCGGAATAGTCTTATAATATTATATTAATGACTGACCTTCCCATAGAAAACTGTAAAATCATCAGTTGTTGCGTGTGTATAGATATATAGTTATTATAATATTATTTTTGCAGTGCAGAATAGTCTTATAATATTATATTAATATTATATTATTCCCATTATTATATTCCCATAGAAAACTGTAAATCATCAGTTGTTAGTTATTATTGTGTTATTTTTTCAGTGGGGAATAATATTATATTACATTAATGACTGACCTTCCCATAGAAAACTAGAAATCAGTTGTTATTTAGTTTGTGTGTGTGTGTAGTTATTATTGTATTATTTTTGCAGTGTGGAATATTATATGAATGAATGACTTTCCCATAGAAAACTGTAAATTGTCAGTTGTTGTTGTGTGTGTGTGTGTGTTATTTTTGCAGTGGGGAATAATATTATAATATTATAATATTTACTGACCTTCCCATAAAAAACTGTAAATCATCAGTAGTAATTGTTGGGGGGGTGTTATTTTTGCAGTGGGGAATAATATTATAATATTATATTAATGACTGACTTTCCCATAGAAAACTGTAAATCATCAGTTGTTGCTATGTGCATATAATATATATATATATATATATACACACACACACACACCATATCCATATATATATATATATATATATACATACACATATATATATGTGTGTGTGTGTATATATATATATACACACACACACACACACACACACATATATATTATATGCACATATATATATATAATGTGTGTGTGTGTGTGTGTGTGTGTATATATACCTGTATATATATATTATTAACGACTGACCTTCCCATAAAAAACTAAATCATCAGTTGTTGTTGTTTTTGTGTCTGTGCATATATATATATATATACACACAAAACAACACACACAAAATATACACACAAAACAACAATATACACACAATAATATACACACAAAACAACAACAACAACAACACCCAACAATTACTACTGATGATTTACAGTTTTTTATGGGAAGGTCAGTAAATAATAAATATATACATACACGCATATACTGTCTATACACACACATAAACACACACACACACACACACACACACACACACACACACACACATATATATATATATATATATATACACACAGGGTCATTCAATTTTATTCAGTTTTGTCCCATTCTTTTTGAATCACCCTGCATATAAAGGATACAAAATCTCTAAACCAGGGAGGACACAGTATCACCCCTTTTTGGCTCGCCTGCTCTTTTCCCAAGCAGACCCATAAAAACTCCCTACACACAATCGGTCCTGAGTTCAAATCTCAGCTCCTCTCCCTTCCCTCCAAAATCCACTTCCTGTCCAAAGGGGGGGGGGGGAGAGGGAAATCTCCATCCAGACCTTCCCTACAGTATCCCCAAGGCCCTCTAAGGAGGTCAATCCTCCCCAATTTCCTCACCCAACACCCAAACTACAAATCCCAGGGTTGTGTAGCATGGCAGTTCAAGCAGGGCCAGATGCACAAAACACACACATCCTACATACCTTAGAACAGCCACGGTTCTTACTAAGGAGAGCCCTCCACCCCACCTCCCAAAAATAAATAAAACCCATCATGCACAGACCAACAAAAATCTCCCATCACTTCCTTGCAAGAGGCCGCCATGGATTCGCTTTAGCACCTACCTACCTGGAAAGCGGAGTGACTCCGGAGCAACTCCTTTCCTTAGCTCCTAGGTTATTATTTTATTTTTATTTTTTTGGTGGGGGCGAAGAAGAGTTTGATTCGAATCGAAAGCGGATCCGTTTCCCTTTTAGAGAGATACTTTTTTTTTTTGCAAAAAAATAAAATAAAATGCAATTGTTACACTTTTGCAGCAGCTTTTTCCTCCTTTTCCTCCTCCTTGGTTTCAAAGTCTCTTGGGATCTTTGGACCCTGGGAGCAAAGGACAGAGAGGCAGGAACAGGAGAAGGGAGATCAAGTCTTCCCTCTTGCAAAAAAAAAAAAATATATATATATATATATATATATATATTATTTCTTCTTCTCTTTTTCTGGCAGGACTGGGTGCAAAGAAGCACCACCCCAAAAGCTCAGGGTGGAGCTTCAGAGGGAAAAACGCAGCTGCTCCTGGGAGGAAACCATGCAGGAATGAATGCAGAGGAGGAGGAGGAGGAATCAAGGAGGCTTGGTGGGTATTGTTTTTTTTTTTTTCTTTTCCCTTTTCTATTTTTGGACTACAACTCCCAGAATTCCCCCTTCCCCAGCCAACCAGCCAGCAGGAGTGGTCACTTGGATCCTGGGAGCTGTAGTCCTAGAGAAACATTGAATTCTAAAAAGTGAGGTGGAAGCTGCAATAAAGGAAATGGCAAAAGACAAATCACCAGGAACAGATGATATTCCAGTTGAACTGCTGCAATCCACATTGACAGAGGGCCTTTGCAGACTGCCAGAAATAGTGCACATTAAATTGAGGCACTGCCCTGGCTCAGTGCTAGGGAATCATGGGAACTGTATTTTATTGTGGCACCAGAGCTCACTGACAGAGAAGGCTCAATGTCCCAGAAAAAAATACAATTCCCATGATTCCCTAGCACTGAGCCAGGGCAGTGCCTCAATTTAATGTGCACTATTTCTGGCAGTCTGCAAAGGCCCAGAGTCAACTCTAGTGTTAACCAACATATGTCAACAGATATGGAAAACAAAACGATGGCCAACAGATTGGAAGCGATCAATATACATCCCCATCGACAACAAGAGAGAAACAAGAGACTGCAGCAGCTATAGGACCATAGCACTGGTCTCCGATGCAAGCAAAATCATGCTCAAAATACTGCAGCTTAGGGCCTTTGCAGACTGCCAGAAATAGTGCAAATTGAGTCCACTATAAATTGAGGCACTGCCCTGGCTCAGTGCTAGGGAATCATGGGAATTGTATTTTTTTTTTCCTAAGACATTGAGCCTTCTCTGTCAGAGAGCTCTGGTGCCACAATAAATTACAGTTCCCATAATTCCCTAGCACTGAGCCAGGGCAGTGCCTCAATTTAAAGTGGACTCAATTTGCACTATTTCTGGCAGTCTGCAAAGGCCCATAGACTCCAACCATACATGGAAAGAGAGATCCCAGAGGTCCAAGCGGGGTTCAGGAAGAGGCACTAGGGATCACATTGCAAGCATACGATGGCTGATGGAGCACACCAGGGAATTCCAAAAGAAAATCAGCATGTGCTTTATAGACTATAGCAAAGCCTTTGACTGCATAGATCATGAAAGGCTATGGAATGCCCTTAAAGACATGGGAGTGCCAACACATCTGATAGTCCTGATGAGGAATCTGAACTCAGGACAAGAGGCTACTGTCAGAACAGAATATGGAGAAACAGAATGGTTCCCAATTGGCAAAGGGGTCAGATAAGGTTGCATCCTTTCACCCTTTCTGTTCAACTTACATGCAAAACATATTAGAAAAGCAGGCTTGGACACAGAAGAAGGAGGAGTGAAAATAGGAGGAAGGAATATCAACAATCTAAAATATGCAGATGATACCATAATACTAGCAGAAATCCTCACAGACCTGGAACACCTAGTAAGGAAGATAAAAGAAAGTGCAAAGGCAAGCTTAATGTTGAACATGAAGAAAATAAAAATAATAACCACCGAGGACCTTCACAAATTCAACCTAGACAATGAAGAAATAGAAATAGTAAAAGAATTCCCATACCTGGGATCAAATATTGATAGAAATGGAGACTGCAGTCAGGAAATCTGAAGATGACTAAGAATGGGGAGGGAGGCTATGAAAGAACTAGAAAAGATCCTAAAATGCAAAGATATACAACTCAGCACAAAAGTTAGGCTCATACAAGCCATTGTATTCCCTGTTCTCATGTATGGATGTGAGAGCTGGACAGTCAAGAAAGAAGAGAGGAGGAAAATTTGAGAGAATGTGGGGCTGGGGAAGAGTGCTGAGGATCCCATGGACTCCCCCCCCTCCTGCCCCAGCCAGCAAGGATGTCCAAACTGCAAACAGGGCTCCTGTGGATGAGTGTTAACATACAGGGAAGGGAATGCAGTCCAAATTCCAAAACACACAGCAGAAATTTTAATCCAGTTTGAGACCACTTTAACTGCCCTGGCTCAATGCTAGGGAATCCTGGGAACTGTAGTTTTCTGAGCAACTTAGTCTTCTTTGTCAGCGAGCTCTGGTGCCACAACAAACTACACACCTCTGGATCTGTAAGATACAGCCAAGACAGTGAAAGCTGTGTCAAACTGCATCAGTTCTGCAGTGCGGCAGCAGCCTCTCTCAGTGCATCTGAGGAAGTGGACTGTAACCCAAGAAAGCTCATGGTAAAATAAATTGGTTAGCCTTAAGGGTGACACAAAGCTCCATTTCTTCCTTTTTTTTGCCCCCTTCCTCTTCTTTCCCTATATGTTAATGCTCATGCACAGAACCTAGGACCCCTGACAGCCCTGTTTCCACTGCACTGCAGAGCTCCAGATCCAACCCCCTTTGGAACTACAACTTCCAGGATCCCCCCCCCCCATGCAATAGGATCACCTAGAAAGTCTATTTATCGCTCTCAGCCAGCATGCCAGCCACAAATGTTACAATAGGACTACAGTTCCCAGAATCCAGCTCAGCCACTCCTTCTGGATGGCTGAGGGTTGGCCTTCTGGGAGTTGTAGTCCAAAATAAAAATGGGGGAAACCACTCCTCCTTTTACAGGAATAATCCCCTTTGACACCACTTTAGCTGCCAGAGTTCAGTGCTATGGAATTCTGGGAATTGTAGTAGTGTCAAACTGGATTATTTCTAGATGCAGCCTTTCTCACCATATATGAAAGTCCCATTGCTATTGATGGATCTTTTGTAGTTGGGATTGAAATTCTATTCAATCCCAGGACTCTTGGGTTCCCTAGTGATGATTTATTACTGGTATTTATGTCTCACTTTTCCTTTAGTGAGTTCAAGGTAAGACGCATGGCTTATTCTCACAGCAACCCTGCGAGGTAGGTTAGTTTGGCCGAGTGACTGCTTGCCCCCAGTCTGCATCTGCACTACAGAATTAATACAGTTTGACACTGCTTTAATTGTCATGGCTGAATGCTATTCAATTCTGGGATCTGTGGTTTTGTGAGATATTTAGCCTTTTCTCTCAGAGAGCTCTGGTGCCACAACAAACTACAAATCCCAGGATTCCATAGGCTGGAGCTGGCTCAGTGGGAACTTGAACCAGATTTCTCAAGTCTCAATACTCAGGTTGCTTTTGTAAGGTGGCTTAGAAGCTAGATTTCATGCCTGCTCTTCAGGAACTAACTAGGATTACAGGATGCTTTGGGTAGTAAGATTCACATATCAAACACTAAAGGTCTGTAAAGACCGGAATCACCTCGGACGGCCCTTTGAAAATTTAGCCAAGGGACATGATTTGCATCTTTCTGGATCCTATTACATTCTGCATTCTCAGATCCACTGTATGGATATGCTTTATACCCGAGACCTTAATACCACTCAGTTCTGCATCTGAAGAAGTGAGTTTATACGAGGGGCTATCGCAGGGGTCGGCAAACTATGGCCCACAGGCCAGACCCGGCCCGCCAAGGCCTTGGAATCATCCCATGGCCGGTCCTGCCGCTGCCGCACCACGTGGGGCGCCATTTTCCTTTCCAAAATGGTGCTCGTGCACGCATGTGCACGACGGCGGGTGCCATTTTGGAACACATGCGCATGACGCCGGCGCCGTTTGGCTTTCCAAAACGGTGCCCCGTGTCGCGCACACATGCGCACAACGGCAGAGCGCCATTTTGGAATGCATACGCACCACGACGACACCGTTTGGCTTTCCAAAACGGCCCCCTGCATCGCACACGCATGCGCATGACGGCGGGCGCCATTTTGGAATGCCAAACGGCAGCGGCGGCATGCGCATGCGCTCGTGATGCCACTGCCGTTTGGCGTTCCAAAATGGCGCCCGCCGTCGTGCGCATGCTTTCCAAAATTGCACCCCGCGGTCACGCACGCGTGCACCTCCAGCACCATCCCCCCCCCTTTGGCCCGCCAATGATCGGGGGGCAGGGCAACCGGCCCCACCAGCAAAAAGGTTGCCAAGCCCTGGGCTATCGTAAAGTTTCAATTATCACCTTGAAAACTATTTGACAGAAAGTTTATTTTGATTTATCTCTATTAACTTATCTCTGCGTAGTCACCATCCAGATTTACACGGTTTCCCCAGCATTTTTGACCCTCCGAATACCGTTATTGTAGAAGTCTGCAGATTGTGCCTTAAACCATTCTTCCACTTCAGGAATGATGACATCTGTGTTGTCAAATTTGCGACCCCGCAACTGATTTTTCATTTTTGGGAAAAGAAAAAGTCACTTGGCGGTGATGACACTGACATAATTTCATCAATATACCATAATAATTTCCGGGTGATAATTATTACTTTATGATACCCCCTCATACTTCTCAGTTTTACACTTTAGTCATTTCTGGCTCAATCTGTAACAAAAATAAAGTGGTTTGACACCACTACAATTCCCAGAATTCCATAGCACTGAACTCTGGCAGCTAAAGTGGTGTCAAACTGGATTGATTATTCCTGCACTTAGGGACCAAGGATGACACTGACAAAATTTCATCAATATAACATAATTACTTCCGGGTGATAATTATTCCTTTACGATACTCCCTTGTATCTATGAAAACTCATGCTGAAACTGAAAAAAAAAGTCTTGGGGTGCATCTATATTGTAGAAATAACACAGTTTGACACCACTTTAATTGCTGTAGCTCCATCCTATGGAATCCAGGGTTTTGTAATTTTATGAGGCACCAACACTCTTAAGGCAGAAAAAGGCTAAAGACCTTGGAAAACTACAGATCCTAGAATTGCATAGGATGGAGCTACAGCACTTAAAGTGGTGTCAAATGGCATTATTTTTACAGTGTAGATGCACCCTTAAAGGTCCTGATGCATTTTTTTTCCTCCCCATTTCTTCTTTACTTTTTTTATAGTGTAAAAGTAAGTTGTTTGTTATGCTGGCTAGTTCCTTTAGCATTTACCATTTTGTACTTTATTGGATGGGGTTTGTGAATTTAAGAGTTGATTTTGTATGTTTTTTTATGCAGTGTGTTAGATGCCCTGTGCTCCTGTGAAGAAGAATGTTGCACTAATCAAATTTAATAAAATTAATTTGTTGGTGTAATTTGTTGCTGAGTCAATTTCGATTTATGGTGACCCTATGAATGAGAGACCATCATGGGCTCCAGTCATTTCACAAACGCAGGGCTGTGGTTTCCATGACTGGGGTCCAAAACACACTGCCGAAATAATCCAGTCTGAGACCGGTTTAACTGCCCTGGCTCAATGCTAGGGAATTCTGGGAAGTGTAATTTTGTGAGACATTTAGCCGCCTCTGTCAGAGAGCTCTGGGGTCACAGTAAACTACAATTCCCAGGATTCCTTAGCAATGAGGCAAGGCAGTTCAAGCGGTCCCAAAGTGGATTATTTCTGCAGTGTGTTTCGGACCAGTGTCTATCCATCTGGAATGTGGTCTTCCTCTTTTCCTACAGCGATCCGCTTTACTTATTATGATTATTTTTAACGTTTATTTCTGAAACGCTGTCAGTGTACACAGCGCTGTACAAAGGGATAATCAAAGCATTAAAATAAATTAAAACCTGCCAAAGGCGTACAATCTAAAAATACAAAAACAATAGGTAAAATGAAAATTAATTAAAAGCAAGGAACAATTAAAAACAATTAAACAGGAAGATCCACTAAACATTATCTTCTTTTCTAAACATTATCTTCTTTTTCCAATGCTCATATCAACTCATGATATGTCATGAATGCAGCAATCTTGTGAAATCCTTATTTAGGAGAACACAGCTGTAAGCAAAATTTATTATTTATTCACTGCATTTTTATCCCCCCTTTTCAAATGAACATTGGTTTTCAAAGTAGTTTCTACAAATAAAAAGAGGCTCTTGAACTAAAAATATATAATTCAGAAACATAGCTCTGTTAGTCTGTATCAGCATTAAAGGGATCTTGCAACACCTCTGAGATTGAGGTCCAAAACACACTGCAGAAATAATCCAGTTTGGGACCTCTTTAACTGCCCTGGCTCAATACTACAGAATTCTGGGAACTGTAGTTTTGTGAGACATTGAGTCTTCTCTGTCAGAGAGCTCTGGTGCCCCAATAGGCTACAATTCCCAGGATTCCCTAGCACTGAGCCAGGGCAGTTTTTGGATCTGAGATTCATCCGATGTAGGTAGACTAAGGGGGGTTGCAGACTGTCAAAAATAGTGTGAATTCAGTCCACTTTTAGGGTTAGGGTTAAGGTTAGGGAATCATGGGAACTGAATTTTATTGTGGCACTAGAGTTCTCTGACAAAGAAGGTTCAATGTCTCAGAAAAATAACAATTCCCATGATTCCCTAGCACTAACCCTAACCCTAAAAGTGAACTGAATTCACACTATTTTTGACAGTCTGCAACCCCCCTAACACTGCATCTACACTGCAGAATTAATACAGTTTGACATTGCTTTAACAGCCATGGCTCCTTGCTATGGCATTCTGGGGTTTGTAGCTTTGTGAGATATTTAGCCTTCTCTGTCAGAGAGCTCTGGTGCCCACAACAAACTACAAATCCCAGGATTCCATAGGAGGGAGTCATGACAGTTAAAGCAGTCTCAAACTGCATTAATTCTGAAGTTCTTTGAGAGAAAGAAGTTTGTCGCAAAGGTCCTACAAGGTCCTTTTGTGTAAAAAATAAAATAAAAATAAAAGCCTAACCAGTAGTTAGGAAAGGCATGTGCCATCATTACTCCTTTCTTTGTTATTTTAACAGTGGGCTTTCACAGACTGCCAGAAATAGTGCAGCTTGAGGCCACTTTAACTGTCCTGGCTCAGTGCTAGGGAATCATGGGAATTGTATTTTTTTCTGGGACATTCAGCCTTCTCTTTCAGAGAGCTCTGGTGCCACAATAAACTACAGTTCCCATGATTCCCTAGCACTGAGCCAGGGCAGGTAAAGTGGCCTCAAGCTGCACTATTTCTGGCAGTCTGCAAAGGCCCAGTGTAATGCGGAAAGTTGGTGCAATTCCTGCTTTTATGATACTCTTGATAAGTATTTGGAAAAAATCACATTTGTGTTTGGCAGCCTGAGCTGAATGCCAACAAATCTGGATCCAGAGTGATTCTTATCTCCCACCCCATGAAGAGAAAACGAAACTAGATTTATTTTTTTTGAGATCCTGTATCCTCTTCCAGAAGAAACTTCAGTAGTGGCGATACATGACAAACACACATTCTAGCTTTTTAAAAAATGGTGACAAATTCCAAAAGGATCATTTTAGGCAGGGGTAGGCAACCTTTCCCCTTTAAGGGCCGAGGGACTTCAGCTCCCAGAAGCCTCAGCCATGTTGGCCAATAGTCCCATGTTGGCCAATAGCTCCTGGGATTCTGGGAGCTGAAGTCCCTCGGCCCTTAAAGGGGAAAGGTTGCCTACCCCTGCCTAAAATGATCCTTTTGGAATTTGTCACCATTTTTTAATTCTGATGTCTCTGGAATGTTCTCATTTTCCCGGTTATGGTCAACCATCCAAAAATATACACCAGGGACTTGCTTTTAAAAATGTAATCCTTGCCAAATAAAACCACTTTTCTTTCCTCCTGCTTTTGAGGAGCGGTAACAAGATCTTTCTCTGCAACCGGTAATTGCATTGTAGTGTGAGTTTTCGCTCGGTGGTTGTCATTGTTGCATGTTGAATAATTATATAGGTTTAATCAAAGCCCCTTTTTAAATTCTGGACTGCAAACTTCTTTAAAGACCTTGGTTGACAGGAGTGTTTTAAAGCAAACTAGGGCAACTGTTTGTTAAAAGTAGCTGTCTAAGGGGGGTTGCCGACTGCCAGAAATAGTGCAAATTGAGTCCACTTTAAGGGTTAGGGTTAGTGCTAGGGAATCATGGGAATTTTTTTTTCTGAGACATTGAGCCTTCTCTGTCAGAGAGCTCTGGTGCCCAATAAAATACAGTTCCCATGATTCCCTAACCCTAAAAGTGGACTCGATTTGCACTATTTCTGGCAGTCTGCAACCCCCCTAAATCATATAGCAATAACTGAGGAGAAAAACCCTCAATGCACAGATGTTAGAACTTGAAAAGCATTCTTGTTTTACAGGATTCCCAACTCTTCTTCATCTGTTTAAAGCCCTGTCTTACAAACAAATGCAAAACCAAAACACTCACAAAGGACAAAGACATTTCAGATGAATACAGTAAATCAGGGGTAGGCAACCTTTCCCCTTTAAGGACCGAGGGACTTCAGCTCCCAGAAGCCTCAGCCATGTTGGCCAATAGTCCCATGTTGGCCAATAGCTCCTGGGATTCTGGGAGCTGAAGTCCTTCGGCCCTTAAAGGGGAAAGGTTGCCTACCCCTGCAGTAAATGAAGAACCAAGTAATACAGAATGAAAACCAAGTAATACAGAATGAAAATTAATTAAGGATTTTCTGGCTACTATACAAGTTCAAGAGGTGGGGAAATAGGTGGTTCTGATGCTTTGGAAAGTTTCTTCCTGGAGGCCTCTTTCACCTCTAGCAGACTAGCCATGTGAAATAATAATAATAATAATAATAATAATAATAATAATAATAATAATATAATAATAATATTTATTTGTATCCTGCCCCTCTGAGCTCAATCGGGGCGGCTAACAACATTTAAAAATACATACAGTATAATCTTAAAAAAAAAATACCCCACCCTTAAAAAAGTATTAAACTAAGCAGTAATTAAAACAAATTAAATTAAAATAATAGAGTAAAATCAACAGTAGACAGCAACTATACAGTATCATAGAACAACAGGCGTGGTAATCCAAGCAAAATCTTACAATATTTTAGAAATAATTTATTAATGTCACAGTTGGAGGAAACCTCTACTGTATGAACGTCAACCAGTTCTAAGCCTAGCCATGACTTTGTTGTTGCTTCATCCCTGACTCACGGAGACCCTGTGGATGAGACACCTCCAAGTCCTCCTGTCCTCCATTGCTTTGCTTAAGTCTTGTCGACTCAGACTGTGATTGAGTCTATCCATCCGGCATGCAATCTCCCTCTCTTCCTTCTGCCCTCCACCTTTCCTAGCATCATTGGCTTTTCTAGTGAGTCTTGCTTTCTCATGATGTGGCCAAAGTATGACAGCCACAATTGGTCATCTTGGCTTCCAGGGAAAAGTCTGGCTTTATCTGCTCAGGTACCCACATTTTCTCTTTTTGGCCATCCACAGTATCCTCAGCACTCATCTCCAGCACCACATCTCAATTCCCAAATGAAGCCATTTCCTTCTTATCTGCCATCTTCACTCTCTAGCTCTCCCATCCATATGTTGTGGTGAGGAATACAATGGCTTGGGTGGTTCTAACTTTCATAGAATCATTAAGTTGGAAGGGACCCCAAGGGCCATGCAGTCCAACCCTCTTCTGTCATGCAGGAAGACACCATCATCCCCGATCGATGGCCATCCAGCCTCTGTTTAAAAACCTCCAAAGGAGGAGACTCCAGCATACTCTGAGGCAGTGTCTTCCACTCTCGAACAGCTCTTGTCAGGAAGGTCTTCCTCATGCTGAGGTGGAATCTCTTTTCCTGCAGTTTGCATCCATTGCTCTGGGACCTGGTATTGCTCCATCCTCAATATGTAAAGGTAAAGGTTTCTCCTTTGACAAGGTTGTCAAGTCGTTTCCTACTGTAGCGGGCAGTGCTCATCTGTTACTAAGCCAAAAGGCCAGCGTTGTCAAAGACGACTCTATGATCATGTGGCCAGCATGACTGCACTGAATGCTGTTAACTTCCCACCAAAGTGATACCTATTTATTGTACTTTTACATGCTTTCACCCCATCACACAGCACATGGACCTCAAACTGCCAACCTGCCGATCTTGCAATCCAGTCAGCGTCTTAACCGTTGAGCCACCACATCCCATTCCTCAATATGACATCGCTTCAAATGTTTAAACAGGGCTATCATAGCTAAATCCACCTTCTGTATTGATGATAAAGGCAGTCGTTTTGTCTAATGTTATTTCTGACTTTGTCATCTTGTCCTTCCCACGATGGGTTCGCCTTTGTTGTGTGCCCTCAAGCTGTTTCCAACTTATGGCAGCCCTAGCATGGGATTTTCTTGGCAAGATTTGTTCAGAGGTTTGTCATTGCCTCCCCCTGAGGCTGAGAGAATGTGACTTGCCCAAGGTCACCCAGGTTTCATAACCAAACTGGAAATCAAAACCTGATCTCGAGTTGTAGTCCTACACTCAAACCATGTCACATTTGCCTTAGGGTCACCCTACGCCTGAAACAACTTGAAGGCACACAATAACCACCTTCAGACTGACCATAGTATCAGTACTGCTTACAGAATTTGGTTTCCAAGTGAGAATAGTAGGCCACCCTTCCTCTTCCAGGTCCTATAAATCTAGTCATGAACTACCGATTGTGAGGCTGGCATATTGTGTAGCATTCCAGGACAAAATATTGCAAAGCTCTAGGATTAGCACTTTATTTGCTCTTGGGAGGACCCAGAATTTTAATCAATAACCATCAGGCCTTTTTTTCCTTTCCATTTTTACAAGCACTCTTTACTACTCTTCTCCCCTTTTGTATATGAAGCCGAGTAAGCCTTAGCTCTTACTAGAAGTAAAAAATGACAAAATGGAGGGCTTTACTTTGGACCTATGAGATGACACACTAGAAAACAGAATATTGTAGTTAGCTGCCCTGGAGCTAACCTCAACTCATGGCAACCCTCTATAGAAGGTACCGTACTTCCAAGCCCCCAATATCCTCCAGTGCTCTGCTTAGGTCCTGCAAATCCAAGCCTGTGACCTCTCAATCTAGTCATCTGACGGGGTCTTCCTCACTTTCTACTGTCTTCTACCTTTCCTTGCATTATTCTTTTCTAAAGAGTTGTGCTTCCTTATGATGTGGCCAAAGTACAACAGCTTCAATTTGATCAACTTGGCTTCCAGGGGGAGTTTAGGTTTGCTTGCTTGTCTTTTTGGCAGTCCACGGTATCCTCAGCACTCTTCTTCAGCACATTTCAAATGAATTTTTCTTTCTATCCTTTCTTCACAGTCCAGCTCTCATATCCGTACGTGGCGATGGGGAATACAATGGATTGGACGATTGTAGCTTTCATGCTCTGTTGCATCTCTTTACTCTTTAGGATCTTGTCTAGTTCTTTCATTGCTGCTCTTTCCATTCCTAGTCTTATTTTCTTGGTTGCAGTCTCCTTTCTGAACTTTTGGTAAAGTGGAAGGTATTAAGGAAAAGAGGAAGACCACAGTACAAGTGGATTGATTCAGCTGAGAAAGTCAAGGCCCTGAGTTTGTAAGACTGGAGGAGAAGACCTCTTTGAGGTCTCTCATTCACAGGGTTTCCAGAAGTCAAAGTTGACTTGATGGGAAACAAAAAGATTTGTAATGAGACTATCACTGAACCTACTGAATCCAGGGCCAGTAGTGTCTGTTTGATACATGCATGTGACTAGAAAGCTAGATTCAAGCAAACCTGAAATAATGGCCATGATAGAGGGCATGTATGTACTCTCAGCCCCCAGCAGGCTGGCCAGGCCAGCCTTTCCTCACCGAGAAGGTAACCTAGATTAGGCTTTCTGTGCATTCTGCTGAGAATGGCAAGTCATATCTTTCTACTTTTAATTTTATACTGCCAGCCCTTCATGACCAGATTCTTAATCCATAGATTTCACCACACAGCTTAAAATATTCAAAAAAGATATAAATTCCAGAAATAATAATAATAAAATTTATTTATATCCCGCCCCTTTGAGATCAATCGGGGCGGCTAACAATAAAATATTACATAATACAAATAAGTCACATTCCCCCCCCCCTTTTTTTTTTTTTTGCTATTTTATATAAGGGAACCATTTCACTATGCCATTGTATATAATGGGACTTGAGCATCCAGATTTTGAAATCTGTGGAGGGTCCTGGAACCAAACCCCAACAGATACCAAGAGCACACCTGTCTGAGATTCACTTTTGTTTGTTTTTAAGACATCCAACAATAATTCACTGTCACGCATCCTCTATGTAAAACACTCCCCAAAATTGTGTATGCATGGGAACCATACCCTAAAAAATGAAGCCACACCACGAAAAGGTTATTCACAAGACTAGTTTAATTAGACACCCTTAAGAGCTGGGTTCCTTTATTACCAAAAATAAGAGGGTATTCAAAGGGAGAAAGAACAAGCCACAGCTAAAACATTGCCAATCTTTCACTACTAGTTTACCTGCCAAAAGAGACCAGCTGGGACAGGGGATTAATTTTAACATGCAGACAAAATTAAAAACAATGGGGAACATACATAAGAAAAACAAATGTCTTAAAAACATCATGAAATGGGCATACAAAAAAAATGTCTGTGCACTCAAGACTCCTCCCCCCCAAAGTTTTTCCCCCCTGTAAAACAAAACTTAATTTTAAATGCCGGAAATTCAGAGCACCACCATCTAAACTCCTCCTGCTTTTGAACTTCCCATCATTGGAGCAGATCACTGGGTAGTGCTGATGTGAAGATGAAGTGGGGCAACGCTGACAGGTGACGTCCCAAAATCTTGCTGGCAGGCAGGCAGACAGGCAGGAGGAATCCATCTGAAAGTAGGTCTCATGAGCAGGCACCCATAGCAGGGCCCTCTTTATCTTCTTAATGCCAGCTGAACAAAGGGACTGTCAACATGAAGGCTCTCACGGGACTCATGAGATCTGCTAAGGTTGACCCCATCTCCACTATGCACAGCCTAGTGACAGCAGCTCTTCCATCCCTGCCACAGGATTAGGGTGTCTTTGTGTGTTCCAGACTGTCAGTCACCTCATTCTCCATCATGTGAAATTAAAGGTGAAGTTTCAGGGAAGTGGAGGAGATCAGGAACTAAAACCAAGGTAAATGAAGAGAGGCAGGGCCCCCTTTATCGGGTCTGTTCAACTGTTAAAAGAGACAATGTGTTAGGCAATATAGAGTAGATAAGCTATGGCTGTTCGTCTAACTCTAAGTCTTCTGAGCATTCTTTCCATTATCCTTCATATTTCTGTTGAAGTGCCCACTATTAGCAAAATGAACATTTCCTTAGTCCAATTCTGCACAGCAAACAAAATCACCTACTAGGCCAGCAACAGATCTTGGAAGGGTTTTTTTGTTGTTGCTGTAAAACTACAACTCCCAGAACCCCTACCTTGTCCAGAAAATGACACATTCCTTTCTAACACTTCTTTCACCTTCATTCAAGACTAATGCTATCTTTCCACTGTATAAACGCTGAAGAAATTGTATTATTATTTAAAATATAATAAGGCTAATGATGTAAAGCAAAATATAAATACTAAATCTCACTTAAATAATAAATTGGTTAACATTAATTTTTACCCCATGAACGTAAACTTTCCTAGTACACCCAGTAACTTTCAGATCTTATTTCTAGCTGGCATTTTTATTTGCTCTTTTGTTTTTGTGAGTATGGGCCTGAGTCTAGGTAAGACTAAAACAGAGATGAGCAACAATGACCGAATATAAAACTGTCCAATGCTCAGGTTCCTACACTGCCATACTTAAAACTCAGTAACAGGCATAATTGGCAGTCTAAGAGACACCCCATATGGGAATAATTCAAAATACCCCAGTGCACTTAAGAAAATGATGAAAATGTATACTGTGCACCAAAGAGATACAAAGACTAATTGTAAGAATTAAATTTTAATGTAAATAATATTCTATTCAATTGTAAATTAATACAGTATGTAGAAAGATCTTGTAGCACCTTTGCTTCAGACTAACTGAAAGAAATTGGCAACATGAGCTTTCAGACTTCAGTCTACTTCCTCAGATGCATTTGGTGGAGTGGAGGCCAGGCACAGACATATATATGTGAGGATGTCAATTCAAATTACAAATCCTTTGTGTATGGAAATGAAGTGGCAGGTCCAGTCTTAATGACGGTCTTAGTGCACAAAGACATAGGAAACTGGTCTTTGTGCATGGGGCTGAACTGGTAGATCCAGTTTTGTAACGGGACTAGCCTGTGGTGAGAGGAATAGATGAATGTAGGGCACCCCTATGAGGATGGAGTCAGATCATCAAAGGATTTGTAATTTGAATTGACATCCTCACATATATATGTCTGTGCCTGGCCTCCACTCCACCAAATGCATCTGAGGAAGTAGACTGAAGTCTATGAAAGCTCATGCTGCCAATTTCTTTCAGTTAGTCTCAAAGGTGCTACAAGATCTCTCTAAATACTGATTCTTCAGACTAACACGGCTATATCTGTAAATTAATACAGTTGTTTTACACCATTTAGTAGAAGTCTGAAGTAATATTAATAGTTGGTATAAATAGATGATTTAAATCATCCCTTTTCTAACACATTTAAGTCAAGATTTAATAGATCAATCCACCCTGGCAGCTTAGGCTTTCTTCAAGCCCCAAGTCCTAGTTGACTATCAAGCACAGTCAAGCAGATACCAGAATTTTCCCTCCTCTGCCCCTACTGCAATCACTGAGCTTCCACAGCACTTACTGTAAGAGGAGATGTCGATCTCATCAGGCAGCTCACTGATGTTCACCTCAAAACGGTCCTGCACTTCATTGAGTATCTTAGCATCGTTTTCATCCGAAACAAAAGTAATTGCCAAGCCCTTTGTGCCAAAGCGCCCAGCACGTGCCACCTACAGAATCCACAAAAGAAGTCAGATTCCATCGCTATGCAGTCCTGATTAGGAACTTCTACTCAGCTCCTCCTGCAATCCAGAACTGCAAAAGGACCAAAAGCAAAAGAAGCAGAGACATCCAAACCCACTTGAGCCAAGGGTGCTGCTCAGGGCTTAAAGAAACATCAGAGTAAGTCAGAGACTCTAGTCTAGCAACCTCATCAGTGCAACTCTACCTTGGACTTTTTCATCTATCCAAATGTGCATCTCAATCTCCAGGACAATTGGAACCCATTTTTTGACTACTCTCACTCACCCGGTGCAGATAGGTGTCTGAATCTTCTGGCATGTCGTAGTTGAAAGCAATGTTGACTCGCTCAATGTCCATACCACGGCCAAAGAGATTGGTGGCCACCAAGATACGACGCTGGAAATCCTTGAACTGCTGGTACCGTGACAACCTGCAAGGACAACCCCCATATGCACACAAAGTATGATAGCACCTTTTGTCCCCAGGCTATCTTCCAATCACTGACCACTTGACTAATTAGATTTTAAATTCCTCTCAACAAGTCTGTGAAGTTTTCAATCCAAATCAATCATCCCAGAAGGAATGAGAATTTAGATTCAAATGTTGATCCAGACACAAGGACAGTGATGGGAAACATTAAGCAAAATCTTGTTCAGTGGAGGATCACAGCTTTCTGGCATCAATATCAAGAAAATAGTTTTGCATGGCCCCAATGAGTCAAAAATTAGCTTTCACTACAAGTGCCAAAATCAGAATCATTTTTTGTCATGTTACATGAAGGTCTACAATTTGTTAAACACTTCCTTTTATCAACCTACAGCTAGCAAACTACTGCTTGCATCTCAACATTAAATCTGCAGGGGCCACTGCTCAGCGCTTAAGAGGTACCTCACTGAAAGGAATCAGAGACTCTAGTCTGAGCAAGCTCATCATCGCAGATGAGCCCCACAGATAATAATCAAGGTCCAAACCTCCCTTCTGTGCAACTCTGGGCCCTCCTCACCTCTCTTCCTGAGGCATGCCCCTGTGTATGGCAATTGCAGGGAAGTTCTGCTCCACCAGTAGCTGAGCCAGTGCAATGCAGCGCTGCACAGACTTCACAAAGATGACCACCTAGATGGAAAAAGGAAGGGTCAACCACAGTTGGGGGAATAATCTTGTTTTGTTATATTTGGCACATACTATCCTGTCCCATTACAAACCTAGTCAGAATGTATCCTGAGCCCTCATTAACAAGGAAGAACCAAATTTCTACACAGCCAAGCTACCCCTTAGCGTGTTCCTATGTGCTCAAAACACAGACCATAGTTAACATTTTTTATCTAACCTTCCTGACACTGACCAATTACAACGCCAACAGGAGCAGCCTGTTCCTCACATTCACTGATCAATCCTCTGGGTTGTGGTTTTTTGTTGTTTTTTTTAATGATCAGACCACATTTAAGCAAACTCTTGTCTGGGGGAGGAGAACCTATGGCCCAGAGCTTAGAAATATTAGCGCTATTGCTAATGCATTCATGTTAAACCTTAAGGAATCAGGAAAAAAAGAATTATAATTAACTTATTGGATCTGAACCAGCCTATTAACTGCTTCTGCCATTATCTCTGTTCAGTGATTGGAGTCAAGAGGGTCCTTAGAACCCAGACAGCTTTATAATGAAAGACAAGCTTTGCAGACTGGGAACTCACTGCACTGGGGCTTTTGAGAAGACATAGAGAGCCCTGCGTGCTTTGCATGGTTGAAATCCTAAGGCAACCTGGCAACATTTACATCTGGCCAATCCACTCTGCTTTGACCCAGTCCCATCCCCTTCCTCCCATTTCCTACTGGAACTTTCCTACCCACATGTCTTACCCCATATCTGGCCCCTCCCTGAATGACAAACCCCATCCTTGAAGTGGGGTACACTTCCCAAAGGCACCTGATTGAACTCCAGTACATCAAGCAGGTCAAACAGCTTGCGGTTCTTCTCGTTGTCTTTCAGTTTGACATAGTACTGCTGCAGACCGTGCAGCGTCAGCTTGGTCTCATCATCCACGAAGATCTCCATGGGCTGAGGAGCAAACCCAGGGCCGGTTAGACCAGGGCAAGGCTGACCTGGGTTTGGAGGGAGGGGTGAGGGAAGGGACAAGAAGCACAAACGTGCACAGCAGCATCTTTCCCTGCCACACATGGACCCCTGAACCTAGTCCCTTTGCTGGAGAAGCAGTGATAGTCCCATCCCGTTCCACTGCCAACAAACTCGAGTCCCAAAGCTTCTCAGGAGTAACATTCTCTGCAAGTAGCAAAGAAATTCTCCTCCAAAGCATTATGCAAGACAGGCTAAACACTGGCACCCCCCCCCCAAAAAAAAACACCTTTCCCTTTGCAAAGCACTCGTATTTTAGCTATCTTTGGAGGAATTAAACTTCAAAAAACTAGTCAGGTTTTCCTTCACATACCTAAACTTCCTCCCAATATTCAATTTTACTTTAAATTAAAAGAAAAACACAACAGAACTTGCATAAAGTGACCAATTCTTGTTCAAGAGCACTATACTGTCCTTGATCATTCCGTCAAAGGGGTTCTTCTGACAATACACAGGGAGCTTCTGCAGGTTCCCACACCACTTCCTCTAAAATTCCCAACATGTACTATCTAATGACCAAAACCCCTGGCATTTGGCATCAAAATCCAGCTAAACACCTGGGACAAGAGCAAAAAAGCAGTTGCCCCTTCTTTATTATGGTACAACCACACAGGGCCCACTACCCTATTCCTTCCCCAACCAAAGAGTGTCACTATCAGCCTCACAGGGATAATTGGCTGAAATGCTTTCCCCTCCAGGATTAATTTAACATTCCCAGGAGCACTACTACGAGATGAGCTCCACATCTCTCCTGCCATGTAATCTGATGGCTTCTTCAATTTAAAAAGTCAGTTTCCTTCCCTCCCACAAAAGAATGCTTCAAATCATCACTTTCCCACAAGGCACAAGGGGAAGGAAAAGGGACGTAATCGTAAACAGAACGATGCGCTTTTGCCAGTTCAGAACAAAAAAAGGATAAAACTTCTCCTCCGAGTCACCAGGCGTCTGCTCCACTGGCTGCTGCCGATGTCTCCGATCCTTCAAGGAGTCCTTCGCCGCAGGTCTCCAGAATTCCAGCCACAGTGAATGGGCAGGAAGGGACAGGGCAGGGTGGGCAGGAACACGTATCTGCATGCTGCAAGCGGGTATGTGCACAGGTACCTGATTTAATGCATGGCAGTGAGAAAAAAGCTACACTTGCCTGGGTGTGTGTGGGCCAGGCTCTTCTGATCATGTGTGTGTGTGGGCCAGGATCTTCTGAACATGGTGCTGACACAGAGGTAGATCCCGTGCGGAGGGAATGCAGAAAAACAGGACTGCAGGGGGGGTGTGCAATGAATTCTGCACCACCTGCCCAGTGTAAAGGCATAAGAAGATCCTTCTGGAATGGATCCTCCTCTGAACAAAATGTGGATGCTTTCTAAGCCAAGTGTGCCAGTAGGTAGAAAAAGATCATGGTGTGATTGCTTTCTAGCCCTATTGGGAGAAGCCTATCATTCCTGTCTGTGTGTGAATATTCTGGCTAGCATAACCCGAATGATCTTCCGGAAGGTGTGTACCCTACGACTGCCTTAGTGGGTCTGGGGTAAGCGATGGATGGCAGCAACACGACCCAGTGTGCTGTCGTCAGTGGTGGCGTTCTAAGCTCCAGCCCCCTGCTCCTTCCCTGGATGGGAGGGAGGGAGAGAGGCTGGCCGCCTGGCCAGCCAGGTGGATAAAGAAGGTAGAAGGGATTTAATTACGTCTTGCATGAATTTGCGGCACACAGGGCGGATTTCCTTGCTGAGAGTGGCACTGAACATCATGACCTGCTTTTCATGAGGGGTCATGCGGAAGATCTCCTGGACATCCCGGCGCATATCTATAAGGAAGAAAGCAGATAGGTTAAGAATTATTATTTGTGCTACTGTGAATACCCAGCAAACCTTAGATTCTCCAATAGACAGAGCAATAGACTACAGTTCCCAGAATTCCCTAGACAAACATAGCCAGAAGTCACATTGGCAAGGTGATTCTAGGAACTGCAGTCAAACACGAACATTTCCTAGCTCCACGAGGAGGCCTCCTCTACTTTCAGTAGCTATTCTAGTTCCATAAATCCCAACAATTCCTGTGCAAAGAAGGGAACTGATTATAGGAGTTTTCAAGGACTCTCTAACGAAGAACATTTTGAGTTTTAAAAATCCACAATTCTTCCCTCTCCCAAATGGAGACATGCCTCTCTAAAACGACCCTGGTGGCCACATATAGACTGGACACCATGTTCCCCATTTCTAAGGTAAATGGAATCTAACATAGTTTCAGGAGAGGAAAAAAACAATAGCTTGTAAATGAGAATGTCAAATGGAAGCTTCCCCCATGCACCCACAGAGCAGCTTTCTTGACCAGAGAGGAATTCTAAGCTCTTCTCAAACAATTTCATCCTAACTGCAATGTTTGTTGTTGTTGTGTGCCTTCAAGTCATTTCCTACTTATGGCAACCCTAAAATGGACCTATCATGGTTTTTTTGTGGCAAGATTTGTTCAGAGGAGGTTTGCCATTGCATTCCCATAAGGCTGAGATGAGGGAAGGAGGGATGGGATTTGATTCTGATTTATTCGTTTTGATGTTTTGAATTGTTGTACGCCGCCCCGATTGCCTAACAGAGGGGTGGGATATAAATAAAAAATTATTATTATTATTATTATTATTATTATTATTATTATTATGTGCACTAGTTATTTACTGAGAAGAGCAAAAAATGTAAACTAAACTGCAGTCTCAGGAATGCTGTCTCCAACTGTGATCTCCATTTTTTCTCTCTCAGATTAACTATAGAGGAAATAGAGTACTGTGTACTTCTCCTTCCTGAGGCACAAAAGAACTGAACTCAGGGAAAGGAAACATTACTTCCATGCCATAGCCATGATCAAAACTTTCAGCAATCTGCCTCCCAGAAGCTAGTTCAAAGAACAACTAAAGCAAAAGAGTGCTGTCCTGACTTAGTAGTAGCATTCAAAAGTAGTCAGCATTGCTACTTCTGTTTATGGATGGACAAGGAGGCAAACGTTTGAACCACCAGTCCCTATAAACTAACAGGGCACTAGCTATGCACCCCATTTACATCTTTATGCCATGTGAGCAATGACCCCACTCTCACCAAGCTGCTCAAGCATCTTGTCACATTCGTCCAGGATGAAGTGCTTGATATGTTTGAGGTTGAGGCTCTTGTTGCGGGCCAAAGCCAGGATGCGGCCCGGGGTTCCTACCACAATATGCGGGCAGTTCTTCTTCAGCACCTCCTCATCCTTCTTGATGGACAGGCCCCCAAAGAACACAGCTACCTGGTTTACAGGAGAGAGGGAGTGAGAAAGAAGTTTACATAAAGTTTGGCAACCAAGAAAAAACAATTGCCCAAGAGACTAGAAATGAAAATGTTACATGAAATCAGGTCATTCCAACTTCTGCAGCCTTTATTAGGATGAAAACAGTAACTGTGGGGCTGGGTTCAGATTTAGCTAAACTGACAGCCAATGGATTTGCCAACCCCAATCCCACCTAAAAATGTTATAAAAGTCTAGAAAATTCTGCTAAATGGGGTGATCTTTAGCATGCAGGAGAATCCCCAAAGTCAGGCAGAGACTGTTCCTGGTATGTAGTTATTCTGTTCATACAGGGCAGGTGTGGGACTCAACTCACAATCTACATTATTTTCAACTCCAACCTACTAAATCCTTTCCACACAACTCCCTAGATTTATTTTTATGCAGTTTATTTTCATGTTGGTACAAACTGGGCTTTGGTTTAAGGAAGAGATGACAGAAAGAGTTCATGGATCTCACCTTGACACTGGGCATATACTTCGAAAAGCGCTCATACTCCTTACTGATCTGGAAGGCCAGCTCACGGGTGTGACACATTACTAGCACTGACACCTGCCAAGAAAGTAGAAATGCATTTTTTATTTCAATTGACAGATTCTCCCAAGTCCTTTTACTAGATAAATTTTCATGTCCCTGCTGTGCCCAGCTGCTTTGCTTTTCTACACGTACCTGTCCTGTGACTGGCTCCAACTGCTGAAGTGTAGCAAGAACAAAGACAGCAGTCTTGCCCATGCCAGATTTGGCCTGGCAAAGGACGTCCATGCCCAAAATTGCCTGTGGGATGCACTCATGCTGCACTGCATTGGAAATGAGAATACAATCAATACCTCCTTGTTCTACAGAGATCCCAGAAGCCCTTTGCTTTCAGCTCCCCCTTGACCACAATTTCCCCACCAGCCTCTCCCCCTGATAAGGATCTCATTTGGTCTAACCTTCTGAGGGGTGCTCAAAGCCACAGTCAACAATAGCACGTAGGAGTTCTGGTTTTAACAAAAAATCACGAAAACCAGAACTGTGGATGGAGACATAGGATCCCTTGACATCTTTCTTAGATGGGACATCCACCCCTTCTCCAGCTGCCTGATTTTCCACCTCATCGTCTTCATAATCCAACAGCTCGTTGTCAACATCGTTCTCAGTCATTATGATGGCTCTCTTTATCTTTATAAAAACAGAAAGACTCATGTAAAACTAAAGCAACAACAATCAAGAGGGAAACCTCTAGCCACACTTCTGATGCAGCAACACTAAATAAACCAAATCTGTGCTCATTTCAAACAGGGCCCTCCTTTGTGTCACAGTTAGCTGTGTTTATCTGCTGCAGATAGACTAACGATAAGTCTTGTGGCTTAAACATAAACAGATATAATGGTACAACTCAGTGGAGATATTTTGGCCCTCAAAATAGCTTGGAATTCAGCTACCAGAAGCTGCAGCTAGCATGGCCAATGGTAAGGGCCTGTGGCGCTCAAGTGCCAAGCCTTCATTCCAACTATAAGTTTCAGCTACAGCAGATCCACAAAATCAATGGAAATTAATTAAGTTGACTTTCATGAAAATTCAACTGATTCAATATGTATATTTTATTTTGGACGAGCAACTGAGGGAAGAGCCTCCACCTCTTGTTTGATCTTTCTTTTATTTTGGACGAGCAACTGAGGGAAGAGCCTCCACCTCTTGTTTAATCTTTCAAGTACTAGAATCCCTTCCACAAGTTGCATACAATGGTGCCTATCCTCTGTTAGCAGGCAGACATATGTATAAGTGCAAAGAAGAAAATGGAAAAGAGAAAATGAACATGAAAGACTCCAACTGTGACAATACTATGTATAACAGACTGAACATTCAAAACAGCAGCTGGTGAGAATATAACCATCCCAGCTTAGGATGTTACCATTTATATTGGTAGAAAATACTATCAGCTTGCTGCAGACCTACACAAAGTTCCCCACTGTCCCCATGGAACACAGTACCACCACACTTAGCGTGGCCAATTGTAAGAGATGATTGGAACTGCAGTCTAACAACGTATGGATGGCCACACATTCCCCACTTCTTATTTTTTAAAAATTATTTTATTCATTTATGTCCCAATTTACCTCCAATAATGAAGCTCAAAGTGGCTAACAATATTTTAGATCAAGGAAACCAGGTTCAAATCCCTATTCAGTCATTTTGTTTTGATGACACTAGGCCAGACTTACTCTCAGCTTACCTTGGAGGGTTGGCTTGAGAAAAAAGCAGGGGGATTTTTGGAGAAAGGGCAGAAAAACTGCTAATGCCAGAACACAAACCAATTTCCAATAGGACTAACAACATGCTTTCCTCCAAGATACACCGTTTTCAGTGTGCAGCTTCTCCCAGCTCTCTAAATAAATAGAGGGCCTTTGCAGACTGCCAGAAATAGTGCAAATTGAGTCCACTTTAAGGGTTAGGGAATCATGGGAACTATTTTATTGTGGCACCAGAGCTCTCTGACATAGAAGGCTCAATGTCTCAGAAAAAAAACAATTCCCATGATTCCCTAGCACTAACCCTAACCCTTAAAGTGGACTCAATTTGCACTATTTCTGGCAGTCTGCAAAGGCACATAGTCAGCCTTCCATATCCACAGGGTTTTTAAATCCATGAATTCAACCATCCATGGCTTGAATATAAATTTCCAAAAGCAAAGGTTGGTTTTGCCATTTTATATAAGGGACACAGTTTTACTATGCCATTGCATACAATGGACTTGAGCACACATGGAAGCAAACCCCAGCAGACACAAAGGGCCCACTGTATCTCAGAACTGAGGAAACAAGGGCAGCTAACCAGATTTGCTCCTACTTCATTTAGGATCAAGATTATTTTTAAAGTTGTTTGGGTTCTATCATCCAGGCATCCATCGCAACAGTAGCAGTGGAAAGGATAAAGAAATGGCATCCTGAAATAGCACCCTCATGTGCTATTGCTCCTCGTTCCTAAGACACCATTGTATCTGCTTACAATACATTTGAGGGTGGGAAAAGAAGACAGAAGGAGCAAACCCAGCATTCTTTAATATTAGAGCAAATATTATAGAGGCCAGTAAAAAAAAAATAATCCCCATTCTTCTTGTGCCAATGCACTTAAGTCCAGCAGTCTCTGAGCCAGCATGGTGTAGTAGTGGTTTGAGTGTTGGGCTACAACTCTGGAGACCAGGGTTCAAATTCCCATTTGGCCAAGAAACCCACTGAGTGACCCTGGACAAGCCACACACTCTCAGCCTCAGGGGAAGACCATGGCAAACCTCCTCTGAAGAAATCTTGCCAAGAAAACCCCATGAGAGGTTCGCCTTAGGGTTGCCGTAAGTCAGAAACAACTGGAAGCCATGCAGTTTCTACAAATCCATAAAGGGCAGTGGGGGATCAATTTGGACATTTTGGGGGGAATATTCTCTCACTATGACAATTTAACTTCTTGTGTTCTTCTACGGAAACATGCGCCATGTGGGTATCACTAGTGGAGAGATTACACTCCCTCACTATGCAAAAGACAAAAGAACTAACAACAAAGGGGGAATTTGTGTCTTTCTATTAAAATTCTTTTTTTTTATTGCATCATTGAAAAGAGGGGGAAAAATATACAAACAATTCCTTCAATCTTATTTACACACAGTAAAAACCTATTCTTTAACAATCCTTCTTAACTAACTAAATTTTTCTTATGCTTATATATATTGCTTGTATATATTTATTTATAAAAGTATTCATATTTTGGCAATATCTCTTTCTAAATCCAAACAGGGGTAAGGCAGCAGAGCCTATCTTTTAACTCTATATAATTTAGAACAGGGGTAGGCAACCTTTCCCCTTTAAGGGCCGAAGGACTTCAGCTCCCAGAAGCCTCAGCCATGTTGGCCAATAGTCCCAAGTTGGCCAATAGCTCCTGGGATTCTGGGAGCTGAAGTCCCTCGGCCCTTAAAGGGGAAAGGTTGCCTACCCCTGATTTAGAATTTTCTTACATCCCTTAAATCCAAAGCTTCTTAACTTTTTCCCATTTTTTAAGACAGTTTTGTTCTGATTTCCCTTTGATTGCCATCGTTTCTATTAAAATTCTTGAGAGCCAGCATGGCATAGCGGTTTCAGTGTTGGACTACGACTTCTCTTCAGCTCATCCATGAAAACCCACTGGATGACCTTGCGCCAGTCACATGCTCTCAGCTTCAGAGGAGGGCATGGGCAAACCTCCTCAGAAAAAAATCTTGCCAAGAAAGCTCTGTGATAGGGTCACCTGAAGGCACACAATAGCAACACACACAAAAAACAAAACACAGTGTGTATGTGTGTGTGTATATATATATATGTGTGTGCGCGCACGTTGAATATATGTATGTATGTATGTATGTTGTTAATGCAATCCTAAAACTATCATGGGTTTTTCTTGGCAAGATTTATGCAGGCCTGTGGCCTCACTGGAACGGAGGCATATTGGATTGCAAAAGAGGGGTCCCTGTTGAGATGCAAATGGATTTTAAATTTCCTGGACTTTGCAAATCTCCCTATAGTCACAAAGCTAGGAGGAGGAGGAGGATAATGCCTGCAAAAAAGATCCTCCCCACCATCTTAACTAAAGACTGAAACAACATGTAAGCATGACCTGACTAACATCTCCAATTCTTTTTTCTCCTGTTTGGTTTGTAACATCTTGCCAGATGAAGAAGCCCATGGAGCTTCGAAAGCTTGCAATGTATACTGTGCATTTTGGTTGGCCAATAAAAGTATCACTGATAGATTTTTGTTTGAAGCCAAGTGTGTGAGGGCCTTTGCAGACTGCCAGAAATAGTGCAAAGTGAGTCCACTTTTAGGGTTAGGGAATCATGGGAACTGTATTTTATTGTGGCACCAGAGCTCTCTGATAGAGAAGGCTCAATGTCTTAGGGGGGGAAAAACAATTCCCATGATTCCCTAGCACTAACCCTAACCCTAAAAGTGGACTCAATCTGCACTATTGCTGGCAGTCTGCAAAGGCCCTGACTTAATGGTGGTCACCCAGTGGGTTTATGTGGCTGAACAGAGGTTTGAACCCTGGTCTCCAGAGTTAAGGGCGAGCCACACTCTCTCAGCCTCAGAAGATGGGAACGTCACACCCCCTCTGAACAAATCTTGCCAAGAAAACCCCATGATAGGGTCGCCATAAGTTGGAAAGAACTTGAAGATTCACAACAACGCCACACACACTTGCACGGCCCCTTTGCGGAGCCAAAAATAATTGCATTTTCTTCCTTCCTAAAGCTGTCCTACTTGGGTCCATCATGGGTTGCTCTGCGTTTGGGTCAGTTTGTAATCCATGCGCACAAAAGGCACCAGGGACTCCTTGCATTGAGAGCTAAACCCACAAAAAATACCCCAATATGTAATAAAAAAAATCTAAATGTGAAGTTATTTGGAATAGCCTCAGTCACAAAGGGGCACTAAGAAGCAAAATAACGAAGCAACGAGAAGCAGAAGGGTCTTGTATTCCAATGCCATGCCATGCTGCCATCTTATGTTTCCTATTCATTGCACGCAATGCGCTAGATAATTGGGGGGGGGGGGGGGGAGTCGGTTGGAAATGCAGGTTTAAACCTTTATATTTCTCATTTCTCTCCCAATTTCTGCTTAAAAAGGAACCCAAGCGGTTCCTCTCGCCGCCCGCCAGTTGCCGAAGAACTGCTTAATACCATCCAGCCGATGTTTGAAGATTGCGCGCGGCTCACTTGGGAGCGAAGCCAGCGCGCCAAGAAATCCGCCATCTTGGATTCGCCCACTAACTACAATAACAGCGATTGAGGTATCCACCCCCCCTCCATCTTTCAACGCGGTTTTGAGGCATCGGGGCCGGGAAAGTCCCCTCCAAAATGGATCCGGCGGATAAAGAATCGCCTAGAAAGACAATATCCGCCCCAACATGAAGCGGATGGCTAAACAGAGCGACGATACAGAAGCGATAACCAGAGGGTCATCTTACCTCGGGCAAAGGGGAGGGGCTGGACGACTACGCGAAGCGGCGACCACAGTCGAATGAGCGCGGCTTCCGGTCTGCGAAGAGCAGAGCGGAAGTGCCAAGAAGGACCTGAGGGGAGGACCCCGCGGCTTTCTCGCGGTTTTTTTGTCTAGCTCAATGCCTGCTTAAAATAATAGCATTTGGTTTTTATGTTGTTGTCGAATAAACCATTTTTTAAAAGCATGCTTAAATTCAATTCGTACTTATGGCGTGCGTTCTGGAGTATTCAATAGTCGTAAAAAAATGGAATTGGTGGAGGCGTTTGCAGTGGTCACCCATAAGGGGAATAAATATATTACTATGGGTTTAATTCTAACCATTGTGGCCTAATAGTGGGTCAATTTGGAAACATTTGTGAGGGGAAACACTTTTAAACTCACACAAAAGTTTTTTAAAAATTATTTAAGCAGCCTCTCTTTTTTTTTGCATTAATGTGTAGGACTATAAACCAATATGGGATGGGAAAATTAAGTCGCAAAATGCAGTTGGACACTTCCTTGGACACTTCCTTGTCTATGTTGTGTGCCTTCAAGTTGTTTCTGATTTATGGCGACCCTATCATTGGGTTTTCTGGGCAGGTTTGTTCAGAGTTTGCCATTGCTTTCCCCTGAGGCTGAGAGAGTGTGACTTGCTCAAGGTAACCCAATGCGTTTCATGGTCTAGAGGAGAATCAAACCCTAGTCTCCAGTCATAGTCCAACACTACTCAAAGCTCTCAACACTTGTTCTTTTTATTAAAAAGCCAAGTTCTCCTTCAAAGCAAGTTGTTTTGCTTGAATGTAGGTTAATTGAAGGGTTTCTTTCTGAATTACATTTCTTGCACAACAACAAGAAACAACTGCCAACAAACTGTTAAAGTTAAAATATTTAAATTCAAACAGACATTGTTTGTTGCTTCAGTAAGAGGAAAAGAGTAATAATAGCCAGAAATATCAATTTTATAAAACGGGTGTTTTTTAAAAAGAGTAATTTAGTTTAAACCAGCCAACCCTGGCTCCACCTGTCACTCACATCACCAGAGGCTATTCCTTCCAAAAAACAAAACTGATATTTTTATTAGCAGGAACTGATTACTATGTGTCCTATTGAACAGCCAAGTACATCAAGTTAACTTTGACAAAAAAATTTAAATTGTCTAGTGACAAGATATAATCTTAGTCTTACATTGTATGTTTTATTACCAATTTAACTGTCCCATTTTAACTAATATGGTATGGGATTGTTTCATGTTGTATGCAAAAGTGTAGTTGGCTAATGTAGAATAAATTTGATTGATGACTTGATGACACATCACCAGAAATGCCGCAGAGTTGTTCCAGTAAGAAGGCTGAAAAATAGTAATAATAGCCAGATGCTTTTGTACAAAAAAAGAATAACCAATTGACAAAGCCAGGATAGGCAGTATTTGGTTTAGACCATGTTTTAAACCAACCTGGCCTAAGCGAGCAACACTGTTAAAATAAGCATACAAGCAGTTACCAAAGCTTTTTTTTAAATACAGTAATCTCTTTTTATACCCTTTTCTCCTCATCCTCTACTAGAAGCACTGGCATGGAGGAGTGGGGTTGCAAGACTGAAGAGAGCTCCAGCACTTTTAATGGATGTGTAGAAGAAGGGATTTCAGCAGGTGTTCCTTGTCACAGGTAACAAGCAATGTGTGTGTGTGTGTCTTCAAGTAATTCCCAGCTTATGGAGACCCTAAGGCAAAACTATCATGGAGTTTTCTTGGCAAGATTTGTTGAGAGGTGGTTTGCCTTTCATTTCCCCCCGAGGCTGAGAGACTGTGACTTGCCTAAGGTCACCCAGAGGGTTTCATGGCCGAGCTAGGAATCAAACCCTGGTCTCCAGAGTCACAGTCCAACACTCAAACCATAAGCAATGCTGGCTGAAATTCCCACTTCTGTACAACCATTAAAGGTTCAGAAACCCTCTTCAGTTTTCATTGTGACTGACAATTCTGGGAGAATGGTGAAGTTGAGCTGTGGAAACAGACTTTCAGTGTTGGGTTCAAGCAGAGTGTCTGTGGTAAATAATCACTAAAGCTTGCACTGGGAAATAATGGGATTTTGCTGTAGCTGATCCTACTACAGTCGGCCCTCTATACACATGGATTCTTTATCCATGGATTCAACCATCCACAACTTGAAAATATTCACAAAAATATAGATTCCAAAAAGCAAACCTTGATTTTGCCATTTGTTACAAGGGACACCATTTTACTATCCCATTGTCTATAATGAGACTTTAGCATCCACAGAGTTTGGTATCCGTGGGTATGTGTGTGTGTGTGTCCTGGAATCAAACCCCAGCAAATATCAAGGGCCCACTGTAAATTGCTGTACGTACGTGCCTGACTGTCAAAGTTAACAGAAGGTATAGCCAGAATCCCTTGCTGAGCATGTGTGAACAGTAAAATAGAAAGAAATTAAGAGAGCTGTTAAGGTTAGAGAATTGCCTACCTACTTGGCATGTTAAAAACAACAAGAACAACCCAGATCTGTCAACCTAATTGGAAATCATAAAAATAGGTAAGGCTGGTGAAAGAAAAAAAACAATCACATTGGATACATTTGGAAAGACACCTTCAAGTGATTTCTAGATAGTTCCAAATGTTTTTTATTTACATATTGAGGGCTTATATGACCTGGTTGTTTTATTTTGTGAGTACATATTGTTGGTTTTAATTTAAAAAAAAACTTGCTGAAACATGTTGCAGTGCACTTATTTTTTATGATATAGGAATCTATCCCTATTAGTTCTGTTATTCCTGCTTCTGGTACCAAATTTTCTGTTAAAGAATAACGCCTGGGAAAACATCTGTTTCATTATCAAAGGGATATTTGTATTTTTAATTAGGAAAATGTTGAACTGTTCATTATTTATTTCCACAAAAGTTTGCATCAACCTTTTTAAATAGTACAGTCAGCCCTACGCATTTGCGGTTTTGACTTTTGCAGATTTGATTATTCACAGATTTGATCCATATGTTCTCTCTAGCTGACCACAGTGTTGTTAGTCTTAGAGGTTCCTAGAGAAAATGCTTCTTTAGGCATTTGTAGGTCTTCCAGTGCAATTCTATGGTCAATTAAAGTTTTCCCTTTGCCTTCCTCTTAGGCTGAGAGAGTGTGATTTGACCAAGGGCACCCAATGGATTTCCACGACCGAGCAGGGATTAAACCCCTGCTATTTATAGAGTCCTAGTCCAACAGTCAAAGTACTACACCACTCTGGCTACATCAAACCAATGCCTTAGACTTCCTGTGTAGGATTTATATATTGGTGATGACAGTATGTGTTGTCCTGAGCCACATCTAGTACTGTTGAGACACGAGTTAGTCCCCCCACCCCACTCTCATATTCAACTTAAGGTGATAGCAATATGGAAAAATTCCTTTCAACAAGAACATAAGGTTTCATGAAAGAGTATTGCCAATTAGTCTGTGCTTCTTTCCAATGCCACCCCTATTCCTCCCCACAATGCAGATCAGTTTTATCTATTATAACAATGCATCGTACACAACTGTAGCACCATTCCCATGTCTGGGGGCAACGGCAGCCTCTGCATAACGGTTGCCCCAAAAGCAAGCTTTGCAGCCATATCCAAAGTATTTAACTGGCATAGCTATGGCACATCCTGTTTTCTGTTAGAATGGAATTGCATGACCCTCTGCATCATATTGGACTGCTGCTCCCCATTAACACTATATACAGTCAGCCCTCCGTATGCACAGATTCTTTGTCCACGGATTCAAGCATTAATGATTTGAAAATATTAATATATATATATATATATATATATATAAATTCCAAAAAGTGAACCTTGATTTTGCCATTTTATATAAGAGATACCATTTCACTACCCCATTGTATTTAATGGGATTTGAGCATCCACGGATTTTGTTATCCATGGGAGGTCCCGGAACCAAACCCAAGTGGACACCAAGGCCCACTGTAAATATAGCTCTATTATTCTAGTCTAACTGCCATGGCTCTGTCCTGTGGAATCCTGGGATATGCAGTTTGGGAGGGGTATTTAGAATCCTCAGCCTAAAAGCTCTTCTACAAATCCCAGGATCCCATAGGATGAAACCATGACACTGAAAGCAGTATTGAACTTTTATAACTGTGTAGTGTAGTCATACCCTAAGTATAGAAGGAAGAAATTGAACAATTGCACAATGTCCTCATACTGGAGGAGGGTGAAGGGTAAGGAACTCCCAGCTTGGAAGCATCCTAAAATGGAAAGGGAATGTAAGTGTAATATCTGCTGTTGCAATAAGGCAAAAATGTATAAAGAAACAAATAGCTTTAATCTTTAACTTTATGGATTCTGCCCCTCTGCCAGCGAAACAAGGTGTCCTCCTGCTCCAGGCTGTGTAATAACCACCTGTTCTCCATTGTAATCATGCCACTTTTTATTCATCATAGTACTTTAAAGTGACAATTGATATATATCCAGTTGTAAACAAATAAGTGGTATGGAAAGGATAAAACAGCAAGTATTGAAGTACAATGACAAGAAGCTACATTTCAGCACACAAACATGCCAGCAGGACAGTAAGGGGCATTTCCAGAACCTCGAATATATGAGAAACATCGTCTTTATGCCATAGTGATGAGCAACAATACGGGCAAAGGGATCCAGAATTATTATGTGGAAGGGAATAGAATAAACCCATACAATAGGGACTTTTCAGATTATGTAGTTATGGCACTATGATCCCACCTTAACTGCTGTGGCTATATCCTATAGAATCCTGAAATTTGTACTTTGGTGAGGTACTAGATCTCTCTGGATAAGAATCCTAAAGAACATACCCACCAATGTCCCAATTAATGCTCTGCCATCCCACTTCTTTAGCAGTTATTAAAATGTCCCAGTTTCTCTCCTCCCAAGGTCTCCCATTGTCCTCAACTTACATCAGTTGCTGCAAACGAAGTTCAAAATGCAAAAGTAGTTTGCACTTAATTAACTAATAAGTAGCAGGGAGAGAAGGGAGTAGGATATTGCCCTTTCCAGTAGGCTCAGAAAAAGCAAACAGCTGCAGCCTTTCCTAGCCTTGTGTTCTTCGTTACTGATAACTTTTTTCCATACCATGATGTTGTATGGCCGCATGTGTCCCTGTTATTAATTGTAAAATGTTGGGAAAGGGGCTATGATATATCTGTCCTTAAACTACAAATCAGACAATTCCATAAGATGCATGTAGGGCAAGCAAGGTGGAATCATAGCACCATAACTGTGGTGTGTGAAAGGGCCTTAACTCTGGAGGTCTTCCCTCCTTCTCATAGGAGTAATAGCAAAGACTGAAATTATAAAGTGCTAGATGGAGACAAGCCCACTGAAAGATTTAAATCTGTGGCATGTCTTTCCAGTGAGAGTGCTAAAGGCATCCATGACATTTCTGAAGACATTCCCCTCAGACTCTATGATCCTAAAACTCATAGAGTGCCAATCCCATCAAGCAAAATTCACAGCTTTGATATGACAAATTATTACAAACAATTGATGGAAAGATTCGAGGGGCATTAGATCAAGTAGGATTCAGTCAAAGCTTGGGCAAAGATGGGGGTTTGATATCTTGGGGAGACATCCAAACAGATCCATAGGGATTTATGCAGGACATGGGTCAGGAAGGTTTTATTGGCAACCAAATGGAAATGGTAGCCTGGTTTCCTAGATTGCTGCCCGGTAATTGGGGTGTATTTGGGGCCGTACATCCCAAACGATGGTGAGAAGTTGGCGCAGGACCCGATCCTTGCCCCGGGCTTGTCCACCCTGCATCGCCTGCAGTTTCTTCCGGGTCTGTGCCTCCACTTCGGCAGACAAATTCCCCTGAGAGCCCAGCGCCTGGAGGGAGAAGGAAGGAGGAGAATAATCGGGTTACTCCCAAATTATGATAATGGCTTGTCTCTTGTGACCCTGCAATCCATAGTCCAATTTAAACATAAAGAAGAAAAAGAAGAAGAGACAGCGAAGGCCTTGAAATTTTCCATAACGTCAGCATCTGGACAGTAGAATGAGCTGGGTCCATGCATCCCTCCTTCTCTCTAATTTTGCAAGTGTGGGGCACCCTATGTGACACACACAGTTCTGTCCTCCAGAAGCTCAGTACTTGTGTCTCCAGACCACAACTCCTCTTGCCTGAGATGGCCACCTTATTTCCCCTGGTAGAATGACCAGCCTTGCCATGTAATCTGGCCTTTGGTTCAAACATCATGCTCTTTCATTAGGCAGAGTTGGTGCCATGGTGTTGTTTGCTTGGCGTGGGATTCTTCCTGGGCCAAATTTACTTGAAGTCAGCTTTCAGTTCTATCAACATGACTTGTGTTGATGTGTGTGTGTGTGTGTGTGTGTGTGTGTATGTGGGGGATTTGCTGTCCCACCTCAGGCAGCAAAATGTTTATGGTTGGCCCTGCACCCTTGTCTTATCAAAAAGAACCACAGTCTGATTTCCAAATCCCCTAATGCTAACCATGATGGTGGCCCTAGATACCTGAGGTAGGCAAGTTGCAGTCCTCCAGATATTTTGGGACTTTAACTCCCATCATCCTTCTCCACTGGCTGTGCTGATTGATGGGAGGTGCAATCCAACAACATTTGCCCACCCTTGATATATATAATGAATGTGAATTCTGCTGCCCTCTAGATGCTGAACTGCAAGTCCCATCAGCTATAGCCAACAACAGGTGAGGAAAGCTTTTTTTTTGGGGGGGGGGGAGGAATACTAATACTAATACTACTAATAATAATAAGAAGAAGAAGAAGGTAAGAGCTGAGATTCAACAACATCCAATTCCTACAACTGACATATACTATCTCCTTTTCAACAGGTCTATGAGCCACTGCTTACTACTAATTTCCAAGTTACATACTCTCCAATTGTCCCAATTTGATAAGGATAGTCTTGATTAATCCTCTGTAGTCCCACTTTTCAGCTGCTTTTAAAGTGTCCTGGTTTTTCTCCTCTCCTCCCATTTCCTCCTTCCCGCTTATCTTAATTCTTACTTGGCTGCAAACTACTGTAAGTTCAAAATGCATAATTTAACTTAACTAATTCCTGAGGAGAGAAGGAGGCCAGAAATTTTCCGTTCCCAGTAGATCAGGCAAAAGCAAACTGCCGCAGTCTTTCCTAAAGTGTCTGTTCTTAATCATTAATAACTTTTGCCATCTTGACCACACTCTGATGTTGTTTGGTACCACATGTCCTGGTTTTCAACTATGAAATATTACCAAACCAAAGTGAAGCCATATTACAGAGTCCTGATTGTTGAACAGGGGAGCTGAAAGAGATAACATTGCACCTGCTTAATTGATAGGATTCCAAAATTTATAAGTCTGCAAGGTGATGTTACAGAGGACTAAAAAGGAGCAAAGAAGAACAACTTAGGGCCTTTGCAGACTGCCAGAAATAGTGCAAATTGAGTCCACTTTAACTGCCCTGACTCAGTGCTAGGGAATCATGGGAACTGTAGTTTATTGTGGCACCAGAGCTCTCTGATAGAGAAGACTCAATGTCCCAGAAAAAAAATACAATTCCCATTATTCCCTAGCACCGAGCCAGGGCAGTTAAAGTGGACTCAATTTGCACTGTCTCTAGCAGTCTGCAAAGGCCCTTAATTGATAGGATTTCAAAATTTAAAAGCAGTTCCCAATACGAGATGTTTATCTTTTTGATACACCTGAGCAACATGTAGGGAAAGTAAATCAAATGCTTAATTGTTGATTGTTAAAAACTAACACCAGATGCAAGCTTTTCAATTTTGGAATCCTATCAAGTTGTTCTTCTTTGCTCCTTTTTAGTCCTCTGTAACATCACCTTGCAGACTTATAAATTTTGGAATCCTATCAATTAAGTTGTTCTTCTTTGCTCCTAAGACAGACTGCTGGGCTGTTCTATTCTGGAGGGGAGGAAACTGCCTTGATCAAGGATAGCAATCTTTCCACACAGATTCAGGGTCAAAACCCACCGTCCACATACACTCAGGGTTGGCAGAGGCGTCACTAGGGTTGGTGTCACCCAGTGTGGTAATTCATGGTATCACCCCCCCCCCCCCATTGACCTCCTCCATACCAGACCATACAGAATCCTTAGTGATGTTTTTTTGTGGGTGTACTAATTTACTCATAAATAATAATTCCCATATACCACTGAATGTAATGGTAATAGCTGTGACATAAACAACTCGCAAAATTAAAATGATGCCTTTAAATTACAATATCATATGCACAGAATAAATATGTTGACATGTACCTAGCTTCGTGTGGTTAAAGTGAACATTTTGTAAAATTTGGTCTTAAAAAGATTTTTATTAAATTAATTAAATTTCGAAAATTTAAATTTATTTTTTAAAAATCTGAGGCCTCTTCTTTCTCCTCCTACTGACTCTCACTGCACTCAGCACCATTTCTTCAGCACGGGTGAATTAAACAGCCTGTTTCTGCCCAAAAGCAGATGTTTGAGGAGCAGTGTGGTGTCACCCCCTCTTAGGGTGTCACCTGGTGCGGTCTGCACCCCCCTAATGATGCCAGTGGATGGTCGTGGTGGGAACTGATCTCTCACTTCTCCCCCTAGTTATATTATCATCATATCTCTTTATCTTTCAACAAATCCTTCACAATCCCCTCCCTGTTGATGCGGCCCCTGATTATTACTCCTGAAAAACATCCTCCAATTCCTATACCTTCATCCCAAGAAACGCCAAAAGGACCCCCCCCCCATCCTATCCCTGCCCCACATCTCACCGCCTGCTGCTTCTGCTGGAACTCCCTCTCCCGCTCCAAGCGGTATTGCTCAATTTCAGCCTGGGCTTCTTCCTTGGCCTGCTTCAGTCGCCGGGCCTTCCCTGAGATTGAGGCCAAAATAAAAAGAGAAAAAAGACACACTGACAAGGACAAGCTGGAGACCCTTTTTCTAGATCCTTTTCACTGGCAGGAAGGGGTTAGAGCAGGGCTAGGCAACCTTTTTGAGCCGGGGGCCGGGTTGCTGTCTCTCAGACAATTGAGGGGCCGAAGCGCCAAAAATAAATAAATAAATAAATAAAAATTTAAAAAAATTAAAAATTAAAAATATATGCATGCACACTCTCTCAGACCCAGAAAAGCCATGGCAAAACCCCTGTGGAGATTTTGCCAAGAAAACCCTAAGAACAAGTAATAACAACAATAATCAATATAATCATGGCGGTAGCAGTGGTGGCGGCAGGACCGGCCTGGGGCCAGTCCAAAGGCCTTGGGGGCCGCATTCAGACCCCGGGCCTTAGGTTGCCTACCCCTGAGTTAGAGGATCATCCTGGACTTCATATATGGGCTGAATCACATCAGTCTTGACAACTAGTATACCACCAATGATTTCCAGATGCTGGTCCTCCAAGTGTTTTGGACTTCAGTTTCCAGATGCCTTAGCCATCCTGGTCAATGGTCTGGGATTTGGGGAGCTGAAGTCCAAAACATCTGGAAGGCCAGAGTTTGGGCATCACTGCTCTAGGACACAGAGGGGATTTTTTTACCCTCCAGATGTTTTGGACTTCACCTCCCAGAGATCCCTGTCATCATGCCATATCCTATGTCAAGGGATTATGGGAAGTGCAGGTGAAAACATCCAAGGGGGCAAGCTTCTCCATCCTTGCTCTGAAGTGTGGGAGGGAGTGCTATGCTCAAATTTGTATTAATCATCTGGCCTTCTCAATGTCACAGAAAACGTCTCCCTCTCTCAACACCTTTCCAGAATCCAGAGTCGCCTTCCCCCAATCTCACCGTACAATAATACCCCCCTGCATATTTTTCAGGAAGCTATTTTGTTCCTCAGACCCAATCCTTATCAACATATTATCAGCCAGCTACATCCTCAGAAAAGAGAAATCTTGGCTTACGTTTCCGAGCCTCTGCCACCTTCTCTGCAGCCCTCTTCTCAGCTTGCAGCAGTTGCTGAATTCCCTGGGTTTGGCTGGCCATGGTTCCCTGGCAAGGATGCTCAGAGCAGCTAATCCTCCTCCTGCATCTCCTGAAGCGGGTACCACATCCTGCCAAAGCAGCGCCAGGGCCCTAGTGCTCCCTTTTTTCTGTCTATTCTGTCGCTGCTCTCTGCAAGTGCAGGGTGACAAGATGTCATAACTGCAAAGGAGAATAAGGCATCACAACATGTAGGACATTCTGGAACCATGCACGACATTATAAAATAAAAGCTAAGACACACTAATATAAATATAGATTCATTTCATATGGTTGATTTACAGATCTATTAAAGCTAAAGGTATTCCTCGTTGACAAGGTTGTAAAGTCGTGTCCGACCGTACTGTATTTTATTATTTGTTGTTGTGTGCCTTCAAGTCGTTTCCAATTTATGGCAACCCTAAGGCGATCCTATAAGGGGGTTTTCTTGACAATATTTGTTCAGAGAAGGTTTGCCATTAGCTTCCCCTGAGGCTGAGAGTGTGTGACTTGCTCACGGCCACCCAGTAAGTTTCATGGACAAGCTGGGATTCAAACCCTGGTCTCCAGAGTCCAAATCCATTGCTCAAAACACTACACAATGCTGGTGCTCAACATATGGACAAGGCCTGCTTAAATAATTGGGTGTTTCCACACTGCAGTTATCACAGTTTGCTACCATTTTAACTGCCATGGCTCCATCCCATGAAGCTGAGATCTTTAGTTTGGTGAAAGACTTAGAATTCTCTTCCTGAGAGCAAGAGTCTGATTCCCAGAACTACAATTCCCACGATTGTTAGAGCACCTGTGTATGTACACTACAGAATTAAACTGAATTAATCCTCAGTCCCTGGCCTTGTCTGTACTGGACAGGATACCACTATGCTATACTGACTCTCTTTTATTATGTACTCAACCAGTTTTTTAAATGAACTTATCTTTGTTAACATGCCTTATTGACTTGCAATATACTTATAGAACTCTGAGCAAGACAAATGCTTAAAATTGTGCTCTACTAGCAGCAAACCCTTAGATTATCTTGATCCATTTCAAACCGGCTTCAGGACAGGATACGGAGTGGAGACTGCCATGGTTGCTCTGACCGATGACCTCCGCTTGGGCATTGACAGGGGTAGTGTGACCCTGTTGGTGCTCTTGGACCTCTCAGCGGCCTTTGATACAATAGACCATTCCATCCTCTTAGATCGCCTGAGAGAGTTAGGAATTGGAAGCACTGCTTTGCAGTGGTTCCGTTCCTTCCTCTCTGGCAGATCTCAGAGGGTGAGGCTCGGGGACAGTTGCTCTTCCAAAATAGAGCTGAATTGTGGTGTCCCTCAGGGCGCCATCCTGTCCCCGATGCTATTTAATATCTATATGAAGCCGCTGGGAGAGATCATTCGGAGGCATGGAGCGCGGTGTCTTCAGTATGCTGATGACACCCAGATATACTTCTCCATGACCAGATCATCGTTTCAGACTTCAGATGGCGTCTCTCCTCTCAATAACTGTCTCAGAGCGGTAATGGATTGGATGAGGAAAAACAGATTGAAGTTGAATCCAGACAAAACGGAGATACTCACTGCTACAGGCCCGAAACCAGATTTGGGAATACAGTCTCCAGTCCTGGATGGAGTCACACTCTCCTCCAAGGACTGTGTTCGCAGTCTGGGGGTTCTCCTAGATTCGTCGCTTCACATGACTAGTCAGGTGAATGCGGCGGTCAGGAGTGCCTGTTATCAGCTTCGGCTGATACGCCAGCTGCGCCCTTATCTGGATGTGAGGGACCTGGAAGCAGTGGTACACGCCCTGGTAACCTCACGCTTGGACTACTGTAACACACTCTACATGGGGCTACCTTTGTGCCTAACTCGGAAACTACAATTGGTACAAAATATGGCAGCCAGGTTAATCACTGGAATATCCAGGAGGGAGCACATAACACCAGTGCTTAAATCCCTCCACTGGCTGCCGATCAGTTTCCGGGCGCAGTACAAGGTGTTGGTTTTAACCTATAAAGCCCTACATGGCTTAGGTCCATCTTATCTTAAGGACCGCCTCTTCCCATATGATCCCCCCCGCGCCCTGCAGTCCTCTGGGAGGAATCTGTTACAGCCAATAAAGACCAGGCTGTCTCAGACCTCCCAGAGGGCCTTTTCCGCCACTGCCCCAAAACTATGGAATGGCCTGCCGGATGAGATCCGTCTGACTACCACACTTGCTGCTTTTAAGAAAGCGGTAAAGACGGATCTCTTCCGACAGGCCTTTCCAGAATAACATCTGCAGCAACAAGATGAGTTAATTTTTTTTTCTCCGAGCTGGCACAATTGATCTTTTGGTTTTATTATATTATAGTATTTTAATTTAATGCATTGCCTTGTTTTAACCTTTTTCAATTTAATTCTGTTTTAAGGGGTGGGAGGGAGATTGTGGGCGCTGGGTATGTTTTAACTTGTTATATTTTAAATGCTGTAACCTGCCTCGATTGCAATGCAGAGAGGCGGGCTATAAATAAAACTTATTATTATTATTATTAGAAAGGAAATTATTCCTTTCATTTTTCCATTGTGCTGAAATTAAGGGGGAAGGGACAATTCAACATTTGCATTGTGTCCTCAAGCAGTCCATTGGCTAACATGTTTGTTGTCTTTTTCCTCTCTGAAAGACAAACGTACTCTGAGCACTGGGTGCAAGTCTTGTCTGTTGTTGCTTCTAGGAAAAAAATAAAAGAGCTTTAGAAGGATCCATCCTATCCTCCTATTTGCAGCAAGCACAGCCTGCCAAGTAGACCAATTTCTTCAAGGGGATCAGCAAATGTGGTGTTACCCAATTGACTTCTTACTCATGCTCAGAAAGGAGGACATTTTGGAATTACTCCTGGACAAAAGGTTGAAATGTAGGATATGTTCTGGAAAAGAAGAACATCTGGTCACCCTGTGCAAGTGAGGACTACTCAAAAATAGCCTCTCTTTAACAGCTCTATTACCTCCTGCATTCTGCTATGTCCATTTTAATTGTCTACTCAGGCCATCCAGATCTGAGGGCCTGACCCTGAGTCTTCAATTGTGGGTCATCTCCAAGTTTTGATGGGATCAGCTCTGGGCAAGAGGAAAAGTCTACCTACAAAGCCTGCTACAATTTTGCAAGAATTAACTGATTTGTTGCTGCAATTTGCAAGGACATTCCAGGGAGGCCTATGTATTTACTTAGGGTGCAACTACACTGTAGAAATAATGCACTTTGACACCATTTGAACTGCAATGGTGCCATCCTACAAAATCCAGGGATTTATAGTTTTGTTAAGCACCAGCACTCTGGCAAAGAAGGCTAAAGACCCTGTGAAACTACAAATCCCAGGATCCCATAGGATGGAGCTACAGCAAGTCACGTCAAACTGCCTTATTTCTACAGGGTAGATGCACCCTTTATCAGTTAGCTGGGTTTATCTTGGAGGAGATAGGGAAAGAGACAGTAAAGTCAATTGGAGTTTAAATGTCTTAAATAAGCACTTGATACATTATTTTTGTCAGGTGCCCTTATTGGTTCCCCTGCCATGAATATGAAAAATAGTTAAATGTGGTTAGAGATATTAGGATTGCAGGTCCCATTCTGTTGTGGTTCAAGTCACAAAACACAGTAAGGCTATGTATAAAATATGTATTATTACATTTGTGGGAAATTAAGACTAAATAAATAGAACATTGTGTAATATGGATATCAAAATAATGTGGAGAAAAAAGAAGAAAGTAAAGCTAAATAGAAAACACTATTTTCTATTTTTTAATTTAAAGTGGAATTAGACAACTTAGTTTGATCTTCAGATAAAATCCAAAAGTAAAGAAGTGTAAGACTTATATGAGAGGAAGTCAAAGTTAAGTGTTAATTGTTTTTTATTAAGGAAACTTATGTGTGTAAGGATGTCAAGATTGTGTTGTGTATTGTGTGTACTGTAATGTATTGTCAATGTTTAAGTGAGTTGTAAGTAAGGGCCTTTACAGACTGCCAGAAATAATGCAAATTGAGGCCACTTTAACTGTCCTGGCTCAGTGCTAAGAATCATGGGAACTGTAGTTTATTGTGGCACCAGAGTTCTCTAGCAGAGAAGGCTCAATGTCCCAGAAAAAAATACAATTCCCATGGTTCCCTAGCACTGAGTCAGGACAGTTAAAGTGGCCTCAATTTGCACTGTTTCTGGCAGTCTGTAAAGGCTCTTAGTTGAGTATAAATAAAGATATGATGGGGGATAAAACCGTGAATCTTGACAGTTTTGTGTATTGTGGATCTGTAATTCTGAAAACACTACAATAGTACTGTTGACTGAGTTCAGACACCTCATATATGTGGTGGCCGAAGTAGTTCAAAGGAGGTGGTGTCCAGTGGTAAAGCCTTGCACGGGGCATTTAGAATTTGGTACCATAGTGGCGGGACAGATGGAGGTCTTCACATTTGGGGGCAGTGAAGGGAGAGTTGGTTGACCTGCACAAACCACCAATTTGGGGAAGTCTACCTCATTAAATCAACTGGCTGTCCTTTGGCAGGTCAACCCTCTGCGATTTGTAAAAGCAACCCAACTCAAAGGGACTGTATTTGTGAAGGAACACACACAAGATGGAAAATACATATGACAAGAATCTGAAATTGGGGTTAATATTTAAAAGGGAGGTGTTGTTGTTGTTGCTGTTGTGTGCCTTCAAATTGTTTCTGACTTGTTGTTGTTAACTGCCTTTGCATCGATCTCGACCCATGGTCACCCTATGGATGAGACATCTTCAGACCCCCCGTGTCCTCTACTGCTCTGCCCAGCTTCTGCAAACTCATATTCTTGGTCTTAATAATAATAATAATAATAATAATAATAATTTTTATTTATATCCCGCCCCTCTGCCAGGCAATCGGGGCGGCGTACATCATTATAAAATTTCAAAACAATAAATCACAATGAAATCCCATCTCTCCATCTCCCACCCACCCATCCCCCCCAAAACATACTAAACAATTTAAATAAGATTAATTAAAAATTTACAATTTAAAAATACATAGTTCCTGCCATTGCGGGCCTCCAAGGGCTGCAAGTTGGCAAAAACAGTCCTCCGAGGCCATAGGACGCCGTCGCTCGTCGCGTGATGCCGGCGAAAGGTGGAAACTGCCCTGCCCCTGGAGAAGGTAGAAACTGGGCGGCTTTTGAAGCTACTGCCCGCGCTCCAGGGAGGCTCGCCGACACACCTGATGCCGGGCTCACAGGAGGGAAGGTGTTGGGCGGGATACTCGTCCTCCACTTGTCCCCCTGGGGTGCCCTGCCCCTCCATCTAGCATGTGGCCTTCCTCTCTTTCTACTTCCCTCCACCTTTCCTAACATTACTGTCTTTTCCAATGCCTTCTCATGATGTGTCCAAAGTACGACAGCCTAAGTCTTGCCATCTTGGCTTCTAGGGATATTTCTGGCTTGATCTGCTTTAGGACCCATTTGTTTGTCCTTTTGGCTGTCCATGGGATCCTCAGCACTCTTCTCCAGCCCCACATTATCTCAAATGCATTGATTTTCCTCCTATTTTCTTTCTTGACTATCTCATATCCATACATGGTAATAGGGAATACAATGGCTTCTATGATTCTGACTTTTGTGCTGAGTTGTATGTCTTCACATTTTAGGATCTTTTCTAGTTCTTTCATAGCCACCTTCCCCCATTCTTAGTCTTCTGATTTCCTGACTGTAATCCCCATTTCTATCAATATTTGATCCCAGGTATGAGAACTCTTTTACTATTTCTGTTTCCTCATTTGTCTAGTTTGAATGTGTGTAAGTTCTCTGGGGTCATTATTTTTGTTTTCTTTATGTTCAACATTTTGACTGCCTTTGCACTTTCTTCTGTGATCTTCCTTGGAAGGTGTTCCAGGTCTGTGAAGTTCTCTGCTAGTATTATGGCGTCATCAGCATATTGTTAGCCAGAGCCCCTCAATTTTACTTTATTTTATTTTGCTTTATTTGGCTTTTAATATTTCAGTGGCCGCATGGTCAGGCAAGACCACATGGCATTTTAAAATTGAGAAATCTTTCTTCCCCCTATGACCCCCTGCCTGTAGCCCTCCCTTCCTAGAGAATTGCAAATTCCTGAAAGTCCTCTCAGGTGGTTATGACTCACTCCTATGAAACCAGGAACACAATAGACTGGCTAGGGCAAGGGAGTTGCCTGAGGAGGAAAGCATCAGAAAATCAAATACATTCCCAGATTGGCTTTGTCTAAGACCATCATGGTAAATGGAATACAAATATCCTGCTTTGTCCACACTCCCCACACCTCAATAGCTCTGAGTCCAACCCCTTTGTCCAATCTAGCTAGACAGGAAGACCCACAATAGGTAATCCCATCATGGCCTTTGTGTGATTGTTACAGAATAGCCTAGAGGAGAGATTTTGGGTATATAAGGACCATCCCAGGTCAACTCAGTGCTGCCATTTTTGGGTGCATGCTGAAATCACTGTCCTTCTGCTGCCCTAAAGTGCGCCCACGACCCTCATCCCTGCCGGTCGTGCCATTCATCAAACCCAACCATCGCCGCAGACCCGAAGACACAGGAGCGTCGGGCATAGGTAACTTTTCCATCCCTTCCTCCTGGACCCTCTATCTCTCTGAGCCATTCCAGTCTCCTTCCTTTTCTCCTTTAGTGTGCGAGTGTGTGTGTGTGTTGATGCTAATATTGTTAATAAATATTTGGGAATTGTAGTTCTACGTCTCAGCGCCTTCCTTAACCAATATCCATCCTTCTGTATACATTTGGTGAAGATCCCTGGGCATAAGTTAGGAGTGCCCTCTCATAATTTGAGCTAATTATAAATTCCCCTGAAGAGCATTTATCCTAACAATATCTCAAGTTGTTGCTATTTCTTCCTCCTATTTTCACTCCTCCCTCTTCCATGTCCAAGCCTGGTTTCCTTACAATATGTTCTGCATATAAGTTGAATAGGTAGGTGCTAGGATGCATCCTTGTCTGACCCCTTTGCCAATTGGGAACCATTCTGTTTCTCCATGTTCTGTTCTGACAGTAGCCTCTTGTCCTGAGTAGATTCCTTATTAGCACTATCAGATGTGTTGGCACTCCCATGTCTTTAAGGGTATTCTGACTTACAGGGACCCTAAGGTGAACCTATCACAGGGTTTTCTTTTCAGGATTCTTCAGAGGAGGTTCACCGTGGCCATCCTCTGAGGCTGAGTGTGACATGCCCGTGGTCACCTAATGGGTTTTAATGGCCAAGTCAGGATTTGAACTCTGGTCTCCAGAGTCATAGTCCAATGCTCAAACCACTACATCACGCTGGCTCTCTTTGGGTGCATGTACACTGTAAAATGATGTACTTTTACACCTCTTGAAGTGGCTGGAGTTCCTTCCTATGGAATCGTGGAGTTTGTAGTTTTGCAAGGTCTTTAGCCTTCTCTGCCAAAGTGTGCTGGTGCCTCACAAAACTACAAACCCCAGGATTCCTGGGCAGTTCAAGTGGTATCAAACTGCATTAGTGATACAATGGAGATGTACCTTTTGTTTGGACAGACATTTAAAAGAGGGGAAATGGTATGTGTGTGTATGGGGGTGGGTGGGAAGAAACTCTGATATTTCAAGAGTATTTTATAGTATTTGTTTCCTGAGGTGACTGCCTCATTCTGCCTAGAAATAAGACTCCCCCTGCCTCCCTGCCATGCAATGCTCTGCTTCATTACAACTGCACCAGTTAAAGCATGCTCTCCTCAGTCAATCAAGAAAAGGTTTATTTGATTAATCTCTTGATAAGCCATAAAAATGTGTGTATAACTTTTAGTCTCTTGGACAAGTGGTTGTTTTTCTTCCAAGAATTTGCCTTAGTGACGTACTCTGTGTTACTTGGTTGTTGCCTGGGAAAGGTAGATATGTGTGTGTTGTGTTTCTATGAGGCCTTCTGTTGTCAAGGGTTACAAATGCCTTTTCCACAAGGGATTCGGGGGAGAGCCAAGCTGTGGAGAAATGTATTATTATTATTCTCATTATTCTCATTATTCCCCTAACCCTAACCCTAACCCCTTCTTCTTCTCCTTCTTCTCATTATTATTATTATTGGTACCCACTCTTTTCTAGAACCCAGAGCAGCTCACAATATTAAAATAACAATATATTATTTTACCTATGTACCAAGGCCCTGAAATAATGTTGTTTTTACCAATAAAATGCTGAGTAGCGTGGCATAGTGGTTTGAGTGTTGGATTATGACTTTGGAGACCAGGGTTCTAATCCCGCTTGGCCATGAAACCCACTGGATGACCTTAGGCAAGTCACACACTCTCAGCTTCAGAGGAATGCAATGGTAAACCTCCTCTGATCAAATCTTGCCAAGAAACCCCCGTGTTAGGATCACCATGATTGGGAAACGACTTGGAAGGCACACAACAAAACAGCAATGTGTCTTAGGTCCAAACCACACTGCAGATATAATCCAGTTTGAGACCACATTAACTGTCCTGACTCAGTGCTAGACAATTCTGGGAACTGTAGTGTTTGTGAGACATTTTGCCTTCTCTGTCAGAGAGCTCTAGTGTCACAATAATCTACAATTCCCAAGATTCCCTAGCACTGAGCCAGGGCAGTTAAAACGGTCCCAAACTGGATTATTTCTTCAGTGTGTTTTGGACCCAAGATGCTCCTTAACGGGATTAAAGAAATACAGCTCTAGATTCAGGGTTGGCCCTATAGACTAACATATGTTTTATGGGAACGGCCAACATATGCATGTCCAAGATAAGATGGACTGCATCTATAGATTTTTGTGTTTTTTTTCAGGCTGTGAGGCCATGTTCTAGATTTCGCCTGCATCTATGCCTGGCATCTTCAGAGAATGGTGACATGGAAGTGTGTGGGGTATATATATAACAATATATTATTTTACCTATGTACCATAATTTTACCTATGTATACCCCACACACTTCCATGCCACCATTCTCTGAAGATGCCGGCCACAGATGCAGGCGAAATGTCAGGAATACATTCTTCTAGAACACGGCCTTATAGCCTGAAAAACCCACAAAAACCTATGGATCCTGGCCTTGAAAGCCTTTGACTTCACATTGGACTGCAACTCTTATCAGCTCTAGCTAATATTGAGGAATGGTGTTACTTGCAATTCAACATCTGTAGGGCCACCATTGCCCATTTCTAGTGTAGTGTATGTTACCATGCAGAAGGTATCAACTGCACAGGTCATCTTGAGGATCTCAATCCAACTGTTTGGTCATTCCTTCTTCCTCGTCATATCATTTTTGGGTTTCCCTGGTTCATGTGTGTGTGTCCAAACATGGCAATGGCAAACTAGTAGTCCTATTAGCATAGCACATTTGGGACAATTATGCTATTTGATCTTTATTAATTTCATCTGACCTTCTCTGCCCTCCTCTGTATATATTGGGCAACAAGTCCCATCATCCAGCAACCAGCCAGAACTAAACAGAAAGACTTACCCAATCCAGCACCCATCAGATGTGTTAAAACTATTGTACAACATTTGTCATCTTTAGCCAGTGTACTTCATGGTGCTATTGCACAATACATAGGCAAACAAATGAGAATCAGGAAATGAATAAATATATATGTAATAAATAAATACTGGAAAGTAATAATAAATCTGTCACAATCAATTAACACATATAAAAATATATGGTCCACACAAATTGGTAGCAATAAGTGTAAAGGTCTGTTGGACAGAGATCTGTCACTGGAGGAAAATCTTAACCAGACTTTTTGTCTTCTTCAATATTATTATTAAAGTTTTTATAATATTCTAGTTCTTCCCACTAGATTGTTAGTCTGAGATTAGTAGCAAAGGCAAGAGGTATGTTTTATTCCGTGAGGAATTTTGTACTGATATGCTTGACATAGGGCCTTTGCAGACTTCCAGAAATAGTGCAGATTGAGTCCACTTTAACTGCCCTGACTCAGTGCTAGGGAATCATGGGAACTGTAGTTTATTGTGGCACCAGTGCTTTCTGACAGAGAAGGCTCAATGTCTCAGAAAAAAAAATACAATTCCCATGATTCCCTAGCACTGAGCCAGGGCAGTTAAAGTGGACTCAATTTGCACTATTTCTAGCAGTCTGCAAAGGCCCATAGTCTGTTGGAAAGAACTCAATGGATAGATTCACACTCAATGGATCTTCAAACCTATTGCTACGAATTTGTTTTACCACACTACACTGTTATAGTGCTACTATTCTACCTTAACTGCTATGGCTGCCTCCTGTGGAATTCTGGGATTTGCAGTTTAAGGAAAGGCATTTACAATTCTCAGCCAGAGAGCTCTAGTTCCTCCCTAAACTACAAGCCCCAGGAGTCCATAAGATTCCATAGGATAGTATCATGTCTGACTGTGGAATAGTGCTATAGCAGTGTAGTGCGGTATTTTGTTTTTATATATGGATTATTGATGCATTATTACTGTAAGATTTATTACTTACAGATCTATTATTACTTCCTAATATTATTACATATATATTTATTAAATCCCTGACTCCTGTTTGCTTGCTTTTGGCCAATTTGTGAGTGAGGTCCTATATCCTTTTTTTGTTGTTGTACTACAGCCATGTTGTACTAGAAGCCGCATTTAATTCAGGAATTTGTTCCAACAGCGGCCAACCACATACCTTTGGGAAGTTCACCAAGCAGGACAGGAATGCATCTTCTGTCTCCTGTTCCCCAGAATACTCACGGGACTTATTTCAAAACACATCCCTTATTTCAAAACACATAACTGGACTCTGTGTAAAGCTGCTACAGTGTTTGCAGCATAAACTTTCTATGAAGTAAAATATTACTGTACAGAATTTATAATCACAAGATGTTATGATGGCCACTGGTGTAAAAAAAGGAAGGAAGGAAGGAAGGAAGGAAGGAAGGAAGGAAGGAAGGAAGAGCGAGAGGGTGGATAGAGATAGATGGATATATGGATACGATAGATAGATAGATAGATAGATAGATAGATAGATAGACAGATTAATGAAAGACAACATTGAGAGGGGGTTGGATGCTGTCTCTTGCTGTCTTGGGGACTGGGTGCAGAGATGAAAGGCAGATGTCTCAGGTTCTGCTGTTGGAAAAGAGAGTTAGAGCCACTGGGATCCTGTAGGTCACCTCCCAGAAAGATCATAATGGTAAGGGAGAGACCAACTTGGCTCCATTCATTATCCAAAGCAGCAACAGCAGCTGCAGGGGGGTTTGCTTCACCTGTCACAAAGGGAAGTAGCTCCCAGATTATGGAACAGCCTGCCAGACAAGATCCGTCTGCTTACATTTTTAGACAGCTTCAAAAAGGCTGTTAAGACGGATCTCTTCTGGCAGGCTTTTCCAGGATAGATACCCGGCCTCAGGTAACCCCTCTTTTTAGGAGAGTCCTCTAAGAACTCTTCTTTGACTCCCTCAATAAGACACCGCCGCTCTTCATTAACGTGCTGTTAATGAATGTTGTGTTGTGTGTATGTGTGTTTTATTGTTGTTAATGTCGGTCTTAATTTGTATGGTTTTAATCTTCATTTAATTTAATATCTTTTTAAGGGGGGGCGAGGGTATGGAGGGTTGATTGTATTATGTATTTTAATATTGTTAGCCGCCCCGATTGTTCTCAGAGGGGCGGGGTATAAATAAATTTTATTATTATTTATTATTATTAAGTAGCTACTGCAACTAAGAAAAGTAGCTATTCTAACAAAGAACTAATACCCAAATTTGTTTTTATTCCCTCTGCCCTCCCAACATCTTTCCTTTTGTGTTGTATATTTTAGATTTTGAGTCTGAAGGTAGACTATGTCTTGTTACTAATTTTTGCTAGCTACTCTGATTTTTTTTCAACTGAAAGACAAGTTAAAATGTTGTAATAAAAGGTCTGAAGTCATGGATGCCAGGGAAAACAAATTGGAGACAGCCATCTCTTCATCACACTCTGACAGCAAACATCCAAAGGAAGGTTGACAGTTAAGATGAGGCCTCAGCCTTGTCTAGTGAGGGAATCCTTATTCACTTCTCTCATTAGAAAAAAACCCCCAGAGACAATATGTAAAGGTGAACACCAGCATAGCATAGTGATGAATTAGGACTCCTGGAAACCAGGCTTCAAATACCCACTAAGGACTAAGCCACGGAAAGAAAAGGCAATGGCAAACTCTCTTAAGAACAAAGCTTGCCAAGAAAACCCTATAGTAGGGTGCCTTATGGTCACCATAAATCAGAAATGACCTGAAGGTATACAACACAACGTAAAGGTGCATTAATGTAGTTTATTAATTACAAATATTTCCAGTTTTCTTCTTTCCAGTTGATTGCACTGATAAGAAATCGTCCAAACTGGATTAACAATTTGCTCCTTATCATTTGTTATTGTCATCTTATTTTCTTCTTTCTCGTTCATTCTCTCCCCTTCTCCCCGCTCCTCTCCATAAATCTTTAACCACCCAGAAATTCAATAGCAGCATCTAAAGTGAGAAGTGTTTCTGAGGTAGTAAGGCAGCCCCAACACCAGTATGGAGAAAGGACGATGTAAAGGCTTGGCCTAATCTTGCCCACTGGGGAGGCAAATGGGGAGTATAGGACATAACTGGAGGACAGAAGACAGGCCCACAGTCTCCTTGGCTCTTGTGCAGGGCTCCTCTGAGTTCTCCACCAATGCCCTTCCAGCATAACTTTCAGGCCTCCCCATCTTTCCTTGGTCTCAATGCAAATCCCTTTCTATCCTTAACTGGGAAGTCATAAGGTTCAAGAGGGATAAAGGCACGTGGATGAAGGGAGGCAGTCAAGTTCTGAAAGGTAGTCAGAGCTTCCCATTGATGCTAATCTTGGCCACTGAGACACTGTCCGTGGACGTGATCCGCCCCTTCTCGTAAATGATAAAGAGACTGTGGGCGTCCTCAGGTGCAGGTCCATCCAATGCTGTCATGGAGGAGTAGCCGCTGGCACCACTCCAGATCTGCAGGGGTTCTTTCCACCACGAAGAGCCATTGGTGAAACTCCAGCGTAGTGTCATGTTGATTCCTGGGATGGAGAAGAGGGAGGAAGCAGGGTCATGTTCAGAGTATAAGCAAACTGATTTTAATAATAATTAATAATAATAATAATAATAATAATAATAATAATAATAATGTTTATTTGTATCCCACCCATTGGTAATCCAATCCGGGCGGCTTACAGTTAAAACATACAGTTCACAATAAAACATACAATATGAACAAACCCCCCTCCCCCCATTAAAACAAGATTAAATTAGAACAATATAAAACAACAATTCAATTTAAAATATTTAACCATCCAGCCCAGTGACTCCAAAAGCCTGGCTCGACGATCCTCCCATCACTTGATGGGGCCACGTGAGGATCGTCTCATGGACAGCTGTTAATCTAAGGCTGGGAGGATCGATCTAATATGACTAGTCTGGAAAGGCCTGCTGGAAGAGATCCGTCTCGACAGCCTTTTTGAAGCTGTCTAAAGATGTTAAGAGACGGATCTCGTCCGGCAGGCCGTTCCAGAGCTTAGGCGCAATAACAGAGAACGCCCCCCGGGAGGTAGCCACATGCCTCGATTTCTGAGGCTGTAGCAAATTCCTCCCGGAGGACCGAAGAGCGTGGGGAGGATTGTACGGGAGCAGGCGGTCCCTGAGATAGCTTGGACCCAAGCCATTTAGGGCCTTAAAGGTGATAACCAACACCTTGTACCTGGCCCGGAAGCTGATAGGCAGCCAGTGGAGGGACTTCAAAACCGGAGTAATATGATCCCTCCAAGATGTTCCTGAAACAAGTCTGGCTGCCATGTTCTGTACCAGCTGTAATTTCCGAACCAGGGACGAGGGTAGCCCCATGTAGAGTGCGTTGCAGAAGTCGAGGCGTGAGGTTACCAACGCGTGCACCACAGTTTCGAGATCCCTTACTTCCAGAAACGGGCACAGCTGGCGTATCAGCCGAAGTTGATAACAGGCGCTCCTGAACGTCGCATTAACCTGATTTGTCATCAGGAGCGACAAGTCAAGAAGCACCCCCAAGCTGTGAACACAGTCACTGGAGGAGAGCGTGACCCCATCCAGGACTGGAGGTTGCAACCCAATTCCTGGTTTCGGGGCCGCTACCGTGAGCACCTCCGTCTTGTCTGGATTTAGCTTCAATCTGTTTTTCCTCATCCAGCCCATTACCGCCCCAAGACATTCATTGAGAGAAGAGATGCCATTGGAATTCAAGACCGACAAACGAGATATGGAGAAATAGATTTGGGTGTCATCAGCGTACTGATAACACTCAGCACCATACCTCCATATAATCTCACCCAGCGGCTTCATATAGATGTTGAACAACATCGGGGACAAAATAGCTCCCTGAGGGACCCCACAAGTGAGGTCCCTCTTACTGGAGCTACAGTCCCCGAGCAGCACCCTCTGGGACCGACCCGAGAGGAAGGACCGGAACCACTGCAGAGCAGTGCCTCCGATACCTAACCCCTTCAGGTGGCCCAAGAGGATGCTGTGGTCTATTGTATCAAAAGCCGCTGAGAGGTCTAAGAGCACCAACAGGGTCACGCTACCCCTGTCGATGCTCAGACGCAGATCGTCGGTCAAGGCAACCATGGCAGTCTCAACCCCAAAGCCTGTCCTGAAGCCGGTTTGAAATGGGTCTAGATAATCGGTTTCATCCAAGACTGTCTGGAGCTGAAGAGCAACTGCTCTCTCGATCACCTTGCTCAAAAATGGCAGCAATGACACAGGCCTATAGTTCTTCATGTCCAGGGGGTCCAGGGAAGGTTTTTTCAGAAGTGGCCTAACCGCCGCTTCCTTTAGACATGATGGAACATGTCCTTCCCTGAAGGATGCATTGACGATATCCGTAAGGAGTCTCATCACTGCATCCCCCCCCTTGGATGGCCAGCCAAGATGGGCAAGGGTCGAGAGGGCAAGTCGTCTTCCTCACCTTACCAAGCAGCTTGTCCACGTCCTCGGTACTCACAGATTGCCACTCATCCAGTAAAATTACATCGGCGGAGTCAGTGGACGCCTCGCCTATAGACTCTGTCCCAATGGTCGTGTCAAGGTCGGCTCTTATCTGAGAGATTTTGTCTGCAAAGTAGTTGTTAAATGCGTCACAGCAGGTCGTTGTCAGGTTAAGCAAGGGATTTGGCGCAGGGGGCACCTGCGTCATCTCCCTCACCACCCTAAACAGGTCTGCCGGACAAGACTCTGCAGACGCGATACGTGCAGAGGAGAACGCTTTCTTTGCTGCACGTATTGCCTCCCGATAGGAATAAAGAAAATTCCTATGGCGAGTTCTGTCAGATAAGAGTCGAGTTTTCCGCCACTTGCTCTCTAGCCGTTGTCCATACCGCTTCATCCTCCTAAGCTCAGGTGTATACCATGGCTTACGATTTGGAGCGGGATGGCAAGGGCGCTTGGGAGCGATCGTGTCGATGGCCCTGGTAAGGTCGGTGTTCCAAGTGTCAACCAGAGCTTCGACAGGATCACCGGCATTCCCAACCATTAAACCCTCTAAGGCTTTCCGGAATCCAGTTGGCTCCATTAGCCTTTGAGGGCGGACCATTCTAATAGGTCCACCACCCCCGGCGGGGCAGGTACTGGCTGTAAGTTCCAGCTTGACCAGGAAATTATCTGTCCATGACAATGTGGAGGTATGAACTACCTCCGCCCACGGATATTCCTGCTCCGTACTGAAGACCGCATCGAGTGTATGACCTGCACAATGTGTGGGCCCGTTGACCAATTTTTGGCTGACAATGCCCAGGTTCCTCCCCACTGCCCACCAGCCTGGTCATTCATTCTTCCTATTTTAGCTTTGTTAACTAGAGGCTAAAAATATTTATGTCCTGATATGGGACATAAAGCCGTGACAAACACCATTCTTGTTCTAGTATTACATACAGTACATATACAACTTTGATGGGCTAGTTAAGAACTTTGGCTTAGTGTAGGTGCAGTTATACTCTGCCAAAAAGTATTAGGTTAAACAAATCCCTCACTTGCTTTGTCGATAATTTCTTTGTACAAAAGGTGGAGGAAGCAACAAGGGGATCAGCTATTTTGCCTTTGATCCTAACCGATAGAAATGAATTGATCAATGTGGTGGAAGCATTGGGATCATTGGGTGAGAGTGACCATGTCCTCTTGGGATTTGTTATACTGTGGAAACAGGAAAACAAATGTAGCCAATACTTGTAGGGTGAAAGTTAGGAAAGCTAAAGGTCCGAATGAGCTCAGCCTCTCTAGAGCAGGGGTCGGCAACCTACGGCCCGGGGGCCGGATCCAGACCCCTGAGGCCTTTGGACTGGCCCTAGGCCGTCCTGCTACCGGCACCCCCTGGCGGCGCCGGCATTTTGTTTTCCAAAATAGGGGCTGCGACTCGCTCACGCATGCGCAGTATGGCAGAAGTACTGCGCATGCGCGAGCATGCACAGCCCCATTTCCCCCCCCTCTCGGCCCGCGGAAGACCTGGAGACCAGCGGACCAGCCCCAGGTAAGAAGAAGTTGCCGACCCCTGCTCTAGAGAGATTAAAAATAATAAAAAGCTTTTCGGACTATGTTCAGAGCAATAGGAAGAACAAGGAAATGTAGGACCACTGTATAGTGAAGATGGTGAAATGCTAAATGTGTGGGGTATAGATAAATGGGACAGAGGGAAGGCCAAATTGTTTAACACCTTCTTTGCATCAGTCTTCTCCCCAAAAGGAAAAAAAATGCTCTAACTGGTGAAAGTGCAACAAATCATGCAGTAAGAGGACTGCAACCCAGAACAGCTAAAGAGGTACTAAAAGAATACCTAGCTACACTAAATGAATTTAGGTTTCCAGGGCCAGATGAGCTGCATTCAAGAGTACTAAAGAAACTTGGAGATGTAATCTCAGAGCCAATGTCAATCATCTCTGAGAATTCTTGGCAGATAGGAGAGATTCCAGCAAATTGGAAAAAATATGACCCATGAAACTACTAACCAGTCAGCTTGACATTAATACCAGGAAAGATTCTATTATTAATAACTATAAATAATTAAACAGTCAGTCTGTGTGCACTTAGAAAGAACACTGTGATTACTAAGAGCCAGCATGGGTTTCTCAAAAGCTACACCATGCCAAAGTGACTAGGACACGGAGCAATGGATTCAAACTACAGGAAAAGAGATTCCATCTTAAAATTTGGAAGAGCTTTCTGATGGTAAGAGCTGTTTGACAGTGGAACACACTCCCTCGGAGAATGGTGGAATCTCCTTCTTTGGAGATTTTTTAACGAGAGGTTAAATGGCTATCCATTTGGAGTGCTTTGATTGTGTCTTCCTATGTGGCAGGGGGTTGCACTGGATGGTCCCAGATATCTCTTCTAACTCAATGATTCTAATCTTATCTCTTTTTTTGATAGAGTTACAAGCTTGGTAGATCAGGGGAGGGCTATGGTGTAGTATATCTTAATTTCAGTAAGGCTTTTCACAAGGTCCCTCATGATATTGTGGTAAACAAGCTGGTAAAGAGTGGACTAGACAGTGTTACAGTTACATGGATCTGTAGTTGGTTGACAGACCAAACCCAAAGAGTGCTCACCAGTGGTGGGTCTTTTTATCCCGGAGAGAAGTGTCTATTGGGGTGGATCAGGGTTCTGCCCAAGGTCTGGTGTTGTGTATTTCTCTTGATTTTGGCATGCTCTCCCCCAGTATGACAACCCCAACAGTATCCTCTTTAAGATATATTTTACTCTCATCCATTTGATGGAGTATGACTGACTCATTTTTAAAGATGAACATTCTGCCAATTTATTATGATTTGTTGTTCTTGGTGGTGGTGGGATAGCTTTATATTAGAAATACATTGTTTTCACCATTCTTTTATATTTTAATAACTGCAAGACATCTTGAGTACCTTAAGTCTTCCTAAGAAAAAGGCATTTAAGACATGGTGGGGGTTATGATTGATTGGCACAAAGGGCGAGTAAGCCAAAAAAACCCAAAACACCAAGGCAAAATGTTCAAACAATTAACTCCAACTGTACAGGCAAGCTTTGGAAAAGGAATTTCTAGATGTGGCCTGCTTTCATTGTCACCAGTCTTTTCCTGACTGGGAAAGTCTCAGGCATGTCTAGACTGGCCAATTAATCCATGGCCAGTCCAGAACATTATGTCCCGGACTGGCAGTGGATGGCGACACTTATACCTGACTGAATCCCCTGTGACACCACATTGTTGCGCAGACAGGCTAGCAAAGCTGAAACTGTATTGGCCCCTCTGCCACTGCCTTGCCAGCTAAGCAGCTCCCTGCAAGAGCTTGGCTGGTGCCACCATTTCTGCTGAAGTCAGAAAGGGGCATCCCACCGTATGATCAACAAGGAGGAGGTTGCACAGGAGCCCTGTTCTGACCTCACCAGAAATGACAGCACTGGCCAGGCTGTGGCAGACAGCTGTTTGGCTGGCAAGGCAGTGGTGGCTCTGAAAAGCATTATCCCCTACCTGCACTGCTTACCTCAGGGTAAGGGAGATGGCACCACATTTGCAGTCTGGACAACTGGGCTGAACAGGACCTGATTCAGCTATCCAGATAGCCAAGAGAACTGAGGCATTCTGGAGTTTCCTGGAAACTCCAGAGTAAACCACAGGTTCTCTTAAATTGGATTAACAGCTTAAAACAGTGGTTTGCTGAGGATGTGGCCCTGTGTTATCTGGACATATTGCACCGGGACCAGAGTGAGTCTGGTATATATCCTTAGTGTAGATAAGCCCTCAGTCCCACTTCCAACTGAAGTTCAGAGGATCACCCATCCTTTCTTTGAAGGTGTATAATTAGGCCTGAAATGTATTGTGGTGTTTCCTTGTAAGTCAACATGTAATATTTGTAGTCAATAAAACTGAGTGGTATCTTTTTCCCCCTATAGTGATCTAGATTCTTGTTCGTAGTGCTTACACACACACACATTCACTCACACACACACACACACACACACACACACACACACAAACAGACATTTTCTCTTTCATATCCACACGCTTTGTATTACAGCGTAGTGTAAATATCGACATGGGGATATATACTAATTCAGCATGGCATAACCGTCATGCAGAATATGAACACTGCACAAAACATGTCAGTAACTGGGTGTTATTGCACAATGCACAGCCACAATCCACAAGGCGCAATTGTAATGTGCAACATTTCTGTGTGTCTAACTCTGCTTCCGCCACCATCAGCAGAATATTCGCTGTGGTGAATAATTAGCCCTGTATGTGCAGGGCAACTTATGCATATTTATGTCACTAACAGGATGCTGGCCACTGTCTTGTAGAATCTCTCACACACATTCACACTTGCACAAACACATTCTTTCTCCCCCCACTCCACATTGATTTTTCACTCACGTTGCTGCTCATGGGCTGGGTTGCTAAAGAAGACAAGGCCAGCCTTGACTAGGGCACCTGCAGCCACAGCTGGGTCCACCAAGGTCTTATCAAAGGTCACATTCTCCAGAGGTAGGGTTTCACAGGCATCATAGCTGCGAATCACAATGCGACAACTGCAGTGGTAGAAGTTCTGGTTCCTAGCATTGATCACCACGGAACCATCTAGCAGCTCATAGGGCTGTTATGGAGAAAGTTAAGGGATGTAAATAAGATTAGTATGAACTTGAGGAGAAGACAAAAGTTTCCTTGCTCTGCGGATGAGTGCTTCCCTCCCCCATGCACCTACCATACTTTTACTTCTTCCTCTTGCATTACTTAGCATTAAAATAGAGGAGCCAGGGGAGGAAAAGATTGCTGCCAGATGGGAACACTCTGAAATCTTAGATTCCAAGACACAAGATCAAGGAACACTAATATCCAAATGAGGCAGGCATGAACTCCTCCCAGGATTTATCAGCAATCTTGCTAGGCAGGCTGGTAGCTCCCCTTAGTCCAACTCAGCCTGGGACACAAACACTATTGGTCTATAGAAACAAGGATCAAGCCAGCACGTTCTGTTCTAGACTTTTAGGCCAGAAACCTTCACTAAAAGTAGCAAACAAGAAGCAAGTTACTGGTGTCAGTACACAGGTCTCTCTGCAAAGGAAGCAGGCACACACACATACACAACACTATCTAAGGAGGTGGGTTTATTTACAAGAAAAAAGGGAATACTAAAAATAGGTATAGAAAATGTTGGGAAAAGTACAAGAAGGCAAAAGAAAAGAAAAGAAAAAAGCTTGGCTAATCCTAATTGATACATACCGAAATACAGGCCTCAGAGAGTAGGATCCCAGGACCAAAAGAACAAACACCGTAAGACAATAGCAAGCTATAAGGCATGGAGGAAAGGAGGAAACATGCCAACTCTGATCCCTTACTTTTATACCCCAAAGCCCATAAGCAGTCCTGGGTAATTCCCAATCTCTGTCTGACTAACCACCAGCTCCTCATGCTTTCTAGAAGCTACAGGTTTCCAGAAGAATATAACCAAATCATTAAGACCCAATTAATGTGGTTTCTGCTTTTGCCTTGAGCCAGCCTGATGAGACTGTGCCACTCCCAAGTTCAACAGATAGAAGTTGCTGGAAACAAAGAAGAAGAAGAAATGGATTTCTTCATAGACAAGAATATATAATCATGGTATATTTATTAATTTCTTCTATATTCTACCTCTCTGCCAACAAAGAGCTCAAGACAGCTATTAATAATAAAATATTATTATACTGAGACAAAAGCCCACTAATAAAAATCAAAAATTTTAAAAAATCAAGAAAGATAGAATAAACTTCAGCAAAGTAGTTAATTCCACAACAGAACAGCATACATGCCTGAATAAAAAGACCTATGCATGCAAGCATATGGACAATAGAGAGGAGATGCACTCAGCCCTCTTTAGCAGGAGTTCCAGAACATGAGGCCTGGTCTTCTCAAAAGATACTCAAGATTCCCTCCTTCAAATTTCAGTTTTTATATCTCTAGCCATTTTATTTAAAGAGACAAATTGGGAGGGGGGACGACGACGACAAACTACTACAGGCCATGTTCTACCCACCTGTTCAGGTAAGCCTGACCTCTATCTTTAGATCAAAGAAAAAAACATGGAAAGTTGCCTTACCTCACATCAAACTCTTTCTGTCTAGTAGTCCAATATTGTTTACTAACTGTCAACACCTGTCAGATATTACGCATATTACGCAGATCTTTCCTATCACATGTTATCTAATCTTTTTAACCAGACTGAAAATGTCAAGGATTGAATGTGGGCTAGGACTGCCAGGTTGGATCTGGGAAGGAGCTCCTGTAACTTTAATCCTTAACAGATCTTAAAGCAGGATGAGATACTCTAAAGTTCTGTCGAGCAGAACAAAGATGCCTCTCCTCCTTTACCTTTCAAACATGAACTTTTAGCCACAACCATTTCCTCCCAACATGACTATTCCCTTGTGTCTAGTAACAAAAACAGAACTAGGCACTCCTCCAACAAGGTAAAAACCGTGTTAGGAAAGGATGGGTGAGCTGAAAGTTGGTTTTGGAAAGTGAGAGAGGAAAGGTACCTTTGTCTGGCTTGGTGGAGTTTTACAGTACCTCATCCTGCTCCATGATTTGTTGAGGACTAAGGTTTCTTGTTCATCAGGCAGTGCAATCATTCAGTATATAGACTGGGCACAGCTCCATCCCTCACTCACATCACCCCAATGGCTCTGACTGGCTGCAGGATGTGCTAGGAAGCTACCGATATATTGCTGGTGTTGCGGATGGGCTGCCTGCCTCTGTCATCCTTGTAGTTCAGCAAAAGTAAGCTGGTAGAGCTTTTCATTCTGCCAGCTTCTGCACACTGAATTTAATGAGATTTAGGGCCTTTGCAGACTGCTAGAAATAGTGCAAATTGAGTCCATTTTAAGGGTTAGGGAATCATGGGAACTGTATTTTATTGTGGCACCAGAGCTCTCTGACAGAGAAGGCTCAATGTCTCAGGGGAAAAAAAACAATTCCCATGATTCCCTAGCACTAACCCTAACCCTTAAAGTGGACTCAATTTGCACTATTTCTGGCAGTCTGCAAAGGCCCTTACTTTGGAGCAGTGGTTCTTAACCTGGATCCTATCGAACACCAGGGGTTTGGTGAGTCAGTCTCGTGGGTTTGGCGGAAGTCAAGACACACATCCGATTATATGATTCGTGATGACACGCCCTGCTCGTCCATCATTGGCTGCAGGTGATAACCTGTATATGTTTTATATGCCCCACTATTTATATGCCCCATCCAACCAAACCAGCTTACCCCGCCTCCACTGACAGAAGTGGCCTTCTGATTGGCTGTGTGGCGTGATTGACAGCGCAGTGGCCCACTCCCATCACCGGATGGCGCTGACGGTCCGTCTGTATTGGCGGTAGAAGGGTTCGGTGAATGCGCATATGAAACTGGTGGGGGTCAGTACCTCCAACAAGGTTAAGAACCACTGCTTTGGAGTAAACTGACCAGGACCATGTTCCCTCTTTCTTTCCTTTCTTTCTTTCTTTCTTTCGAATCATGAGGGTTAGAAATCAATTTTTAAATTTGCTGAACGAAAACTCGGGTTCTAAAAAATCTAATGGGAAGCCAAAGTCTTGCAGTCGCTAAACCAGAGGTAGGCAACCTTTCCCCTTTAAGGGCCGAGGGACTTCAGCTCCCAGAAGCCTCAGCCATGTTGGCCAATAGTCCCATGTTGGCCAATAGCTCCTAGGATTCTGGGAGCTGAAGTCCCTCGGCCCTTAAAGGGGAAAGGTTGCCTACCCCTGCGCTAAACAGTACCCTAAAGAGCTCACAATGATCTGCTGCCTAAAGCACAGTGCAAGATGGCACCTCTCTAATTTTACATGCACAAGACAAGCAGACTGGAAGCTGAATCTTATTTCAACACTGGTGTGAAGATAATTTCTTCCACTACATTTGAGGACAACAGGTAAACGCAGGGAGTGGGCACAGACCAGAATATACAGCTCTATCCATGCTTTGTCCCTTAGCATTTGCTGTTTAAGGTTATTGTCTCACAGCTGAGCCAACCCTGGCCCCACAAAATGGGTAATGAAGTGCTCTGCTCTTAGTACTACTACCTCATACACATATTTGTGTATAATTATCCTAACAGGTGCTTTCTATTTCTAATTTAACAAATTGTGCACATTCATGATCACACCTACCTGGCATTCATCAGGATTAAAGTCACTGAGAAGCTTAGCCTCACCATAAGGGATCCCATGCAAGGGTTGCCGGCCATATCGCCATGTCAAGCCATGATCATCACTGAGGAGGCAGGAGATCCCGTCTCGTGTTAACGTCCCATGGCCACAGACAATCAAACGCCCTTTCTTGGGCTCATAACGTTTCTGAAAGTCAGAGGTGATCAGGAAGAAATGAGATTCACTTCCGGCTCTGACTCACATTGCTGCTTTATGGCTCCTCTCCTTTTCCTCTCAGGAATGTCTCTCCTCCTGTAAAAATCTGCCTGCAGGAATACTCCCTTTCAGAATAGCCCCTGCTCTCCATTCAGCTAACAGTTTCCTAATCTCTTTGCTGAGAAAAGTATCTTGTGATGCAGCTGGGAACATGGCCTTTTCAGGTTGACTCTCCCTCATCCAGAATTCTGAAATCCAAAATATTCAAAAAAATAATTTTTTCCCCATGTGTGGCTGTGATCATGACACTTTTGTTTTCTGCTGGTTCAATTTTCAGAAACTTTGTTTCATGCACAAAAGTATTAAAAATATTGTAAAATAGATCCTTGGCATCCATTGGGGTTTGATTCCAGAACAACTCTGCCCCTGTGGATACCAAAATCTGTAGATGCTGAAGTCCCATTAAATACAATAGCATTGTGAAACGGTGTCCCTTATATAAAATCATGAAATCAAGGTTTCCTTTTTGGAATTTATATATTTTAAAAATATTTTCAAGCCATGAATGGTTGAATCCATGGATACAGAATCCATGTATACAGAGGGCTGATGGCATAAAATTACCTTCAGACTATGTGATAAGATGTATATGAAATGTAAATGAGTGTTGTGTTTAGACATGGACCCCATCTTCAAGTTACTTCATTATGTATGTATATGTAAATTTAAAAAAATCCAAAAAGCCAAAACACTCCTGGTCCCAAGCATTTCTGATAATGGAGACTCAGGGCCTAAGCAGACTGCCAGAAATAGTGCACATTAAATTGAGGCACTGCCCTGGCTCACTGCTAGGGAATCATGGGAACTGTAATTTATTGTGGCACCAGAGCTCTCTGACAGAGAAGGCTCAATGTCCCAGAAAAAAATACAGTTCCCATGATTCCCTAGCACTGAGCCAGGGCAGTGCCTCAATTTAATGTGCACTATTTCTGGCAGTCTGCTTAGGCCTTCAGTCTGTACCTGCCTCAGCTGGATTACTACGGGGGGCTGCAGACTGCCAGAAATAGTGCAAATTGAGTCCACTTTTAGGGTTAGGGTTAGTGCTAGGGAATCATGGGAATTGTTTTTTTCTGAGACATTGAGCCTTCTCTGTCAGAGAGCTCTGGTGCCACAATAAAATACAGTTCCCATGATTCCCTAACCCTAACCCTAAAAGTGGACTCAATTTGCACTATTTTTGGCAGTCTGCAACCCCCCTAAGTAATTCAATGGTTTTGTATATTTGCTCCATAGAGCTAAAGGTGACATACATAGCCTTCCTCAGTGCTAATTTATCCCCATAAAAACTCTGGAAGGTTGATGAATATGAGAAACAGTGACTGGGTGTCATAACTTAGTAGATATTTGAACATGAGTTTCCAAGTCCTGTTTCAATCATTCCAACCACCACACTGTTTCCCTAGGAGCATCAGTTAGCTCCTAGCTCTGTTTAATTTTTTTAAAGGTCAAGACTTTTCTTTTGGGAAAAGTTCTGAATGTTTAATTCACTGCAAAGGTAATTAATACCTATACACCCACAGCCTCAGAAAATCCTGCCTTGGGGTCACCATAAGTCAGAAATGACTTGAAGGCACACAACTGCTGGTGAACTGAAGCAGTGCAATGTGTGTGTGTGCACACGCACGCGCATACATGCATGTGTGTATGTATCTTTAAGTCACCTTATAGGGACCCTATGAACAGGGTTTTCTAAGACCTAAATCCAGTTGTTTTCTGTGTGTCAACTTATGGCAACCCCATGAATTGCAGACGGTTATTTTAGGCGGTTTTGTCAGTTCCTTCCTCTAAAATATACTCTACAGCACCTGGTATTTCCTTGTGATCTCCCATCCAAGTATTAACTATATGGCTGACACTGTTTAGCTTCCAAGATCAGATGGGATCTAGTGTCTTAAGGGTATTTAGGTGTACAAATCCACTTGCTAGTCCTAACTAAAGCAGACCACCTGAAACAACAGGAACTTGGCAAATCAACATTTATTTAAGTTCCACTGCTTCAATGGGTCTACTCTAGTTAGGATTTCATTAGATTCTAACTACATGATCCCATATTTGAGTTCTGCTGGCTGAACTTGCCATTTCTCACCAACATGAATGACATGCCAGCAGGATTGCCCAAATGTTATGGCAAAACATATTGGTTGAGTTGTTCCACTGCTAAAGATATGCCAGCAAAATCCTCCTTTATTAGTTGTGGGGGGAGGAGTTGTGCAGGATATTGATGATCTTCTATAACTGCTGTCACCTCAGTGGCATCTGCACAGTCACAGCAGTTTGATACTGCTTTAACTGCCATGACTCCATGGGATTTGGAGTTTGCTATTTAGAAAGCACCAAGGCACCCTGAAAAGAGGGAGACAGTATGGTGTAATGGTTTGTTGGACTATGATTCTGGTGACCAGGGTTCGATTCCCGTTCAGCCATTAAACCACTAGGTGACCTTGGGCAAGTCACACTTCTGTCAACCTCAGAGAAAGGCAAGGGCAAACCTCCTCTGAACCAATCTTGCCAAGAAAACCCCAGGGCAGGTTCACCTTAGGGTCGCCATAAGTCAGAAATTACTTGAAGGCACACACAACACACCCACCCACTCTGAAGAGTGGTCTTGTCTGCATGGGACAAAAGGCCCATTTCCATCCTGTTCTGGTGACATCCTGTTCACATGACTTATGGCCCAAATTCTGATTCTGGTGCAAACAATCTGGATGACATCCAGCATCTTCATCACCAAAATCGGAGTATAACACCCTTAACAGGAATTTAAATTTACCTCTTACTCTGGATATTTTGGAAGATCTGGACACCTTCATTCCTGTGCAAGGGAGGCTGTCTGCATGGGCACCCCATTGAGCTGCCCAGTGCATCTGTTGCTGTTATGTCACTCACTCTGAGGTCAGAACGAGGCATGACTTTAAAAGTGGGCAACCTATGGCAGCAGCAGGCAGCTAGGTAGGGCATGCATGCAGTCAGCCGCCTCAGCACGGGAATGAAGGGCCAGGTAATGGGGTGAGATCTAGGCAGCTCCAGGGTCTGGATACTCCAGGCTGCTACCAGAGTATCATTTTAATTCTGTAGTATACACAGGTACTCAAAGGATCATGGGAAGCAGACTCATGCTCTCTGGAAGAGAATTCTAAGTCCTTCACCAAACTACAGATCTTAACATTTCGTGGGATGGAGCCATAGCAGTTAAACTGGTAACAAACTGTGCTAATTGTGCAGCCTGGAAGCACCCAATGATTTAAGCAGGCCTTTTCCATATGCTGAAAGCCAGCATGGTGTAGTGGTTTGAGCACTGGACTAGATCTGTGGACACCAAGGTTCAAATGCTAGTTTGGCCATGAACCCACTGAGTGATCTTGGTCAAGTCAAATGCTCTCAGTCTCAGGAGGAAGGCAAAGGCAAACCTCCTCTGAACAAATTTTGCCAAGAAAACCCCATTATAGATATACTTTAGGGTTGTCATGGTGCTGGCAATGACTTGAAGGGCACACAACAATAATACCGTAATTTCCATATTTTGTTTTACATCTCTGTAACAAGCGGGCCAGAAAGCTGCTCTTTTAATAAATGAGAGCTGAGATTGTCACAAAGCTGAGCATTGTTCCTATTACTATATCTTGTATTTTCCCTCCCTACACTCGTATGGAATCATGGCAGACATACTGTTGTTGTTGTTTAACTGCCCTTGAGTTGGCCCTGACTCATGGTGACCCTATGGATGAGACATCTCCAAGTTCTGCATCCTCTGCTGCTCTGCTTAAATCTTGTAGATTCATGTTCGTGACCTCCCCAACTGAGTTTACCCTTCTGGTGAATGGTCTTCCTCTCCTTCTACTATGTGTAAGAAAAATAGCCAAACAAATAGCCTTGATGTCTGGTACGTGTATGCTCACCTGGATGCCGTAGCCTGGACCAGGAGCAAACATGGTTGTGCCAATTTCTTCCGAGAGGTTCCGGGGGACACTCCACGTGACTCCATCATCACGGCTGCGAATTATCATGGTGCTGGCAGTAGTACATTGGTGGTAGTGGGCACACAGAGTATACACCAAGAACACAAGGTCTTTTTCCCAATCCACCACCACTGCTCCAAGGTTGAGGCCATCTGCCAGGGAGCCATCATCAACTATAAATGAAGTTGGACTCCAGGTAGCACCTTGGGAAAGACACATGCAGGCAATGAGTTATGCTTTATTATTGGCATTCCTATATCATTATTTCATTGTATAGAGAAGCATTAAAAATGGCTTCAAGCCAAAACAGGTGGAAACAAATCCAATGTGATAAAATTCAGTCTATGATAACTTCCCCAACCTAATGCCCTTTCTATGAGTGCATCTATACTGTAGAAATAATGCAGTTTGACACCACTTTAACTGCCATGGCTCCATCCTACAGAATCCTAGGATTTGCAGTTTGGTGAGGCATCAGCACTCTGGCAGAGAAGGCTAAAGATCTTGTAAAACTATAAATCCTAGGATTCCATAGGATGGAGCTACATCACTTAAAAGTGGTGTCAAACGGCATTATTTCTAAAATGAACTACCATCATCCCTAACCAGAAGAAAAGCAAAGCAAAATTATTTGAGAGAAACCAGTCTAATTCATTGGCAATATGGCAGGGCCAGTGTAGGGCTCAGTGGAACCAGCTGTGAAAGGACTTTCTGCATAAGGTCTCCCAAGGAAACACTCCTATCTCTCTCAAAAACAAAAAACAAAAACCCCTCCACTGCCATTGCTGCTTTTTTGTTCATTTGGGGAGCAAAGAATCTTTTCAGAGAAGGATGGAGCAACGTATATGAATGTGAGTGTTGTCATATTTCCAACATTCTCCTGTTGCTTCTGGGCTCGTAAGACTTTCAGAGTTTTAAACTGGGCGTTGCCTATGAGCCTTTAACACTAGCACTGTGTCAGATAGCATTAACACAGTGATGGGATGTGATGGGACCTGAATCTAGCATACCCCCACAACTGTTCCAATTTGGCAGGGACAGTCCCAATTAATCCGATGTTTTCCCACGTTTTCATCTGCTTTTAAAATGACCCAGTTTCTCTCTCCTCTTCCCATCTTCCCCCTTTGTCTTCAGTTTACTTCACTTGCTGCAAACTGAATTCAAAATGCAAAAGTAGTTCATACTCAATTAACTCAGCAAGGAGAAGAGGATAGAGCAGAATCTTTTCCTTCCCAGTAGGCTCAGGCAAAAGCAAATTGCTACAGCCTCTTGTCTTTATTAATAACGTTTACCATTTTGATTACATTCTGATGTTGCTTGGCCACACTTGTCCCAGTTTTCCTCTGTGAAATGTTGAAGGGTATTGCTCTAGATCAGTGGTCGCCAAATTTTCGGTTTCCAGATGTTTTGGACTTCAGAAACCCAGAATTTCTGGCTGTTGATTAAGCTGGGAGTTGAATTCCAAAACACCTGGAGGACCAAAGTTTGGGAACTGTTGTTCTATGTGTTGGGACTGCAGCTCCCATTGACTATGCTGGCTCAAGCTGATGGGCACTGCAGTGCAGTAACAACTGGACAGCTATATGTTCTCACCTCATGTACTGGAAAGTGGTAGTATTTATATCTCTGTGAGGTTCAAAACAGGGCTTGTCAATTTCGGCACACGAAGCTACTGTGAAAAGCATAGGAGGAAGCCTGGATTCACTTGTCCCTGTCAGCTGGAAACCTCAGAGAGGAAGCATCATGTAAGCACTAGATGTCTAGCAACAGACATGGGCCTTCTTGTTATCGCATGAAGAGTAATGGGAACAGAATTAAAGTGACCACTTTGTGGCATAAAAAGGAGAGAAGAAAGAGCCTTGTGATATCTTGAAGACTAATGATTTATATAGATATGAGTTCATAGAATCACAGAATTGGAAGAGACAACAAGGGCCATCCAGTCCAATCCCCTGCCATGCAGGAACTCCCAATCAAAGCATCCCCGACAGATGGCCATCCAGCCTCTGTTTAAAGACCTCCAAAGAAGGAAACTCCACCACTCTCTGAGGGAGTGTGTTCCACTGTCCGACAGCCCTTACTGTCAGGAAGTTCCTCCTAATGTTGAGGTGGAATCTCTTTTCCTGGAGCTTGCATCTGTTGTTCCAAGTCCTATTCTCTGGAGCAGCAGAAAACAAGCTAGCACCCTCCTTAATATGACATCCCTTCAAATATTTAAAGAGGGCTATCATATCCCCTCTTAGCTGTCTCTTCTCCAGGCTAAACATACCCAGTTCCCTAAGTTGTTCCTCGTAGGGCATGGTTTCCTCTGGACATGCTCCAGTTTTTCAACATCCTTTTTGAATTGTGGTGCCCAGAACTGGACACAGTATTCCTGGTGGAGTCTGACCAATGCAGAATACAGTGGCACTATTATTTCTATGAATGCAGCCTAAAATTGCATTGGCCTTTTTACCTGTGGCGTCACACTGTTGACTCATGTTCAACTTGTGGTCTACTAGGACTCCTAGATCCCTTTTACACATAGTCTCATTAAGCCAGGTGTCCCCCATCTTATATCTATGCATTTTATTTTTTTGCCATAAGTGCAGTACCTTACATTTCTTTGTGTTGAAATTCATTTTGTTAGCTTTGGCCCAGCTTTATAATCTATTAAGGTCATTTTGAATTTTCCTCCTGTCTTCTGGGGTATTAGCTATTCCTCCTAATTTGGTGTCATCTGCAAATTTAAGAAGCATGCCCCCTATTCTTTCTTCCAAGTCATTGATAAAAGATGTTGCATAGCACCGGGTCCAGAACAGAACCCTTTGGCACCCCACTGGTCACTTCTCTCCAAGATGAAGAAGAGGAGCCATTGTTGAGCACCCTTTGGGTTCAGTCAGTCAACCAGTTACTAATCCACCTAACATGGGGGACCTTGTCAAAAGCCTTACTGAAATCATTCTTTTTCAGTCAGCTTGGGCAACTCTTTGGTAGGAGAAGCCATTATGGTGCTCCTCTCTTGCAAATGCCACCACCAGATTCTGTCTCAGTGCAGTGTAAAGTATTGGCTTCATCCTTCCATCTGAGGTGCAACCCTATTTCCATCTTCCCCATATGGGCTTTCCAACTGTGGGGCCAGCTCCATCATAAGACAGAATGAAACAAGCATGCATTTAGAAACTGATTGTTTTATATAATGTTGTCTTTGCTTGAGTGCTGTACAGCTTTTCAATTAATGTTTTACAGTGGTCCCTTGGTATCCGCTGGGGTTTGGTTCCAGGACCCTCCATGGATACCAAAAACTGTGGATGCTCAAGTCCCATTAAATACCATGAGGTAGTAAAATGGTGTCCTTATATCAAATGGCAAAATGAAGGTTTGGAATGTATACATATTTGGAATGTATACATTTTAAAAATACTTTCAAGCCATGGATGCTTGAATTTGTGAATAAGAATCCGTGAATACGGAGGGCCAACTGCATATGGTTTTAATTCTATGGACAGGATAAGTAAAGTGACTGACTGATTCCGTTTCTTTCCAACTTACAGTTTTCTTGTATTTCTCCCAACGCTTGAGTTACAAGATTTAAAGAGTGGGGAAGGCTTTAATGAATCCCACAAGACCTCCCCTGACATACCAGAACTTTAGCCAAAACATTCCCCGTTCTAAAAAATCTAGCTAAGGGGCTACACATGAGGTAAAAATGTTGGGTGTCCAATTTCCTGCCCCAATAAACACAAGTACTAAGATTGACAGAATGAGAACCAGAGATGGTGCCTGTGTCTTAAAACAGTTGTGTAGAAGAGGGAATTTCAGCAGGTGTTGCTTGTTACCTGGTTCCATGACAAGCAAGATCTGTTGAAATTCCCTCTTCTACACAACCATTAAAGGGACAGCTTTCAGTCTGGCAATCCTAGCAAGTAATGGGGTTCCACACTGGGGAGAGTTATAGCCCTAAAAGTAATTTTTCCAAGCTCTGCTGCGGGGGCTTTCTTAATAATGAAACACACACACACACACACATTTCATTCCCCTCCATTACTTCCAGCCCTCTTGGGCATGTTCAAACCTTTGTCCTGCGACCTGCGTAGGGCTATAAATTTAGCTCCAATGTCGGAAGAAGAATGTTTCCTGGCTTCGGAGAAGGCCAAAAGGGTGCCCCGAGGCGTTGCTGCAATGAGAGGGACCCTAAAAGTATTCACCTCTCCGATCACACTGCCGCTCACCCACAGCAACTGCTCCATGGTGATGAGAGGCTTCACCTGCAGAGAGGAGACCAAAGAAAGAGGAAGGGGTTATCAGATTGTTATTGAAGAAAATGTATAGGCAATGAAGAAAATTAACATCCCTGTAGAAAAATCATCTCCTGAGCCTAACGTTACTCCAGCTGCTGTTTCTTGGTCGCCAGCACATAGGCAGAATGTGGCAGAATGCTGGCTTACTGAAAATCAATGTACAGGTATCTCTCAGTTAATGATCCTGATATGCTCAGGGCATTATTCTTTAATAGAACAATTGGTACCAGAGGCAGAAGTAACATGGAAGGAGTAGGGAGAGGCTCCTACATCAGACAAAAGAGCAGTAGCAAACTTTCAAAACTAACAGTAAGCATGTGTGAAAAGAAACAAAACAGGCCAGGTAAGCATTGCATCAGTAGACAAAAACATGTTGAGCCTTCTAGAGATCACTTGAAGGCTTCTTCCAAAATGCATCCAGGGACAGTTTCTTATTTCACTAGCCACTCCTTTTCTTGCGATTTCCATTTTGGTGGCCAAACTTGTAGAGCTATAATTTTTAACATGCTGGGAGTAACTGGTAGGGCAGGTTTGTCAACAGTTTCTTTTTATCTGTTTAGCAGGTTTGCTGTTTTGAGATTCTGAAGACAGCTGCTGTTTACTTTGTCTATTATAGGCAGAGACACACACACACACAATTATATTGGGACCAGTCAAAGTACAATCCCATTTTTTTCCAGCACAAGCTTTATTGCATTTTTACTGCACAGATCTGCTGCAAAGAAGCACTGAAATTCTGTATTCCTCCATCCCTCCTTCAGCAACACATTTCTCAATGCTGATGCTGCTTTTAAGAAAAGCTCTAGCACTTTGTAAAAGAAAGGACAAGATATTCATGAAACAAAGAAACAAAGAGCCCAGTTCCTGCCACAATTTAATACATTTAGAATGGAGGACTGGACTCTGGTACAGCTTTGCATGAATGTGAAATAGAAACTATTGTATGTTTCTCCAGATTTTTCTTCTTCTTCTCCAGACTTGCTATTTGTGGTAACCATGTGATTGAAGGTGCTGCTGCATCATTCTGCGAACAAGTCAGAAGGTAAAACATTCAAAACATCCCTTGGATTTCAGACACGTTCTCAATGCATATTTGCTGTATTATCAGGCTGCAAGTGGAAATATAGAAGCTGCATTTACAGATGGATGAATCTGCTAGTTTGGATCTCTTCCATTTCCAGATCTACCACAAATTCTGGAAATGTTGCCTTTAAATGTTGGTGTTTCACCTGTATCTCTCCAGGTTTGGGCACATTTTTTTTTTTTTGCATTGAATACTTGCCCAATGTATACATGTTGGTAAGCAGTTTTCCTAATATAATGCATTTCCACCATTATTTTACTAAAACACATTTTTGTGAACTCTTTCTTTGTATATCTTGTTACAGCGGAAAATAATGTAAAATTTGCATTAACTTCATATGCAAGCAAAGTGATGCTCAAAATTCTACAACATAGACTTTCACCACACATGGAGTGAGAAATGCCAGATGAATAATAATAATAATAATAATAATAATAATTTATTTATTGGCATCCTGCCTCTCCCTGCTGAGGATCCCACAAGAAGAGGTACTAGGGATTATATTGCAAACATGTGTTGGATAATGGAGTGCACCAAAGAATTTCAGAAGAAACTCAATCTGTGCTTTATAGATTATAGCAAAGGTTCTTGAACAGATCAAGCCCAAAATCTTCCTGGGAAACTAAGGGGGTTGCAGACTGCCAGAAATAGTGCAAATTGAGTCCACTTTTAGGGTTAGGATTAGGGAATCATGGGAACTGTAGTTTATTGTGGAACCAGAGCTCTCTGACAGAGAAGGCTCAATGTCTCAGAAAAAAATCAATTCCCATGATTCCCTAGCCCTAACCCTAACCCTAAAAGTGGACTCAATTTGCACTATTTCTGGCAGTCTGCAAAGGCCCTAAATACCTTTGCAGACTGCCAGAAATAGTGCAAACTGAGTCCACTTTAACTGCCCTGACTCAGTGCTATGGAATCATGGGAATTGTATTTTATTGTGGCACCAGAGCTCTCTGACAGAGAAGGTTCAATGTCTCAAAAAAAAATTCCCATGGTTCCCTAGCACTGAGCCAGGGTAGTTAAAGTGGACTCAATTTGCACTATTTCTAGCAGTCTGCAAAGGCCCATATGACTATCAAACTGAGGCTGTTGTACTTTGGCCACATCATGAGAAGACAGGACTCACTGGAAAATAAATAATGCTAGAAAAGATAGAAGGCAGTAGAAAGAGAAGGGACCGTGTGTGCCAGTTGGATAGACTCAATGAGGGAGGCCATGGGCATAAATTTGCAAGACCTAAGCAAAATAGTGGAGGACAGGGGGTCTTGGAGATGCCTCATCCACAGGGTCACCATGAGTCAGGGTCGATTCCAGGGCGGTTAACAACACACTGTACATTTGCTATCAGGAAGAGAAGAACTTGTGGAAATAGTCTGCCTCAAATGTCAAAACATATGTACCTTGACTTAGGGGAAGCAGCCACTCTAATGCTTCACCTAAGGGCAAAATGTCTTGGCCCAGCCCTGATAGATCTGAATCTACTGATCAATTTCTGGGTGATTTGAAGTACAGAATCTCTGACGTAATTATTTTACAGTGACAAAATGACTCCAGAACAAAATGTGCAGAAGGACCATAAGATCATCAGCTTGTTTCTCTTACAAAACAAATTCTTTGGCTCACAATTCTTCCATTCTATCTGTAGGTCTCTTGTACCAGACTCTGGTTGATAGCTCTTAGGGTTCCAGCAAGAAAACAAAAGATGAAACAGATCCCTCAGATCTTCCCAGAGAATAGTTTTTTGTGGGTTTTTCGGGCTGTGTGGCCATGTTCTAGAAGAGTTTCTTTCTGACGTTTCGCCAGCATCTGTGGCTGGCATCTTAGATGCCAGCCACAGATGCTGGCGAAACATCAGAAAGAAACTCTTCTAGAACATGGCCACACAGCCTGAAAAACCCACAAAAAACTATGGATGCCGGCCATGAAAGCCTACGACTTCCCAGAGAAGTTGGACTGGCACCCTCTCTACTCTGTTTCTGTATAGAGGTGAAAACCTTTCTGTTTCAAAAGGCCTTTGAGGACTGATTATACAAGGTCCATCCCATTCAAGTCCCATTACCGTATATAGAATGGCATAGTAAAATGGTATCCATGATATATAATGGTAAAATCAAGTTTTTCTTTTGAAATTGTGTGTGTGTATATGAATATTTTCATGTCGTGATGGTTGACTCCATTGATATAGGATCCATGGATATGGAGTGCCTACTCTAGTTAAAAATGAACAAAGTACAACAGTTAAAAATTATTAAACTATTTTTAAAAGTTTTAAAAAATATAAAACATATAAAAACCTAAACAACGTGCAGAATTTCCTATCTGTTATTTTTGTTGTGTTTTTTATATGTTTTATATTTTTTAAAACTTTTAAAAATAGTTTAATAATTTTTAACTTGTGTACTTTGTTCATTTTTAACTACAGTAGGCACTCCATATCCATGGATCCTATATCAATGGATTGAACCATCCACGACATGAAAATATTCACACACAGACACAATTTCAAAAGAAAAAATTGATTTTACCATTATATAACATGGATGCCATTTTACTATGCCATTCTATATAATGGGACTTGAGTATCCCTGGATTTTGGTATGTGCAAAACCCAGTGGATGCCAAGGCTCACTGTATGAATTTTTTTAAAAAATGTTGAGTCTTCAATTGAGGAAAAAGAAGGGGTATAAATAAATATAACAACAACAACAAACCTTCCCTCTTCTGTTTTGCATTATAATATATTGACATTTCCTGTACCATCCCCTTCACAAAATTGTTGCTTTTTAAAAAAGATTCCCCTCCCGGACGTTATCACACGGGGGCAAATCTGCTGGTTAATCCACACAAAACCCAAACAGAAACTGGATTAGTGCCTCATGTTTTCACACGACGTCGCACAGAAACTGGACAGAAACTGGTGTTAACGGAGATCTTTTGAAATTCGGTTGTTTGGAGGAAATGCAAATGCGCAATTAAGGTAAATTTGCATTTGCTGTAATGTGATAGCCAAATGTGCATTTGGAAGCATTTCCCCGCATTTTCCCATGGTTCTGCGGGGTCCTCGAGGCAGCGTCTCCTTCCCTTCCCCCTCAGCAGACGGCTAATTGAGCCGTTTTGGGGGCAGGGAAGGGGAGGGGCAGCTGCACGATCGATGCCCCAACCCCTTCCCCAGGTCGTCCTCGGAGCAGCCGGCCCTCCGCACAGCCGGCGCTCCGGCGCTCTGAGGAGGACATCCCACCGCAGCATTTGCACACGCTGCGGTGGAGGAGTTGGCAAAGGTGCGCCGCAGCCTTTTGTGGCGCACCTTCGGCGGCTTGAAGGACGTGCGGACGTGGGCCACCCCGGGAAGCTGCGCTGCGGGGCCGAGGTATCCCCACACCTCGGCCCGCGGCACAGCTTCGCCGCCCCTGAAAGGAGCGCTAAATTGGTGCTCCTTTCACAAGTCGCCGAAGGTGCGCCGCAAAAGGCTGCGGCACACCTTCGGCGACTCTTCCGCCGCAGCATGTGCGAACGCTGCGGCGGGAGGTCCTCCTCGGAGCGCCGGCCGTATGGAGGGCCGGTTGCTCCGAGGACGACCTGGGGAAGGGGTGACAGCCGTGGTGAGTGACAGCCGCGGCGAGCATAGTGCGCATGTGCTAGAAGATCATTTCTAGTACATGTATGGGATTTTCTCACTTGTGTGTGAACGTTAAATGCGGTTTCAGCGGGAGCTTACTTTAATTGCGCAATTAAGGTAATTACGTGTGAAAGCCATTTGCGGAATCAAGGTTTATTTTTGGTTTATTTTCGGTATTTGTCATTTCCAGTTTATTGTCGGTTTGTGGCCCACGTGTGATAACGTCCTTAGTTGCCTTATGATCTCATGCATGAATTCTACATTTTAAGCTGTTTATTCTAGCTGCAATAACTGAGTTACTCAGCAGTACTTTAGTGTCTCAGCTGAATGGCGTCTTTTACATCAAGCTAACAAAGGGCCTGGAACAGGAATGATTGATTTCACAGAACTAAAATCTTTTTGACAGTGAATGTATTCTATTAATTGTTATGCCCAATTACGTTTTAAAGATTTTAATGAGCAAGTTAAACACATGCTTCACTCACCAAAAGCTGTGCTATGCCACACAAAAGTAATTTGGAATATCACATGTGTGTCCCCTTGAGTTGGGTTGTGCTTTATTTTCATTGTTGTGTCATTTGCTTTAATAACATGTGAAAGCCATGGAAGAGAATAACATGCAAAAGCCATGGAAAAGAAAGCCACCTAGGGGCATTAAAAATGATTCTGTAACTGTAGAAAACCCTATGATAGGTTTGTGTTAGGGCCACCATAGGTTAAAAATGAGTTGGAGGCACACAACAACTGTATACAGGGAGCCAGCATGGTGTAGTACTTTGAATGTTACACTCTAGGAGACCAGGGTTCAAATCCCGGTTCAACCATGGAAACCCACTGGGTGACTTTGGGCAAGTCACACACTCTCAGCCTCAGTGGAAGGCAACAGCAAACCCTCTCTGTACACATCTTACAAAGAAACTCCTGTGATAAGTTCACCAGTTAGGGCCACCCTAAACTTGAAATGGTTTGAAGACACACAACAATAATACAACAAATGCATTATACATCAAGGGTGATGAACATTGTTCGGTTTAAAGGCCTAATTTACAGAGGCAGCATTCTTGTGGCGGGTGAAGCCAAAGGCAAAAGGGCAGGGCCAATAATAACCAGCATTTTTTAGTTTAAAGCTCTTCATGAAAGTAGAAAAGCCTGAGGAGAGTCATCCCAATCTTCCAGAACGAGGGGAAAAAACTGTACAATAGCAGGGAAACTATAAAACAATGCTATCATACAGATGGTGAGTATATCCAACCTGGTGCTCTATAGGGAAGGAGCCAGGGAAATATGGTCCTTGGGCTCCCACTGTTGCAAACTCCAAGATCCCCCAATAAAAAAAAATTGCAGTTGATTTTGTACCATAAATGACTCCAAATTGCCCCTGATGTCCCAGCCTTTGTTGTTAACTACTTTGAGTCGGATCTCGACCCATGGCGACCCTATGGATGAGACAACTCCCAGACCCCCTGTCCTCTCCTGCTCTGCTTAATGCCTACAACCCCTTAACACTCGTGACCTCTTTAATAGAGTCCACCCATCTAGCATGTGGCCTTCCTTTCTTCCTACTTCCCTCCACCTTTCCCAGCATTATTGTCCTTTTCCAAAGAGTCCTCTCTTCTCATGATGTGTCCAAAGTACGACAGCCTTAATTTGGTCATCTTGGCTTCCAGGGAGGTTTCTGGCTTGATCTGCTCTAGGACCCATTTGTTTGTCCTTTTGGCTGTCCATGGGATCCTCAGCACTCTTCTCCAGCCCCACATTATCTCAAAGGCATTGGTTTTCTTCCCATCATCTTTCTTCACTGTCCAGCTCTCACATCCATAGATGGTAATAGGAAATACAATGGCTTGTATGATTCTGACTTTTGTACTGAGTTGTATATCTTTGCATTTAAGAATCTTTTCTAGTTCTTTCATAGCTACCCTCCCCATTCTTAGAGAAAATACAGACTGGCCAAAAAGGGCCAGCCCTGGGGGTTGAGTCAGGGTGTGGTGACCGCACGCTATGCATCCTGACTCTGCCCCAATGGCGCTGTCACACCATGCGCCCTACCACATGCCGGGCAGCGTCAGGGCGCTGCATTGGTGCTGCGTTCAGACATGCTGTGCCAAGGGAGCATGGAAAAGCCGCCACCACAGCAAGGGTGGCTTTTTGCTGCTCCAAAAAGGAGTGGCATTTGCCAGCTCTTTTTGGAATGGCAAAATGCCGGATTGGGGTCGCAGTGTGCAGTTGCCATGGCCCCGATCCAGCAAGGAAAGGGGTGGTGGGACGTTGCCCCTTAAGGGCTGTCTGTATAGCCCAGGGGTAGGCAACCTTTCCCCTTCAAGGGCCGAGGGACTTCAGCTCCCAGAAGCCTCAGCCATGTTGGCCAATAGTCCCATGTTGGCCAATAGCTCGTGGGATTCTGGGAGCTGAAGTCCCTCGGCTCTTAAAGGGGAAAGGTTGCCTACTCCTGGTATAGCCCCTTAGGGCCTTTGCAGACTGCCAGAAATAGTGCAAATTGAGTCCACTTTAAGGGTTAGGGAATCATGGGAACTGTATTTTATTGTGGCACCAGAGCTCTCTGACAGAGAAGGCTCAATGTCTCAGAAAAAAAAACAATTCCCATGACTTTCTAGCACTAACCCTAACCCTTAAAGTGGACTCAATTTGCACTGTTTCTGGCAGTCTGCAAAGGCCCTTAGTCTTCTCATTTCCTGACTGCAGTCCCCAATTTTATCAAAGTTTGATCCCAGGTATGGGAATTCTTTTACTATTTCTATTTCTTCATTTTCTAAGTTGAACCTGTGAAGGTCTTCAGTGGTCATTATTTTTAACCATAGAATCATAGAGTTGGAAGAAACCACGACGGCCATCCAGTCCAACCCCCTGCCATGCAAGAACTCCCAATCAAAGCATCCCCGACAGATGGCCATCCAGCCTCTGCTTAAAGACATCCAAGGAAGGAGACTCCACCAACCTCCAAGGGAGTGTGTTCCACTGTCGAACCGCCCTTACTATCAAGAAGTTCCTCCTAATGTTGAGGTGGAATCTCTTTTCTTGCAGCTTGCATCCATTGTTTCATGTCCTAGTCTCTGGAGCAGCAGAAAACAAGCTAGCTCTCTCCTCAATGCGACATCCCTTCAAATATTTAAACAGGGCTATCATATCCCCTCTTAACCGTCTCTTCTCCAGGCTAAACATCCCCAGCTCCCTAAGTCGTTCCTCATAGGGCTTGGTTTCCAGTCCCTTCACCATTTTAGTTGCCCTCCTTTGGACACGCTCCAGTTTCTCCACATCCTTTTTGAATTGTGGTGCCCAGAACTGGACACAGGATTCCAGGTGAGGCCTGACCAAAGCAGAATAGAGTGGCACTATTCTCTTGATCTAGACACTATACTTCTACTGATGCAGCCTAAAATTGCATTGGCCTTTTTTGCTGCTGCATCACACTGTTGACTCATGTTCAACTTGTGGTCTACCTGGACCCCTAGATGCCTTTCACACGTAGTCTCATTCAGCCAGGTGTCCCCCATCGTTTATCTGTGCTTTTCGTTTTTCCGCCCTAAGTGCAGTACCTTACATTTCTCCGTGTTGAATTTCATTTTGTTAGCTTTGGCCCAGCTTTCTAGTCTGTTCAAGTCATTTTGAATTTTCATCCTGTCTTCTCGGGTATTAGCTACTCCTCCTAATTTGGTGTCGTCTGCAAATTTGATAACTATGCCCCCAATGCTGTCATCCAAGTCATTAATAAATATATTGAATAAAACCACCAAGCCTTACCCTAAAAATTGTGCAAAAAATGGCCAAAACCAACCAATTTTTTTTTTAAAGCAGCCAGAAACGATGCCATGTCATTTCTAGTCCAACCAGGAGGTATGTGAATATGTGTGGGAAGCCTATGGGCATCAAAATTGGTTCCCCCTTTCCCCCCCCCCCCCCCCCCCCCAGTTATAAGGCCAGGTAGGACTCTGCACCTTTTCTTGCAAGCTTATCCTCTGAGTGTGGTTTCTTATCAAGCTAAAATGTTCACACCAATACACAAGAGGGAGTTTGTCAGGAGGCTTGGAAAAACCCCAGGGTTACAGTCAGCTAGTCGTTTATTGCATTCAACAAAAAGCCATTACAAACCCAATAAAAGAATACATGTGTGTACATCCATACAAAAACGGAGATGAACAAATCCACCATACAGTCTATATATAGCAGTATCTTTCAAAGTAACTAGCATGGATTACCTTTAGCTGACTTAGGGGGGTTGCAGACTGCCAGAAATAGTGCAAATTGAGTCCACTTTTAGGGTTAAGGTTAGTGCTAGGGAATCATGGGAACTGTATCTTATTGTGGCACCAGAGCTCTCTGACAGGGAAGGCTCAATGTCTCAGAAAAAAAACCCAATTCCCATGATTCCCTAGCACTAACCCTAACCCTAAAAGTGAACTCAATTTGCACTATTTCTGGCAGTCTGCAACCCCCCTTAGCAAATAAGGTTGTTTTATGAGGGCATAAATACCCTAAAGGCACCAGATCCTATATGATCGTGGGAGCTAAGCAATAGGGGTTTGCAATTGCAATTGAGGCTAACTGCAACAGATTGATAGGGTAACCTACACTGGGGGGAAATTAGTAGTATACTTTGCATGTGTATCAGAGCTTGGAAAACATGACCACTGCTGGCTGAATTCTAGGAGTTGCACCCCAAAAATACCCGCCCCCCAAATTTGCTAGGTTTCAGAATTTCCTATACAAATCTCCAAACTCACCACAGAAGTATGGACAGCACTAGCACAGGACGGAAATGATGAGAAGGCAGTCAGGAATGTCTCCATGCACATACACTCACATGTGAGGTTTCTATATGTGAATAATGTGTCACATTAATAATATTGAGAGGCTATTCTTAATGCCTCCTGGACTGGTAATGAGTGCTACCCATAGAAAGTGGAAAATTCCAACATTTTAATGGATCTCTCCATCTACTCATAGGAGCCAGCCTGGTGTAGTGGTTTGAGCATTGAACTATGACTGTGGAAACCAGGGTCCGTATCCTGGCTCGGCCATATAAACTCAGTGGGTGACCTTGGGCAAGTCACACTCTCTCAGCTTCAGAGAATGGCAATGGTCTCTGAAGAAACTTTCCCCCAAAAAATCCATGATAGGGTTGTCTTAGAGTTGCCTGAAGTTGGAAACGACTTGAAGGCACACAACAATAACAATTCCACTCACTCCTTCCCCCCCCCCCACAAAAAAAGTCCTATGAGAGCTGAGCATGCTTAGTGAAAAGAGACTGATGTCTGACCAGTGGGAGAAATGTGAAAAACTGGATGGGGTGGGTGGGTGAAATTTTGAAACTTTGGAATCCCAAACACTGCAATAATATCTTCTATGCCCCAATTATTATGTTCTCAATTATTTATGATTTTTAAGAGGGAGGGAAGGAATCACTGGAGACAGCATTCATTGTGTGCCTTTGTTTCAGCTGTCTTAAATAATAGCCCATTGCAAAATGCTGCCCTTCCCAGACTCACTACTAAACCATGAGTTGTTTAACAGTCCCAGCAAATTCCAATTAATCTGGAGAAGTGTACTATTGTTCAGCATTTGAAAGGTTGGCCAGGTACCAAGAGAACTGAATAGTCAAGGTTAAAGTCATCTTGACACTTCTATCCCTGGCATAATGCAGACAAATCAGGAAAACAAGGGCAAACAGGTGGTCTCCTTGCTATGGAGGGGGGCCAGACAGAAGACAGATACCCCCAGCTGCTGTCACATCCCAAGCACTCCCCTTCATTTTCAAAGAAATCCAACGCAAACCTAAAACCTTTAAAGCATGATTCTGCAATACACTCCCAGTTTGGGCTGGGAAACTATCTGCACTTGGAAAACTTACCTTTCTGAATTATACAGATCCCAGAATCCCCCAACCAGCATGGCCACTGGGAACTGTAGTTTTATGAGACATTTAGCCTTTTCAGAGAACTACAATTCCGAGGATTCCCTAGAACTGAGCCAGGACAGTTAAAGCGATATCAAACTGGATTATTTCTGCAGTGCGTTTTGGACCTGAGTCATCAAGGTAACTCCTGCCCTATAGCAGAAGATGCCCAGAACCAAACTTTCCTATACATGTACATCTTGGATGAGACATCTTGGATCTCAGAAGAAGTACCTTTTTGTATTGCTAATGGAATTCAAATTTGATTTCCTGGACCTTGGAATACTTTGTCTCCCAGTGCCACATAGTCAGAAGGAAGAGGAGCCTGCCTGCATAGATATCCTTCAACACAGAACAACATCTTGACAAAATGCAGGCCTGAGACTAACATCGTCATGTATTTTTTTTTAATTTCCTGTATGATTTTTAACCCCCTTGCCTAATGAAGTAGCCAGTGGAGCTTTGAAAGCTTGCATCATGTATTTTGTGCATTTTGGTTGTCTGAATAAAGGTACCACTGTTTTGTAGATTTTGGATGTTATTGGATATTGGTATAGAGGCAACACAGCTAACCCTGAATATGCATAGATGTGCCGTAAATGAGACACTTGTAGCTCTTCTTTGGGCCGTTTATTGGGAAGGAGATTTTTGTTCCAGTCTGTGCTACAGATGCAGAGGTTTCTTCCAAAGTGCATTACGGACAAGTAGAGGTCAGGGTCGGGGAACTAAACCTCAGTGGTTGTCAAGCCCAGTAGTTAACCAAGTGCAGAAATTCAGGCTTCAGTAGTTAAAAATTCAGCAACCTTTATTCGGTAACTATAGGTCCACATTAGAGACATTCACTCACAAAACTGAACCGAAATCCTCATTAAACCACACCCACCGTATATACTTGACTATAAGTCGCCCTCATGTATAAGTCGTGGGCAAGTTTTGGAGCCAAAACTATTGATTTTGATATGACTCATGGATAAATCCAGGATAAAACTTAGGGGCATGTACCAAAGGACAAAGTTTACTGTCTTCATACAGAAATGTCTTACTCAGATCCTTCTAAGCCAAGTTCCTCTCGGCAACCAAAGAGGTGCCACCATTGCTATTTTCCCAGGCAAGCATTCAAAAAGGCCAGAAGGAGCATCATGGTGGAAAGAAAAGAGTGGGTTGATGTTTCTTTTGGGTGCTCCTGGGATAGACTAAGGGCCTTTGCAGACTGCTAGAAATAGTGCAAATTGAGTCCACTTTAAGGGTTAGGGTTAGGGAATCATGGGAACTGTATTTTATTGTGGCACCAGAGCTCTCTGACAGAGAAGGCTCAATGTCTCAGGAAAAAAAACAATTCCCATGATTCCCTAGCACTAACCCTAACCCTAACCCTAAAAGTGGACTCAATTTGCACTATTTCTGGCAGTCTGCAAAGGCCCTAAGCTCTTACCTTTTGCCACTTTACTCAGAGAAGGGAAGGGTTAAAATACAGTACTTACATTGACCCATGGATAAGTTGACCTAGCTGTTTGGGGTCAATTTTTTAATTAAAATTTCTAGAGTTATACATGAGTATATACAGTAATTTCAAAAGTTGGTGGGCTAGTTATTAATTTGTTACATGACCAAAATAACTTGCTTCTCCCTTTTCCCATACCACCCAGTTTCTTCCCAGCTGAATGACTTTGAGTGTTTTGGTCTATGACTGCCTCTTCTACTTTGTTATCACACTATCTGTATGATAACCATTCTCTGCAATAATTGCTTCATTGCATATCCCATCACTGTAGCTCATGCCTGCACCCTAAATTCATGGCAACAGGTAAGATGCAAAACCAGCACCTGATAGTGGTATAGCAGTGAAAAACCAGTCAGTATGGCTTTGTTCCAGAGCAGAGACAGGAATTATGCAGCTCTCCAGATGTTGTTGAATTGCAACTACTACCGACTCTAAAGTGGCACAGCCAATGGTAAGGATTATGGGAGCTGTAGTCCAATGGAGTTTGGAGTGATGCCTGATTCTCACACTTGAGGCAGAGGGTCACTTTAGCCCAGCTGAGATAACTCAATTGCCCCAGCAGTCTCCTCTCTTCTTCCATACTTGACTTCAACCAAGCCATCTTGCTTCCCTAACCACAATTTCTGGTTATTTCCAATCTAGGAAACTGTGGTTTAAGAACCTGCTCCAAATCAAGACATAAAAGCAGAAGTAGGTAACCCATGGCTCTCCCAAACATTGTTGGGTGTTGACTAACCTGGCTAGGACAGATTATGAGGCAAGATGGGAGCTGCAATTCATCAGTATTTGAAGGGCCATGTGTTTTCTGTCCTACCATTGTATATGGGTATGTGCCTTCACATTGCCTGATGACTAATGGCAAGCCCCTACTTTTTATAGGGTTTTCTTGGGCAAGGAATACTCAGAGGTAGTTTTGCCAGTTCCTTCCTCTGAAATATATAGCCTACAGCACCTGGTATATGTATCCCATACACGAAGTAACCAAAGCTGTCCCTACTTAGCTTCCAAAATCAAACGGGATCTGGGGTCTTTACGATATTTACGGCCAGCATTAAAGCACAGTAAAACTCTTATGAAATTCACGGGGTTGATAGGTGTCTTGAAAGCACGTACACATACACGTTCGTTGGGATAACACAAAGCTGTCCTTGAAGAAACTAAGATAAACTTCCCTTGAAATCAGGCAGATAATGGGAAACAGGGGGAGGTAGACAATTTGTACCTGGCCTAACATCTGAACCAGTTCGTATAATCTGGCCTCATATAAAGCACCTTCCATGTTCCTTCTTGTACACTATAAGATAAAGAAGTTGCTTCTGTAGGGTTTAACCTTCACGCTAGTGAGCCTGAAGCCCAGTTTGTAGCATAATGAAATCCAACAAAAGTGGAACCCAGTTAAAGACCACAAAACCACATAGAACAAAAATATTTACTGCATTTCAGACTCTCTTCCTGCTAATGGTCTTTCATCAGGGAAATTCTAAATAATGAAGTTACTCAATCCAATTGACCTCACTCTTCAGTAGCAAAAGAGATTAAAGAGCAAGGACAATCAATTCAGATAAACTCTATTACTCTGAATGTCCTTGATGGAAGACAATTTAAACTAAAAAGGGACTGATATGTGTTGGAGTGATAAATATTTTTGTTTACCCCATTCAATAAGCTCAATAGGCAAGCAAGATTTAAAGGGTGTATCTATATTGTAGAAATAATGAAGTTTGACACAACTTTACTGCCATGGCTCCATCCTACAGAACTCTGACATATGTAGTTTTTTGAAGCACCCGACTTTTTGACAGAGAAGGCTAAAGACCTTGTAAAACTACAAATCCAAGGATTCCAAAGGAGGAAGCTACAGCACTTAAAGTGGTGTCAAACCGCGTTATTTCTACGGTGTGTAGATGCATACCCCAATAGCCCAGACACTGCTGTCAACCCAATTAAACCAGATTCCAGATTGAGGGCAAACTGGTTAAAGAATCAGGATGTGGTTATGGCCGCAGGGCAGATAGGAACAGCAGGGCAGACATCAAGAGGAAGAAGAAGGCAAAGTCATGAAAGTGGTAGCTGCCGAAGACATGAGAATCAGAAATAAAAGAACAATTCTGCAAAGCACCGAGGCAAGAGTGGGGGAGAGGATGTGAATCCTCTTCCTCCAGGGGAAAATGCTCATGCATCACAATCCTGGCTGACTCACAAAGGATGTGACTGATACACACACACACAAAAGCCACATAGCCATACACCCCTATGTATTAATTTATCCCTGACCAGACTTCTCCAGGGTAACACCCACAATCCAGCTGTCTAGGACTGCAGCTCCAATCAGTCCCAGCCATCAGGGATGATGAGGTTTATAGACCTAAACCCCTGGAGGGATCCACATTGGGCATGCCTGTAGTGAGGTGTGCCTCTGCTGCCAAGGTGTTGGGTTTTGGAGTCCTTCTTAGGGTTAATCTATACTAGTGACCTTTGGTGGATATATACTGTCGAAATAGTGCAGCTTGACACCACTTTAAGTGCAGTAGCTCCATCCTATGGAATCCTGGGATTTGCAGTTTTCAAACGCTTTAACCTTCTCTGCCAAAGAATGCTGGTGCCCCACAAAATCACAAATCCCAAGAATCTGTAGGATGGAGCCATGGCCAGATAAAGTGGGGTCAAACTGCACTATTTCTACAGTGGAGGTGCACTATTTGTTTGAGACCTTTAGCATTAGCTTGCGAGTTGAAGACTCTGAAAAGATATGAAGACTGAGAACAGACTAGGGAAGTTAATTTTTTCCCTTTGTTGCTAATCTCCATGCACAGTTCTCATAGCTATGGAGAGGAGATGGGTCACACCCTTGCACTTTGGCTTTGTTTGCTTCTGCACTCTATTACCCTTGGAAATCCATCTTCCATCAGCCTCACTTGGAGGAATGCATACCAGTCCAGGGTCCCAAATAGCCAGCTATGAGGACTGAATTGGTTCAGTGGCTAGGGATAACCTGGGTAGCATTAGTTGTCTCAGGGGCCTGTTGTACCATTGACTATGTGGGGATGTTGGACCCCATCAGCGAAAGGATTGGGATGCTTCTCTGCTGTAAACCACCTCCTGCATCATCTACTACCAATAAAGCTTATCTTATAACTGTAAAGTGTGTCAATGTTCAGCAGCAAAAGGAATCTTAGGGAGGGCTGGAACTACCCCCCAGTTGTGGCACAGAAGAATGAACATTATAGAACATGAGTGGGGTACATTTTGGGCTGCAAAGCCACATTCCCTTGTGGGTCATTTCCTCAAGCTTACAGGACAACAGAGATCAGTGCCCTCAAGTTAATCCTGACTCATGGTGACTCTATGGATGAGACATCTCCAGGACCCTCTGTCCTCCACTGCTCTACTTAATTCCTGCAACCCCTTAATATCCATGACCTTCTTAATAGAGTCCATCCATCTGGCATGTGGCCTTCCTCTCTCCTCTTTCCCTCCACCTTCCCCAGCATTAATGTCTTTTCCAATGAGTCCTTTCTTCTCCCGAAGTGCGATAGCTTCAGTTTTGTCATCTTGGCTTCCAGGGAGGTTTCTGGCTTGATCTGCTCTAGGACCCATTTGTTTGTCCTTTTGGCTGTCCATGGGATCCTCAGCACTCTTCTCCAGCACCACATTCTCTCAGATGCGTTGATTTCCCCCCTATCTTCTTTCTTAACTGTCCAGCTCTCAGATCCATACATTGGAATAGGGAATACGATGGCTTGTATGATTCTAACTTTTGTGCTGAGTTGAATATCTTTGCATTTTAGGATCTTTTCTAGCACCTTACCCACATGTATATCCCATCCACACACTAACTTTTTCTCCACACACATCCCAGACACCCACCGTGATCACTGCTTCTGGCTTGGGGGCTATAAGGGGACTCCTCTTTGTTATTGCTCACCATGGAAGTACAAGATGATTCAAAAAGAATGGTGCAGAAGTAAATGTGTTCTTATTCTGTTTTGCACCATTCTTTTTGAATCCCTCTGTACAGAGAGCTGCCCATTAAGGAAAAGAGCCATCTCTATCTCTTTGGGCACCTCCACAACCTGCTTTCACACCAACACCCCCAGGGGTAGGCAACCTTTCCCCTTTAAGGGCCGAGGGACTTCAGCTCCCAGAATCCCAGGAGCTATTGGCCAACATGGGATTAATGGCCAACATGGCTGAGACTTCTGGGAGCTGAAGTCCCTCGGCCCTTAAAGGGGAAAGGTTGCCTACCCCTGAGCTAGGCAGAGGAAGAAGAGAGGTCAGCAAGGAAGAGAGGATGATAGCTTATCTCCTCCACAATGCCCAATGTTATCCAACAATTTGGGAAACAACTGAACATGAGATGGGAGCATGGGCTGGGGTAGCGAAAAGGTGGAGGAATCATAGAGTTTGAAGAAACCCCAGTGGCCATCACTTCAACTCTCTTCTGCCATGCAGGAAGACACAATCAAAGCACCCCCAACAGATGGCCGTCCAGCCTCTGTTTAAAAACCTCCAAAGAGGGAGACTCCACCATTCTCTAATGCAGCATGTTCCACTGTTGAACAGCTCTGTCCGTCAGGAAATTCTTCCTAATGTTTAGGTGGAATTTATTTTCCTGTAGTTTGAATTCATTGCTCCATGTCCTAGTCTCTGAGGCAATAACAACAACAACAACAATACTTTACTTCTTCTTCTATACGACAGCCTTTCAAATATTTAAACTATCATGTTTCTTCTTAATCTTCTCTTCCCCAGCTTCCTAAGTCGCTCTTCATAGGTCTTGATGGTTTTCAGGCCTTTCACCATTTTGGTTGCCATCCTCTGGACACGCTCCAACATCCCTTTTGAATTGTGGTGCCCAGAACTGGATACAATATTCAAGGTGAGGTCTCACCAGAGCAGAATAAAGTGGCACTATTACTTCCTAAGATCTAGACATTTTAATCCTAATGATGCAGCCTAGTATCGCATTGGCTTTTTCAGCTGCTGCATCACACTGCTGACTCATGTTCAGTTTGTGGTCCACTAAGATTCCTAGATCCCTTTTGCATGTCTTGCCATCAAACCAGGTGCCATCCATCCATCCTGTATCTGTGTGACATCGGAGACTGGGCAAGGCTGGTGGGGAGATCCAGTATGCTGCAACCTTCTAGCCAACATTTCCAGTAATATCTGACCTAGAACCACATAGTTTTGTCTTCAGATCTCATTAGCACACAGCAAGATGTGCGTCAGCCATAAGCACCTGCCAAGAGGATGAAATAATGTCCTTGTTCCCAGAACACCCTGAACACCCCTGTATACAACAAGGTGGAGAAAGCAGTATTATAAATAAGCCCACAAAATGAACAGGCTAGAAAAATGTTACCATGGTTTTCAGGGGCACCTTATGAGTTTATTGGAGAAATAACCAACGGAACCTGGCTGACACAGAAAGCATTAAGCAATTTAACCAGGGCTCTAACCCATAAATGATTTTAGAATTCGGAGGAAAAGGGAAGAGGGAATCTAGCTGCACCTTTAAGATTTATTTCTATTTTAGCATCAGCTTTCGTGGCCATCAATCCATTTCCTCAAGAGATTTTAGAATTCTAGCGTCTCACAACAAGGACAAAGCATCCACAAATGTGTGGATACGTGGAGGATTAACACACAACCTCTGATCTACTCATTGTTTCAGTCAAACCTGGATCAAAGAAGATTAGGAATGAAATAAATGGCCCCAGTTGCTCAAGTCTTCTGGGACTATCACTGTTAGTTGTCTTGTGTAGTGAATTCTCTTAAGAGATTACTCTGAAGGAAGGTTAATGAGTAGAAACCCCCTGATAGAGCTCTGGTGGAGAAGGAGCAGGATCTAGTTGAATTTAAATCTACTTGAAGGACATCTGCTCTGACGATTTTCTGATCGCATGGTATAGAGATAAGGTTGCTGAGAAGGTCAAAAAAGAAATATACTCATCCCTCCACATTTGTGACTTGGACTTTTGCGGATTGGACTATTCACTGATTTTATTGATATGTTCTCTCTAGGAATATCTAGGTCCTCCAGTGCAACTCTATGGTCAACTTTAACCAAAAGTCACATTGAAGGACCTAGAGATTCCTAGAGAGAACACACCACTAGGCATTTGTAGCTCTTCCAGTGCAATTCTATGGTCAATGTCTGGCAGATCTTGACCAAAGAGTTGCACTGGAGGACCTAGAGATTCCTAGAGAGGTGTTCTCTCAGGCAAAAACATAGTGTTTTTGTTATTTGCGGTTTTTCCACATTCAAGGGGATCCAGAGCCCCTAACCCTAGTGAATGTGGAGGGACCACTGTACTGGGGAATATTCTGCTTTCACAGATGTGGTGAAAGCATATATGAGCACATTTTAAATAAAAGCAGCACATGCATTTATTTTGTTTTGCTTTCAGGCACTTTAAAAACATCTACTCTTTCCACCATGATGCTGCTTCTGGCCTTTTTGAATGCTTGGGTGGGAAAAAAGCAGTGGTGGCACCTCTTTGGTGCTTCCCCTCAAAAGGAGTGCTGAGAAAAATCAAGATTAGAAGGATCCGAATAAGACATTTATGTATGAAGACAATAAACTTCGTCCTTTACATCCTTGCCTACATTCCCCTAAGTTTTATCCTCGACTTACCCATGAGTCATATCAAAATCCGTAATTTTGGCCTCAAAACTTGCCCTCAACTTATATATGCGGTAGACTTATAGTTAAGTATATATGGTAGGATATATACAATTTAAAACAGTCCACATTTGAAATTCAGCATCTAAATTCACCATTTTAAAATCATCTGGATAAGCCTGATGGAAGAGACTGGTCTCCAATGCTGTTTTAAATTTGCAAAGCGTATTCAGGGGTCAATCTCTTCTGGAAGGTCATTCCACAGTCTAGGAACAGCAAAAGAAAACCGCAGGGGGCCGGTACCCGCCATTTTGTCTTTTAAAATGGTGGCGCGCGCGCGCCCCATGCGTAGGGGGGAAGCTAGCGCATGCACGCTCCAGCCCCCAGCGCCATTTTCCCCCCCGGCCCGTCGGCAAAAAAGGTTGCCGACCCCTGAACTAGAAGTTCCTAGAGAAAACACTTCTCTAGGCATTTGTAGGTCCTGGAGAGTGAGTCTATGATCAACATCTGGTAGATGTTGACCACAGAGTTGTACTGGAGGACCTGGATATTCCTAGAGAGGTGTTCTCTCAGGTAAAAAGAATAGTGGTTTTTTTTATTTGCCATTTTCCCACATTATTTATTTATTTAGAGTATTTATACCCCACTCTTTAGCCACAAAGACTCTTAGAGTGGCTTACAAATTGTTAAATTGACATTACATCCTACATAATATGGCTTTCCAGATGTTCACGTTCGCAAAGACTTACGTTATCTCTTTATTCAGCTCTACAATACGCTTGGGAATAATTAACCATTAAACCGTTAAACATAGCCTTTTATCCACCAACAACCACAGTAGCAGCAGCAGGTTCTTCCATCATTCCATAGTTTCCCATATTGTTTGCTAAAGCATCCCAGAGCTTTTCACTTATACAGAATATTGTCCCTCCTGTAATCTCAAACCATTAGATCTGGTCCTACTCTCTAGGGCAGGGGTAGGCAACCTTTTTGAGCCGGGGGCCGGGTTGCTGTCCCTCAGACAATTGGGGGGGGCCGAAGCACCATAAATAAATAAATAAATAATTTAAAAAAAATATGCATGCACACTCTCTCAGCCCCAGAAAAGCCATGGCAAAACCCCTGTGGAGATTTTGCCAAGAAAACCTCAAGAACAAGTAATAACAACAATAATATCATCAGTGCGGGCGGCAGCAGGACCGGCCTGGGGCCGGTCCAAAGGCCTCAGGGGGCCGCATCTGGCCTCTGGGCCTTAGGTTGCCTACCCCTGCTCTAGGGCAGCAGGGAACAGACCTGTCCCTCTTCCCCATACCTATCATCATCCCTGTTCCCCTTTTGTGAATTCGCTCCAAGTTGTCTATATCCTTCTTAAAATAAGGTGCCTGGAACTGAGCATAGTACTCCAGATGAATCCTGACCAATACAGAATATGATGAGAGACTATTCCCTCCCTTGACTTGGAAAATTATACTTTTATTAACGCAGGCTAAAATAGCATTTAAAAGGAACGAAGTCGGGGAGAGCTGTAGTATGTCACTAAAATCATTTTGTTCAGTTTGCACATTCATTTTCAGCATGTGTTTTCCACCCTTTCTTTAAGGAACTGAAGTAAATCTGGCCTGGGGCCAACTGTTCCTCATTTTTTCTTCTCCATTAATCTCTATTTTAATCTTTCTGTGTAAAAAAACATATTTTTGTTGTTGTTGTTAACTGCCCTTGAGTTGATCTCAACTGACTCTAAGATGGTACATGACTCTGGGTGCATTGACACTAGAAATAATAGTTTTTCACATCACCTTAAGTGTCATGGCTCAAAGCTATGAAATCCTGGGATTTGTAGTTTTGCGAGCTGTTGAGTCTTCTCTGTCAGAGACCTTTGGTGCCACAACAAAGTACAAACCCAAGGATCTCCCATCACTGAGCCATGGCAGTTAAAGCAGTGTCAAAGTGCATTAATTGGACAGTGCAGATGCAGCCTGAATGTAAAATGGGACAGGACTCAGGTTTGTGTAAACACTGTAGAAATAAGGCAGTTTGACAGCGCTGTAACTGCCACGGCTCTTGTGATTTGTAGTTTTGTGAGGAACCACGAGCACACTTTGGCAGACAAGGCCAAAGCCCTTGATAAACTACAAATCCCAGGAGTCCATAGGAAGGAGCTACGACACTTAAAGCAGTCTCAAAGTGCCTGATGTCTACAATGTAGATGCTCCCAGCCAGTTGTTATTATTTCAACTCCTTTATTAGGTGTCTCAACTCACACTCTCTCAGCCTCAGGGAAAGTCCATGGCAAAAACTCCTTTGAACAAATCTTGCCAATAAAACACCATGATAGGGTCGCCCTAAGTCAGGAATGACTTGAAGACACACAACAACAAAGCTGAACATTACTTCATTTCTGACATTACATTCTTCATTACAAAAGCCCCTGTATAAAATCCCACTGGGTGACCTTGGCCAAGTCACATTCTCTCAGCCTTAGAGGTTGGCAAACCCTCTCTGAAGAAACTTACCAAGAAAATCTCATGATAGGCTCGCCTTAGTGCTGCCATGTCAGAAATGACTTGAAGGCAAATAACTCACAAAGTTAAACATTACTTCAAGATTTACATTACATTCTAATAATAATAATAATAATAATAATAATAATAATAAAATTTATTTATACCCCGCCTTCTGGAAAACCAATCTAGGCGGCTTACAACAATAAAATGTGAAATCCACATAAAACATATATACAATATAACAAACCCTTCCCCCCTTAAAACAGTATTCTACATTACAAAAGCTCCTGTATAACCCCCCAGGTGACCATGGGCAAGTCACACTCTCTCAGCCTCAGAAAATGGCAATGGCAAACCTCCTCTGAAAAAATCTTGCCCAGAAAACACTAGGTTAGGTTTACCTTAGGGTTGCCATAAGTCGAAAATGACTTGAAAGCACACAACAACAAAGTTGAACGTTACTTCAATTCTGACATTACATTCTTCGTTACAAAAGCCCCTGTATAAAACCCCACTGGGATGACCCTGGCCAAGCCACACTCTCTCAGCCTCTGAGGATTGCCATAACAACCTTTCTCTGAAGAAACCTGCCAAGAAAACCATATTAATTGTATATAAATGCATTATATTATTATTAGCAAGCCAGCCAGTGTAGCGTAGTGGTGTGAGGACTGAAATACAACTCTGGAGACCAATTCCCCTCTCAGCCATGGAAACCCACTGGGGTGACCTTGGGCAAAGTCACACACTCTCAGCCTCAGGGGATAGCAATGGCAACCCCCCCGTGAAGAAACTTGCCAAGAAAACCCCAAGATAGACCCCTCCATGGGGGTTTTCTTGGCAAGATTTGTTCAGAGGAAGTTTGCCATTGCCTTCCCCTGAGGAGGCTGAGAGAGTGTGACTTGCCCAAAGTCACCCAGTGGGCTTTTGTAATGAAATATGTAGCGTGAGGCTTGAAGTCATGTTCAACTTTGTCTACCTTCAAGTCATTTCTGATTTATTGGATTTATTTATTTATCATGGGGTTTTCTTGGCAAGATTTGTTCAGAGGTTTCCCACTGCCTTCCCCTGAAGCTGAGAGAGTGTGACTTCCCCAAAGTCACCCCAGTGGGCTTTTGTAATGGAGTATGTAGTAGTATGAGGCTTAAAGTAATAAGGTTCAACTTTGTGTGCCTTCAGGTCATTTCTGACTTATGGAGAGCCTATCATGGGGTTTTCTTGGAACACGTTTCTTCAGAGGAGGGATGTTTGCCATTGCCTTCCCTTGAGGCTGAGAGAGTGTGACCTGCCCAAAGTGGGCTTTTGTATTGAAGTATGCAGTCTGAAGCTTGAAGTAATGTTCAACCTTGTATGGACTTCAAGTCATTTCTGACTTATAGAGCTCCTATCATGGCAAGTTTCTTCAGAGGAATGTTTGACATTGCCTTCCCCTGAGGAGGCTGAGACAGTGTGACTTGTTGAGACAGCTAATATACGGAGTTGAAACAACAGCAGCAGCAGCAGCAGCAGGCGGCTGGGAAACAACAATAACAACAGGCTTAGGGTGGACAGATTCCCCTCTCAGCCATGGAAACCCACTGGGTGGCCTTGGGCAAGTCACACTCTCTCAGCCTCAGGGGATAGAAGCTACGACTGAAGGCAGACAACAACAACAACAACGGGATTGGGTGGCAACACTCCCGGATCCAGTGGATCTCTTGCTCCACTTTACACAACCTCCACTCCTCGGGTTGTGTCTCAAGTCACACTCTCTCAGCCTCAGGGGAAGGCAGCAAGAGACACAAACACACACACAACCCTTCCCAGACCCTACCTGATCAGGAGAGGCCACTCCATGGCTCTGCCAGCAGCACCAGCCCAGCAGCACCAGCAAAACCCCAAAGCAGAAGCCCCTCCAGGGCTGGGATCCCCTCCAGAGATCAAGTCTATCTCCCATTTTGTGTCGACTGTTAAGATCCCCTTCCTCGCATCAATCAGGGGCGCGTCCCCTTTAAGAGCGCCTCCTCTCCTTCCTTCCTGGCAGTGTTTGTTCTGCTCGACTCTAGCAACCCTAGGTAGGAACTCCTGGTTCAGCAAGGCGCCCCTGATTGGCTGCCTCGAAAAGGGGGCGGAGTCCATAAACAAACGAGGAAGCCGCAGAGAAGGATGCGGAAGGAGAGGCCGTTTTCTATACACACAGCCTCGGCCTCGCAAGTACTTCCGGCTTAACATTTCCGGTTTATAGAATCCTGGGATTTGTAGTCTGATAAGGGCTTAGGCCTTCTCTGTCGAAACTGCTATTGGTGATGATAGTGGTGGTGGTTGTTTATTCTCAAATGCATTGATTTTCCTCCTATGACTGTCCAGCTCTCACATCCATTCATGGTAATAGGGAATACAATGCCTTTTATGATTCTGACTTTTGTGCTGAGTTGTATGTCTTTGTATTTTAGGATCTTTTCTAGTTCTTTCATAGCCACCCTCCCCATTCTTAGTCTTCTGATTTCCTGACTGCAGTCCCTGTTTCTATCAATGTTTGATCCCAGGTATGGGAATTCTTTCACTATTTCTATTTCTTCATTGTCTAGGTTGAACTTGTGAAGGTCCTCGATGGTCACTATTTTTGTTTTCTTTATGTTCAACATTAAGCCTGCCTTTGCACTTTCTTCTTTGATCTTCCTTAATAGGTGTTCCAGGTCTGTGAGTTTTTCTGCTAGTACTATGGTGTCATCAGCATATCTCAAGTTGTTGCTATTTCTTCCTCCTATTTTCACTCCTCCCTCTTCCATGTCCAAGCCTGGTTTCCTTACAATATGTTCTGCATATAAGTTGAAGAGATAGGGTGAAAGGATGCAACCTTGTCTGACTCCTTTGCCAATTGGGAACCATTCTGTTTTTCTGTATTCTGTTCTGACAGTAGCCTCTTGTCCCGAGTACAGATTCCTCATTAGGACTATCAGATGTGTTGGCAGTCCCATGTCTTTAAGGGTATTCCATAGCCCAGGGGTAGGCAACCTTTCCCCTTTAAGGACCGAGGGACTTCAGCTCCCAGAATCCCAGGAGCTATTGGCCAACATGGGACTATTGGCCAACATGGCTGAGGCTTCTGGGATCTGAAGTCCCTGGGCCCTTAAAGGGGAAAGGTTGCCTACCCCTGCCATAGCCTTTCATGATCAATGCAGTCAAAGGCTTTGCTATAGTCTATAAAGCACATGCTGATTTTCTTTTGGAATTCCCTGGTGCGCTCCATCAGCCACCTTATGTTGCAATGTGATCCCTGATGCCTCTTCCCTTTCTGAAACCCTCTTGGACCTCTGGGATCTCTCTTTCCATGTATGGTTGGAGTCTATGTTGCAGTATTTTGAGCATAATTTTGCTTGCATGGAAGATTAGTGCTATGGTCCTATAGTTGCTGCAATCTCTTGTGTCTCCCTTTTTGTGGATAGGGATGTATATTGATCACATCCAATCTGTTGGCCATCGTTTTGTTTTCCATATCTGTTGACATATGTTAGCACTAGAGTTGACTCTGTCAATGTGGAATGCAGCAGTTCAATTGGAATATCGTCTGTTCCTGGTGATTTGTTTTTCGCTATGTCTCTTATTGCAATTTTCACCTCACTTTTTAGGATTTGGGGTTCATCTTCATATGGCTCTTCATTCCATGTGTCCTTCATTTTGTCATCTCTTTTGCATAATTCCTCTGTGTATTGCATCCAATGTCTTTTTATTCCTTCCTGGTCTTTAATTATGTTATTTTTATTGTCATAGATCATCCCAGTCCTTGGTTTGAATTTTCTTTTGATTTCCCAGATCTTGTGAAATAGATCTCTTGTTCTTCCCTTTTTGTTGTTGTCGTCTATTTATTTATATAGTGCCAAAATAATACAAGACAGACTGCTGGCTTCCTGCTCTGGCTGTTTCTACTTATGGGTTGTTTTTAAAACTTTTTTTAAAATAAAATTTTAATTATTAAAAATACTTATAAAGATTCAAATTGACAACTTTACATATTGCAAAATAATGTCCATTTCATTATACATATCAAAAAATTAACCATGAATATGAAAAGAAAGAAAGCATCAACCCTAACTACTTCCTAAATTTCTACTTCATCTGACTTCATAGAACATTTATTTTAGCTCAGTATTCTCAGCTTCTGGTTTTCTTGTCATTTCAGTCTCAACAGCTCGAAGTCCATTCAGCTCAGATTTTTTAAAAAATTAAAGTTGTTTTTAACTTCATGCCACTGTTTTTAAAAGTTGTTTTTAACTCCACTCCACTTATCTCCACTGTTTTTAAGGAGTGGAAATACATTACAGAACACTGTTGAGTAATATGGGGCAAAGGGGAAAAAAGGCAACACACTCCTGCAGTACAAGTTACTATCAAACCTAAGGAGCAACTAAAAGTTAATAGTTTTCTAACATCCAGACAATGTCCTCTTGTAAGTATGTAGTTTATCTCCTTCCAATTTTTCTGGCGGACAAGATGTTTGAGAGTGGAGCTTGTAAACAGAGGTTGAAAGCAATTTACAAATTTCTCCTTGTCTTCTCCAATTGATCAAACTGCTGTTTTATTTCTTTTTTTAAATAATACTTTTTATTGAATTTAAAAAATTGAAAATGAAAAAAGAGAAAAACACAATTATATACATATATATGTATTAAAATTCATATCATACATCACATTTATACATTCATAAATTTTCACACTCCATTCAAAATAATAATAAAAGAACTCTCTTAATTTCACTGCTTTATCACTCTTCTTGACATTTGATTACTTCCTTTTTCTTCTTCTCTGATCCTTTCTTCACTGCTTATGGTTTTATCTTCAGTCCTTTTTTCTTCCATAAATATAATTTCAATTTCAATTTGTCTTACATTTCAATGTAGCTATATGTAAAACTTTAATCCCAATCCCCTGTAAATTCTTTATCCTCTAAACAAAAACAATTTTTTTACTGATTTATCCCCTCTAATACCATTTTACTCCCTTCTGAATTTCAAGGTAGCAATTTCTCTCCATTTTTGCGCTAAATATTTTACTATTTAATCCCAATCTTCTAAATATTTGTTTACATCTTGGTTTTCTAGATTAAACTGCTGTTTTCTGCTCAGCAGCTGCACAACTTTTGCAAGATGGAACTGGAAACGCAAATACAAGCCTGATAAACTTTTTAGAGAATTTAGGAAACCTGGAGAACAATAAAACAACTGACCTTTTATTGAAACAAATCTTGTTGACAGCACAAATTGTTATTTCTGTCTGGGTTTCAGGATTTTTAGGTTCTGTTTACATTGTATTAATATATCTGTATGGAAATTTTAATGTTGTAAGCCGCCCCGATTGCTCTGCAGAGGGGTGGGATATAATTATTATTATTGAACAGCTGACCACAATAAAAAACAAGGTGGATTCCCTAAAGGAGGAATGTACAAAGCTAATTAGAAATCAAATAAAAGATGCTAATATTAAGGCACAGAGTCTTTGCACTAAATGTTGAAAGAATACTATAAAAGCAGCTAATGGGGAAGTCATAGGCAACAAGGCAAGCTTACTCCTATCTGGACAATGAAGAAGAAAGAAAATAATGATTAGAAACAGGTGATCACACACCCGGGGGAGAAAAACAAGAAGCAACCGTCTTGTGACCAGACAACCAAGTCAAAAAGGTATTTAAATAGTAATTACTTTTTGCAGCCTAAACAAATTACTCTACTAATATTAAGCAACAGACTCAACAGAGGATGATGGGGATCAAAGAGAGCAATTATTTAATCTTAAAGCCACCTATTACGCTGTAAAAGGCAATTGGTTGATTTACAAAGGATCAAATGGCTTCCACCCAATGGAGACTACAAAAGAATTCTACTTACTTTTGGGCAATGTGTAATCCCCAATATGTTGTTTAAAATGAGGTCTTTTTTTGGACTTTTTTAAATCTCTCCAACACGGGTGTTTTGTTCAGAAGAAAATTGGTTTCCTTTTGGCTGTTGCCAGGCTTGATATAGCTAAGAACTAGAAAACTGGAAAGTTGAACATTGCAGAATGGTGGACTAGACTTTGGGATCTGTGGTTAATGGAGAAAACTGCAGACAGTAACAAAGTGCGAGAAGATTACACTCTGGATTGACTTTCCACACGATCTGGCATCCACATTGAATACAGTTGCCCCTTCCAATTCATGGGGGATCAGTTCCGGAACCCCCCCCCCATGAAAATGGCGGCTTGCTAATATTGGAGACCCATTGAAACTAATAGCACACACGACCATTTTAAATATAGGCACTTGTCCCTCTCCGCAGAGAGCGAGACCGTGGATTTGAAGTCCGTGAACAGGGAGGGACAACTGTACATCCAGCGTGACTTGGTTTCTAGACCTCCCCCAGTTTTATCTAAATTTTTATGGAAAGATGTCTTCCAGGATTCCTGAATGCACCTTTTTGTCTATAATTTCCAGGGCGTTATTTTGGGTTATGGTTTAATTTCTGATTTTTCAGTGAAATAACCACATTTGAGGGTTGGCAGGCAACCTTTCCCCTTTAAGGGCCGAGGGACTTCAGCTCCCAGAATCCAAGGAGCTATTGGCCAACATGGGACTATTGGCCAACATGGCTGAGGCTTCTGGGAGCTGAAGTCCCTCGGCCCTTAAAGGGGAAAGGTTGCCTACCCCTGGCTGTCTCTGACATTATTTTGAGTTGTTGCTGTTTCAATATACTATTTGTTGTCATGTTTTGTTTATTTTTCAATATCAAAAAGATAATACAAGATAATAAAACACTTATAACTACTTCAATACCTTTACCGTTACAATAATACAAGATAATAAAACATTTGTAACTACAATACTTCAGTAAAAAATACTAAAATGTAATACAGTGGTCCCTCCACATTTACTGGGATTAGGGATGAAGGACCCCTGCGAATATGGGGAAAGCACAAATAAAAAAAAAATCATTATTCTTTTTATCTGAGAAAACATCTCTCTAGGAATTTCCAGATCCTCCAGTGCAACTCTATGGTCAACATCTGCCAGATGTTGATCATAGAATCATGCTGGAGGACCCACAAATGCCTAGAAAAGAGTTTTCTCTAGGAACTTCTAGGTTCTCCAACACAACTCTTTGTTTAATTTCCAGCAGAATTGTGCTTGAGGACCTAGGGATTCCTAGAAAGAACATATTAATCAAAACTGCAAATAATTAAATTCTCAAAAATCAAAGCCATAAATATGGATAGCCAACTGTACTACTACTGCTACTGGTAGTTGGTTACTTACATAGTGCCATCGGCGTAGATGGCGCTTTACAAGATAATAAAACATTTATAACTACTTCAATATATAAAATACTAAAATACAATACTAAAGATGCAATAGTAAAATACAATACAAAAAGGGAGGGGGGAAGCTACACACGCAATACAGAATAAGACATAAATAAAACAGGTTTCCCACAAAACTACAGATCCCAGGAGCCGTGGCAGTTACAGTGGTGTCAAATTGTCTTGTTTCTACAGTGTCAGTGCACCCTGCTTTAACTGCCATGGGTCCATGCTATGGGATTCTGGGATTTATACTTTTGTGAGATGTATAGCTTTCCCTGTCAGAGAGCTCTGGTGCCACAATTAATAAATTTCAGGGTTCCCATAGAATGGAGCCATGATAGTTAAAGAGTCTCAAACAAGATTATTTCTGCATTGTGGCAGCAGCCTAAGCCTTGCCAGAAGGAAAACTCACTTGCTTTTTAATGAAAACCCATCAGTGATACCTTTATTGGCCAACCAAAATGCACAATATACTTGTTGCAAGCTTTCGAAGCTCCATGGGCTTCCAATGTTTCCATTCCAATGAGGCCACAGGCCTCTTTGTGGCAGAGAACAATGGATTCCTCAAGAAGTTTCCATGTTTTGGCATCAGGAATATTTTGGTGGATGTAGAGGTAAAATATGCAAATTCAGTCCAAATTTAAGAAGGAAAATTGTTTTACTTTGAAGTTCCCAGTCCATAGGCTATTCTTCCTGGTTCCTCTGTTGCAGCTACAATGTGGTATCTCACAATATAGAAAATACCCAGGGGTAGCTGTGTTGGCCATTTAGCAAATTCAAACAAAAATCCACCAGTGATACCTTTATTGGCCAACCAAAATGCACAATGTACTTGTTGCAAGCTTTCGAAGCTCCATGGGCTTCTTCTCCATCAGGCAAGATGTTACAAACCAAAGAGGAGAAAAACAATTGGAGATGTCAGTCAGATGCCTACATGTTGTTTCAGTCTTTACTTAAGATGTTTTTAATGGCTCCTCATAAGCCATATGGGACCCCAGAGTTTGGAAAAAAATGTTTTTTAATATATGTAAGCAGTTAGAGTTATCATTCAAATAAAAAATAAAGGAACCATTAATAGTTCTACCTTGCTTCCTGTTTTGCAAAACTAATTAAAACTAATTCATTATTTAAGCACCATTTGGAAGCCACTAATTGCTGGTCCATGGCACAAAAAAAACCTCCTTCCATCCACCTGCTGTCACCTCAACAGAACAGGAGGAAGCAGCACGGGACACTGTGCAAAACAGTCCTTGAACCATATGACATTCCTCCACCTCCATCATTTAGTGAAGCCACATCCCTGAAGTTAAACATTACAATCACACAACTGGAGTGACATTATGTCTTGTTATGTTACAGTCCAGCTAACTATAAGGAAGGCAAAAATCATAACCACCAATTACTTACATAACCAAGGCGGTAATGAAGACATTGAAAAAGTTAAAAGATTAATTAACCACAATGGAGACTATACAGAAGAAGGCTAACACTTGGAAAGCCACTGGTGAAGGAATAGGTAAGTTCCTCTAGTGTAATGACATACCTATCATTAAATGGCAAAGTCAGAATCATCATGGCGTTTCTGTTTTCTATGCATGGATGTGAAAGCTGGACAGTGAAGAAAGCTGACAGGAAGAAAATCAGCTATTGGAATATGCTGAACAAAAAATACTATGGGCACCTTGGGCTTCTAAAAAGACAAATGCATCAGTCTCAAAGCACATCAAGCCTGAACTCTCACTAGAAGCAAAGATACAACTAAACTAAGGCTGTTGTATTTTGCACATATCATGAAATGACATAATTCATTGGAAAAGACAGTAACGGTAAGGTAAAAGGCAGTAGGAAAAGCATAAAGCCACATTACAGGTAGATTGCATCTGAGGAAGTAGGCTCAAGTCTACAAAAGTTCATGTTACCAATTTCTACCTATCAATCTCAAAGATGTTGCAAGATCCCTTTGCATACTGATTTGCAAGTGCAGCGGATGGCCAGGATCTTGGAGATCTTTAGTTCACAGGGTTGTCATAGGTCAAAGTTGACTTAATGTCAAATGACCACAACTGCATACAACCACAATATAATTTCATTCTATTGAAGGATTATTTGGGTGGGTGGAGAATTATAACTAGTTACTTCTAAGCTCTGATATGACCAAGTAAACACATTGACATTTGATTCACATCTGGATCAAACTGCACCAGCTTCTTGTCCAAATGCTGGAGCCATGTGAAAGCAAGGAAAATACAAGTCTCTCTTCCCCATGCACTCCTTCACTTCATCCATTTTAAAAACAAAAGGCTACTATTATAAAGGAATGTGTTTAAACTGAAAATAACCGTCAGCAACATGCATCCTATCCTTCTTTCCACACCACACCTATCATAAAGATAGCTATTTTACTAGCATACAAGAGACAAAAATAAAGCCTGCAAAGTTCAAAAAGACAGTTTGTATTTAAAGTATCACAGTCCATTACGCCTAACTTCATACAAATATCCTTTTTGACTATTAAAACATCGGGACTCCAACAACACCTGAAAATATTGGCTGAGAGCAGTTGGTTTTGTAGTATTTCAACTGAGAGAGAAGTTGTGTGGGGTAGTCACCCCTCCTATTTATTCTCTTTTTATCACTGTCCTGTTTTGACATTGCCTTCTTAACTCTCTCCAGTATCTTCACTGCTCAGACAACTGAGTGGTAGCAAGATTTTGAAGGAAATCTAAATCTTGTATTAACAGAGCTTGATGCTACAACAAAAATGTTCCCTTTTACGTCCCATCACTCTAGGAAAGGCAGAAGTTGAATGATGTGGCTCTTCACTTGAGCAATCCCAAAGTCCACGGGTAGCCTTTTTTAGGGACCATTTTCTTGCAAAATGTACTTGAGTCAGACATTATTTTCCCTTAGCTGAAGCAGAACATACTTATATAAAAAGTCCCTTGTATGCCTTTAAAAACCATTCACTGGGGGAGAGCAGATGGGAAAGTGCAGCCACACTCAAATGCTGATTGTAAGACTTTGGTTTGGGCATTAGGCTGGCCACTGCCAAAACAGTGCTGGAGCAGATAGGTCTTCTTAGGCTCCTATGCTGAATTCTTGGCACCTCCAGCTAACAGGAGCAAGAGAACACGGGAATCTTCCTTATACCATGTCAACTGGTCTGCCTGGCTCAGTATAGCTTACACTGACTAGCAGCAACTTTGAACATTCAGACAGAAGTCTTTCTTAGTGATATCTGGAGATGGCTGGGACCAAATCTGGAATCTTCTGTGTGGACAGCACAGGCCCTACCACTGAACTACCACCAGTCAGGTGATGGGAAAGATCTCCTGCTTGAAATCTTGGAGGACTGCCTCATCAGAGCAAACTATGCAAAACCAGTATTACTTAGAATCAGAATTGGAAGAGACCACAAGGGTCATCCATTCCAACCCTCTTTCATGATCAAAGCACTCCTGACAGATGGCCAGCCTCTGTTCAAATCTTCCAAAGGACGAGATTCCACCATGCTCCAAGCCAGTGTGTTCCACTGTCAACAGCTCTTACCATCAGGAAGATCTTTCTTAGCAGAACAATTTAGTGTGACGTTATTTCCTGCTTCACAGTAGGAAAAAAGGAAAGTTCTTGGGTTCCTTTGGAAATGCAGAAATCTTGCACAGTACAAAGCAGATACAAGAAACCTAAGGCAATTCACTCAACTTGACACTGAGAAAGGGAGGATCGGAGGGAGGAGACAAATAAACAGGGCTATGTATTTTTTTAAAAAGACATGTACCCACATCAGACATCCTTCCAGAATGGGCATTGTATGTATTTACATCAACATATCCCTTGGTCAGTACAGAAGACATGTTCAATTAAATGTTCAGTTAGCTAAAAAAGCCACAAGAGTGAAATTGTTTTTACTTCAAGGCAGGCATTTGATTATCTTGATAGCTAATAAACACCCATGGCCCAAACACATATAAGGAATAAATTGAGTGTGGGGAATGTTTAACATTGGGTGTTCTAAATGGGTAGACATAACAAGATGCTTCAGCATCTTCAATTATTGCCAGAGATCACATTTCAATCTCTTATTCTCATCACAGTTTCATTTAACATTGCAATCATTACTGAGGAGTCACAGGTCCTGTTGAGGTGCTCTCTTACATGGTTCCATGTTAAGTGCAAAATATATATCTGATGATAAATAAGTTATTTTGTGTGGGAAAAGAGTCCTGTTCCCACTGCTGGTGGTGGTTCAGAAAGAAGTCCTCACATGCCAGAGTCATTTGCAAGCATTCCAAGTGAGGTCAGTTCATTTCAGGCACAACTCTCAGCTCAATGGCAACTTGGTATGTGTTTAATCATCAGCCAGTCGGAGAAGAGTTCCTGTCGTAGTTGGCACACTGGAAAAAATAAGAAAGTATCTTAGGTTAAAAAAAATATATCACAGAGTCAATGGTCTTACAAATTTTAGGAAGGGAACAGTAAAAATAATAAAACTTAATTGATCCTACACTGAAACACACAGCAGGAAGAGTTAATTGCTGAATTAGATGGGTCTTTTTTCTAACAACCCTATTTGGGAGTCATATTGAGGAGGGAACAAGCTTGTTTTCTGCTGCTCCAGAGATTAGGACCCGAAACAATGGATGTAAGTTCCAGGAAAAGAGATTCCACCTCAACATTAGGGGGAACTTCCTGACAGTAAGGGTGGTTCGACAGTGGAACACACTCCCACAGAGAGTAATGGAGTCTCCTTCCTTGGAGGTCTTTAAGCAGAGGCTGGATGGCCATCTGTCGGGGATGCTTTGATTGGGAGTTCCTGCATGGCAGGGGGGTTGGACTGGATGGCCCTTGTGGTCCCTCCCAACTCTATGATTCTATGGGAGGCCAGTATTCTTATCCTCAGATTGCAGTTGGGCTGGTAAGCTAGGAAAGCGATGGTTGGTAAGCTAGGAGAGTAAGCTAGGATTGGGTGGGAATTGTGCAGTCTGTGGGTTACAGGTAGTTTAGTTGGGCCCTTTGTGTGACCCTCAGGGTCTTCCTTCCCCTCACCAAGAAAAAAAGGGCAAAAATTCTGAATTATGCTGCCAGAGGCCTCCAAGTGATGCAAATTCTCTCTGCTATTCTCCTTTCACATACTGACACCTTGTCTAAGCCTCAAATTGCATTTCTACAAAAAAAGGAAGTGAGCTTTTGATCACTTCCAGTTTCATAAAAACAAATGAGATAGCCCCCAGAACTTCCACAGTTGCGTTTGTTCCTCCTCCGAGCCATCCCCGGCCTTCAGCTGCCTTCAGAGAGGAGGAAGAATAGGCGTGGGCCCATTTCTCCTCCTCCCCACCCTCTGTGTGTCAGAGAAAATGGCTTTGCATGCCATCTCTGGCATACGTGCCAGGTTTGCCATCACAGGCCTACAGCATCTAGTATTTATTGGAGGTCTCCCATCCAAGTAATAACCAGAGCTGACATGGTTTAGCTTTCAAGATGAAATGGCATCTGGTGCCTTTAGGGTATTTAGGCTCTGATGAATCAGCACTATATTTTTGTTCATTGGTGTAACTGTTTCTTTCCTTCCTTGAAACTTTCCAAGGATCAACAGCTAATGGCTCAGGTAACTAGCACTAGTCCACTGATCTTCATTTTCACTAGTTCTGAACAGCGATATAGATAGAAAGCAATGGGAGAGAAAGTCCACCCATAATTTTTATTTATATTTCCCACCTCTCCCTACGGATCGAGGCGGGATTACACAATAGATTGTACACAGAGTACAAAATATAAACAATAAAATAATAAAATCAGAACATCAATAATAAATTCTATAAAAGTAGAATACAATATAATAAAATAAATCAAAATAAAATAAAATAAATAAAAATAAAATATCCAATTGTCGTCAAACCTAGAAATCGGTTTTGAATGAGAATATCATGGAGGTTCACTAAGAAGATCAGATGGATAGGCCCGCCGGAAGAGCTCCATCTTAAGTGCCTTCTTAAAGGCATCTAGCATAATGATAAGATGGAGCTCTTCCGGCAGGCTGTTCCATAACTTGGGGGCTGCGGCTGTGAACAATCTTTGGGAAGTAGAGTTTGATCTGGTTTTGTAGTGATCTAATAAATTCTTCCCAGATGTTCTGAGAGTGCAGGGCGGATTATGTGGGGAGAGGCGTTCCTTCAAGTAATTCGGGCCCAAGCCATGTAGGGCTTTAAAGGTAATAACCAACACTTTGTACTATGCCCAGAAGCTGATCGGCAGCCAATGAAGAGATTTTAAAATAGGTGCTATATGGTCTGACCTAGATATTCCGGTGACCAATCTGGCTGCCGCATTTTGAACCAATTGAAGCTTCCGAACTTGGTACAGAGGTAGCCCTATATAGAGCGCATTACAGAAATCCAAACGAGAGATTACCAGGGCAAGTACTACTGCTTCAAGGTCCTTTCGGTCCAGGTAGGGAAGCAGTTGGCGGATCAACAGAAGTTGAAACCAAGCACTCCTGGCCATCACACCCACTTGAGATGACAACTGTAGAGATGAATCCAGGAGTACTCCTAAACTGCGTACTTTGTCCTTTAGGGGAAGTGTGACCCCATCCAGGACTGGTTGACAAAACTGCCTTCCTGGACTAAGGTTACCTATCGCAAGTACCTGTTTTCTCTGGATTCAGCTTGAGTTTGTTTTCCCTCATCCAGCCCATTATCGACTCAAGACAGGCATCAACAGGAGCGATGCCATCCTTAGTCACTACATCAGTCGGAGACATAGGGGGGTTGCAGACTGCCAGAAATAGTGAAAATTGAGTCCACTTTTAGGGTTAGGGTTAGGGAACTGTATTTTATTGTGGCACCCGAGCTCTCTGACAGAGAAGGCTCAATGTCTCAGAAAAAAACCAATTCCCATGAATCCCTAGCACTAACCCTAACCCTAAAAGTGGACTCAATTTGCACTATTTCTGGCAGTCTGCAACCCCCCATAGAGAAGTAGAGCTGGGTGTCATCAGCGTACTGATAACATCTTGCCCCATGTCTCCGGATGATCTCACCCAGCGGCTTCATGTAAATGTTAAACAGCATGGGGGATAGAATGGTGCCCTGAGGGACGCCAGATATCAGCTCTCTTTTAGAAGAGCTACTATCTCCCAGCATCACCATCTGGAATCGGCCCGAGAGGTAGGACCGGAACCACTGAAGAGTAGTGCCCCTAATACTTAACTCCCTCAGGCGTTCCAGAAGGATCCCATGGTCTGGTATCAAATGTTGCCGAGATGTCCAAGAGCACCAACAGGGTCACACTTCCCCTGTCTATGTCTAAACGGAGATCATCGACTAAGGCGACCATGGCAGTCTCAACTCCGTATCCTGCCCTAAAGTCGGTTTGAAATGGGTCCAGATAATCGGCTTCTTCCAAGACAGCCTGGAGCTGGAAGGCAACTGCCCTCTCGATCACCTTACCCAAGAATGGTAAAAGGGAGACCAGCCTGTAATTATTTTTCACCAGGGGATCAAGGGAGTTTTTTTTTTTCAAGAGCGGTTTAACCACTGCTAGTTTCAAGGTGGATGGAAATTTCCCCTCCCTGAGGGATGTATTATGAGTTGTTGTTAAATTAATAATGACACCTTGTTGCTGGGTGTCATTTTACTGACGAGTAAACCAGTGCCCAGCATTCTCCCTCCCTGCTGGGAGTGATTCTACTTATGAGTAAAACTGGTGCCTGCAGAGAGGAGGGGTGCTCTGGGCACTTTCCCCTCCCTTGCTCTGGGTGTCAACTGCTGTGTGTGTGTGGGCTTCCCAGGGCGACACACGCTCCCTCTGTGTGACTGCTGAGGAAAAGGATGGGACAGCACAGGGTGTGGATGGGAGCAAGTGTGGGGATGGTGCATGGGAGAAGCATGGGGGGGAGGGCTCGACGAGGTGTCACTCCCCTTCTGGGGTGTCACCCGGTGTGGGCCGCACCACCATACACCCCTATTGACATCACTGGTGTAGTGGTGGCAACAGCAGTGTGTGCACAGAATTGTGAGGACCAGGAAACCTGTTGTGAGGTGCACAGGTGGCTCACAAAGATGATAGGTTGCCCACCCCAGTGCACGGGATTCTAGCCTACATTGGTTGCACAAATATAATCCATGAAATTAACAAGCTAGGAGCCAACACACTAGGTTTCTTAGGTTTCAGGAGAGGGGAGTAACAAACTGAAGAGAAATCTAATACCAGTCAACCAGCTGGGCTCCAATGATGTCATGTATGTGGTAGGGAATACCCAGTTTCACAGCACTTGGAGCTCGACGGTTCTGTAAATCAGATAGTAGAACCTCCTTGTATTTCGCTTTCTGAATCATACCCAGTACAGCCTTTCTCCCTGAAAAAAAAGCCACCGATAAGCAGGCTGCTTCTTTCCGAGTCAGTTCCAGTTTCACTCATTTCTGATAGTTATCCAGTACTGCCAGTAACAAAAGCTCTTTAGGTCTCAAAAACACCAGTAAACATAAACTAGGACAGTTTAAAAAAACGCATTAACCCAATAGAGAAAAAAACATTTATGTAACAGAGGTTGTACCAGCCCCACAATTTTTTTTAAAAAAAGCCAAAAGTCAAATATCTATGTAAAGGTCTTAAGACACAAATGACTGAGGAACTAAGCCCAAATGAGCCTATCTAAGATAACAGGAGCAGAATGTGGGAAGGTTACTTGTTTAGGACTAAGGCTTGCATAATCCCCCAGCCAGAAGGGCCATTTGAGCTGGGGGGGGGGGGAGAATTCTAGAATCTGCAGCCTAAAAGACTTTTTTTTTCACTTTCTGGACTAGAGAACAGGGTAACATATGCTGCAACTGCTCAAGGTGGTGTTCTGTCTTGCAGCAGAGTTAAATCAGACTGCAAAATAACAGATGACCCCAGATATTGGACATGAGGCTTCCAGAACTTGAAAACAAACAAAAGACTTACAAAAAAAGACTGTTTACATTTTTTCTGTATAAATTAGAATCTAATTGCTCAATTTAGACTTGCATTTCATGGACTGAGTTAAAAGCTTATTTTTTAAAGTTCAGTTTGTTCACCTATTGTATGGAGCTCAATTTGTGTTTCAAAAATTAGAAATTAAACTTCTTCATCTTGCTTATGCGATAGTCTCCAGAGTGTGAATGTGAAAGGTTATCAAAAGTCTAGAATTTGTGTTTCCATGACAAAGAGCATGCATTGTTTAATCTTTGTCACCACATGTCCACTGTCCAGTTTTTAAATAGTGTTTTGAGGCAAAAGAGTGATAGATCTGAGAAAACAAAATTAAGTTTTATTATGAAATTATTGCATGTCCAACCTGCAGCTTTCTACAGGTACTTACAAACACTGTCTTTAGGTTTCATGCACTGCAACCTGCAAGAGCTGCAGTGATCTTTCTGTGTAGTCTCGAAACTCACCGCTAAGGTATAACTATAAATGTAAGGTGCACCAGGGAATATTGGGAAACAGTGGGAATAAAGACAAGGGAAGAGTGGCAGGACTATTAATACTGAATAAAGGAGACTTAACTGACCAAATGTATGGTTTCAAGGGATTTGTAGGTGGCTGTATTGAGCCTGAGATAAATTAGTCTGCTTAATAAAAATGAAAATCTAGAGCCACATTCTTGCAGTGTAGCTAGGGTTATCATAATCCAAAGAGGTTTGCAAGGAAAAGAAGTGTCTGACATAATGGACAGAAGCAAACAGCTTGGGATAGCACAGTAACAAGGCTAGAAGAAGTCTCTTTCTGATGAGTCATATCAGAAGGTGAATGTCTTTCTCCTTCTGGTTAATTGCCCCCTCCCCACAGGGCCTTTTTGGCTAATAACTTTCCAATTAAAGTAATTCCTTCCTTAGGGTGGTCTGTAAATCCTCATTTTACAGAAACTGGGTGTTTCTTTTTGATTCTGGAAGAGTTTTAAAACATGATTTTTACTGTTTTTATGGGTCTGGTTTGAAGCTTATGAAGATTCACACATGAAAAGATGAAAAGCAAACTATTAGCAGGGTCAACCACCAAGTTGGGTGGGAAGGTTCAAGAGGCTAGTTCCATAGCATCTGGGATGCTGGACTGAGGGGTCTCTGGGACCAGTATTTTATGCCCAAAGGGTGGAATATGTGGTGTATAAATGATGAGTTTTAGTATTTGAAAGAGCATAATATTTTGGTTTGAGACATGACAGGGAACACATCTAACAGCATTATCTGGTTTCTGTTTATGCTCTGTTTCTTAGCTGCCAGATCTGGTGTGAGGAACCTTTACACTTTCCAATATTTTGCTTTACAAATTTAAACAGTTTCAGCTGGGTATGTTTAGCCTGGAGAAGAGATGGTTAAGAGGTGATATGATAACCCTGTTTAAGCATTTGAAGGGCTGTCACATTGAGGATGGAGCAAGCTTGTTTTCTGCTGCTTCAGAGACTACAACATGGAATGATGGATGCAAGCTACTGGAAAAGAGATTCCACCTAAACATTAGAAGGAACTTACTGACAGTGAGAGCTGTTTGACAGTGGAACACACTCCCTTGGAGTTTGGTGAAGTCTCCTTCTTTGGAGGTCTTTAAACAGAGGCTGGATGGCCATCTCTCAGGGGTGCTTTGAATGTGAGTTCCTGCATGGCAAGAGGTTGGACTGGATGGCCCTTGTGGTCTCTTCCAACTCTATGATTCTATGATTCTATCTGCAAATGTGATATTACTTTTGTAGGGGGTGCAAACATCAAACATTTTCTAGGGGTGTGGGATATAGAAAAGGTTGGGAACCACTGCTCTACAGCATTGGTATAGAACAGTTGTCCCCAACTTTTAGTCTTCCATTTGTTTTGGACTTCAGTTTTCAGAATCCTCAGCCAATTTTGCCAACAGTCAGGAATCATGGGAGCTGAAGTCCAAATAATCTGAAGACCAAAGGTTGAAAACCACTGGTATAGACCATTAAGCCAGGGATAACATACATGACTTCACAATATATTGACAATCCTGGGCCAGAATGTATTTATTCCTCCAAGTTCCATTTTGGAAGAAACTGAAGGGTATAAACAAACCTTTGATGAAGTATTTGACAAAGCGGCCTGCTCCAGGCACTGCTAGCCACCAGCTCCCAGCATCACGGACAGTCAGGACTCCAGCATTCACCAGCTGCCTGAACACAAAGACAGGAGGGGGAAAATAAAGTGTCTCCGTTGTTACTATGAAATATAATGTCTTAATTCTTACTTCACTTTTGTTTTCTTGACTGTATAGGTGTGGGAAGGCTTTCTAAAGAAAATATGGATCTCTGTGTAAACACAACTTTTCTTTCTCTGTGGTTTCTGGATTTCTTTACTATACAAGGCAGGCTGCTACATACTATCAGGTGCCAAGCTGAATACAGCTTTCCAGTTATAGATGATGGTCCACCAATGGTGCATCTCCACTGTAGAAATAATGTAATTTGGTGCCATTTTAACTGCCATGGCTCCATCTTACAGAATCCTGGTATTTGTAGTTTTGTGAGGCACCAGCACACATTGGCAGAAAAGGCTAGAGACCTTGTAAATCTGCAAATCCCAAGATTCCACAAGCTAAAGCTACAGCACCTAAAATGGCGTCAAACTGCATTATGTCTACAGTGTAGATGCTCCTCTTATCTACCAGGAACAGCAATCATCCTAGTGAGACACAGCAATTTTTGGATGGAGGAGAAGTTGTGTATACAAGAACAGAAGCCACTTGCAGGGCATGGGCAGCAACTTTGCCACCCTACTACAGAATATTTGCTCACGTGATCTCAGTGTCCCTGAAGCCAAATTCGTTTAGCATCCTCTTTTTGTCATAGCTGATGTCAGGACAGGAAGTGAGGACAGAATCTAGGAACTTCTTCACGGTCCGGGCAAATTCCTTCCCAGAGGCAAACTCCAGCACCTTGGGGAGAAGAAAAGAGAGCTGCCACCACCTTGCCAATGCTGCTGCATCTCCTCCCACTACACAAAGTCCCTGGACAGAGACAAGACCTTAGATTTGTAGTTGTCTGTGAATGTCACAACAAACGTGTCTGCATCAAAGCCATGCTGGAACATCCGAATCCGGCCCTCATCCTTCAGTTGGCTCTAAAGAGAAGAAGGAATTGCTTTGTCATACATTTATTTTCAAAGTCACATGCAAACTGTGAAGCTGCAGGGAAGGGAGTCATAAGAGTTAGAAGAGACTCCAAGGGCCATCCAGTCCAAGCCCCTGCCACACAGGAATACACAATCAAAGCACTGATGACAGATTACCATCTAGTCTCTGTTTAAAAATCTCCAAAGAAGGCAACTCCAGTATTCTCTGAATCAGCATATTCCACTGTTGAGCAGCTCTTACCATCAGGAAATTCTTCCTAAGGTTTACCTGAAATCTCTTTTCCTGTAACTTGAATCTACTGTTTTGTGTCCTAGTCTCTGAAGCGGCTGAAAACAAGCTTGCTCCTTTCTCAACATGGTGCCCTTTCAAATATTTTAACATGGTTATCATGTTACCTCTTCCACTGGCTAAACATACCTAGCTTCTTAAGAAATGGGGGTGTGGGTGTCTGGCTATGGTAAAAACATCTGTATAAAATGACATGAGAATCAGAATTGCTAGATCCTTGCGAGATCCCAAAAACTGTAGTGTGTGAAGGCAGCTCATCATGTAATAATAATAATAATAATAATAATAATAAAGTTTATTTATATACCGCCCTTTGGTAATCCAATCAGGGCGGTTAACAACATTAAAACTATTATGTACACTTCCTTGTGCTATCAAGGAATATGCCCTTAGTTGCTGAAAAGACCAGTGGCAAGGGACTGGATGCCTTTGGATTTCACTTTCTGTACATAACTGTTTCCTCGTGCATACACATGTGTGTTTGTGTGTTAGTACTGTCCACGATGAAAGTTAATTGATTTCCACTTGTTTCTTTTCATATTCTGCTATCCAACTGTTCTCTTAAAACAGGGAAGAATACTATATAGCTCATGGGATGCCCACAGCCATTTCTGTAGACCTTGTCATCTGCTGACATCACTAGAAGTACGCTAATGTGTATCAATGTAGCTGAAGAGATTTTCCTCCTTCTCCTCTCTTCTAGAAGAGGAGACATTCTCTTGGTATTGGTATGATATTTGCATCTAATTTTGGTGGAAGCTGCAGGGAACCTAATGGCTGCAGTGCAACACCTAAAGGGTCAAGAGAGACCAATGTGGGCCACAGCAGCCACAGAGGTGCTCAGCCTGCACTAGAAAGATGAGAGCTGCTTACAGAACTCTTGTTAAGGACATACATCTTTAGCTTTATCACTGATGAAAGATTTGGTGCTCCTAGAGCATCTAACTGGAGGAGGAGCCACATTGGTCTGGACCATAAGACTCAACAGTAGATTGGGATTGAGGAAATAACAAGGGGGAGGGAGTTTCCTACCAGATGCCTGTCCACAGTTGTGCGATCTTTGACAAGACTGTAGATCTGGTGTCTCAGAATCAAGGGCGGCAATGAATCCTCAAACAATTTACGAGGGAAAAGAGAGGCCAAGTACTGGAGAGCAGATTCCACTGCTTCAGGACCCTCTGGAAAAAGAAACAACACATATAATAACCCAGGAATCCTGGCACCAAGTAGCCCCTTGAAGACTTTGTCTCAGTCTCTCATACTACCTAGAAGCCCTGACTTTCCACATTTATTCCCCCCAATCCCCTACACACACTTCAGATAACATGTGTTAGATGTGTCCTGCTTTCTCACCTTGATCCACAGATTCCGATCCAAAAGCCAGCTTCCGTTTCTTGGCCTTGAAAGTATCAGAGATGAGCTGATGCTTCCTCTTCATGTGGCTGGAGTGGAGGGCTATGGATGGAAGACTGGGTCATTAGGTAGCCACTCTGCAGACAACTATGTTTGGCACCACTTTTCCCTAATGGCTGCCTTTGATACCCTCTGCTCTTTCCCAACTCACTTCCAAATTAGTTACCTATTCCAAAAACAACCACACTAAAAATTCAGAAGTACCCTTCACTTTCTCAGACCTTTCTGTGTAAAGTTCTGAGATGTTCCTTTCATCAAAATAATTTTTAGTGGCAGAATAAATAAAGCTATTACCTCCTCTTATAATCCATACAACAGAACAATGATTCTCATGATTTTGGTCATGCATCTGTTTTGGACTTCAGTTCCAACAAGCCCCAGGCATTATGGCAGATGATTATTTATTCTGGGAACTGAAGTCTAAAAAATCTATAGGTTCTAAATTTGAGAACCACTATCCCTCTGCTCCCATTCTAGCAACTCACTCATCTCAAGCCTTGTATCCAGAAGGACTTAATAAACATTTTTAGTCCTATATGTTGTACTAAGTCTGCATCACTACACTCACTCCAGTATCCCTGATATCTCCTTTTTAAATTGCCAGCATTTATTCTGCTCCTGCTCCCATACCTTTAGCAGCTGGCGCTAAGGAGAAATGCTCTCTTGTGGTTACATTACTATGCCAAGAACAACTATCACTCCTTCATTGTTGTGCTCCAAAAGCAGAAGAGGAGGACTAGTAAAACAAGAAGGGTGAGCATCATACCTACACCAATTAGATCTTGATTAAATTAGACTACTTGATTTAAAAAAAAAAAATCACAATTGCTTTTCCTTAGATGTACATATTCGCTTTTCTTTTTTACTGCCTGATGCCAAAAAAATCAAGAAAAACAAGAGAAAGCAACAAGCATGTGAAACTGTCCTATGAAGATCATACACAAATACACACACAACCAACCCAATAATGTGTTAGATAAAACAGGTTCTACTCAATAAAATCTAATGGTGAAGTAAAATTATTAAACTTTATAATATAACAAGAACCTTTCAGCTAAACTGAACATGACTGGATAAGGCACAGAGAAATGTAGCTGAAGCAATGAGGATAGGGAAACAAGGACCTGGGGTTGGTGAAGATTCATTCTTGCCCATTCACAGGCCATTAAGCTTGAGACAATCCCTATGTTGTACTGGTGAACAGGACAGCCACACAAATAAACTAACTTTTCATCTCCAGCTGACCCTTTTCTTGTAAAACCATTAAGTCATACAGCCCTACCTAGACCAAACTCCTTATATTTTACATTCTTTTATATTACATTTATATTTAATATTCACTTATATTCTTTTATATTACATTTATATTTAATATTCTTTTATATTGCATTTATATTTTATATTCTTTTGTATTACTTTTATATTACATTTATATTGCATTTATATTTAGTATTCTTTCATATCATGTTTATATTTTATATTATTTTATATTACATTTATATTCTTTTATATTTATATTTTATATTCTTTTATATTGTATTTATAATATTATTGTATTTATACAGTATTTTCATATTATGTTTATATTTTATATTCTTTTGTATTACATTTATATTCTTTTATATTTAGATTTAATAAGATTTTACATTGCATTAATATTCTTTTATATTACATTTATATTTACTATTATTTCATATCATGCTTATATTTTATCTTATTTCAAATTACATTTATGTTCTTTCATGTTACATTTATATTTACTATTATTTCATATCATGCTTATATTTTATATTCTTTCAAATTACATTTATATTCTTTCATATTACATTTTTAGTATTCTTTCATATTATATTTATATTTTATATTCTTTCATATTACATTTCTTTTACATTCATATTTAATAATCTTTTATATTAATTTAAATTCTTTTATATTATTAATATTTAGTATTCTTCCATACTATATTATATTTTATATTCTTTTATATTACATTTATTTTTAGTATTTTTTTCATATTATATTTATATTTTATATTCTTTCCTATTACATTTATGTTCTTTTATATTTATATTTAGTAATCGTTTTATATATTCCTTCCTATTATATTTAAATTTTATATTCTTTCATATTCAAGCTCCCCATTTAAACAGCTGGGACTCACAGCTTAAAGATTTCTTCCGTTCCTCTCTGGTTTCCAGTTCCCTTCTCTTCTCTTCAGTACTAAATAAAAAAAACACCACTCTTCCACTCCCATAATACACATCTGCGCCGGTAGGAACCCTCCCTCTTCTCCTCCTGTTTGTCCCGAAAATATGACGTCACGCCACCGTCACCGCCCAGGCCTCCCTTTTCCGTCCATTCCTAACTTGAGCTGGAGAGAGAAGCTTGATTGACTGTTAAATCAGCCAATGAGCTTTCCTGTGTGGCTGAAGCCACCATTTTGATAGAGGAAAGGTTGGAAGGGCAAGAAGCCGATCCCGCGGCCATTTTGGTTTTGGGAAAGAGCTGTTGCTTGGTAACAAGCCAGTCTGCAAAGGGCTCTATCTTGCAGCACCTTTGAGACTCAATGGAAGAGAGAACTTCTTTAAATTTTAAACTTCTCTCTTGCTTTAAACTTCTTTAAAGTTTTTAAAACTTTTTTTAAAAAAAGTGATATAAGTTTAAATAACTTTAAAGTTTATGTTACTTTAAGTTTTTTTTAAAAAAAATTGTATTTATACCGTTAATACATAAAATAAAATCTTAATATCTTAACATACGAATTCTTACTGTGTATTATTCTATTACATAAATGCAACATAAATACATTTTAAAGTGGCCTCAAGCTGCACTATTTCTGGCAGTCTGTAAAGGCCCTTAGTAAACTTTTTCCTATAACATAAAAGGAAATTTTATTATAAGACAGTAATAGGATGTTACTTTTAAGTGTTTTAAACTTACAATTTTTAATATTTTATTTAATAAATAATTTAATTAATAATTTATTTAATAATAATTAATTCATTAAATAAATGCCAACTTCTTTCTTTCAGTTAAGTCCTTTGCAAACTGCCAGAAATAGTGCCCTGACTCAGTGCTAGGGAATCATGGGAACTGTATTTTATTGTGGCACCAGAGTTCTCTGACAGAGAAGGCTCAACGTCTCAGAAAAAAATACAATTCCCATGATTCCCTAGCACTGAGCCAGGGCAGTTAAAGTGGGCTCAATTTGCACTATTTCTAGCAGTCTGCAAAGGCCCATAGTCTCAGAGGAGCTACAAGATCTCTCTACATAGTGATTCTACAAACTAACACGACTATATCTTTGAATTCTATTAAAATTTTAAAGTTATTTAGACTTCTCTTTTTCAGCTAGCCTCAAAGGTGCTTCAAAATCCCTTTGCAGACTGATTTTCCAGACTTTGGACTTTATCACACCGGGGAAATCCCATGCAGAAACGGGGGTTTAAATTGGAAAACAACCTGCAAAAGCGAGTAGATTTTCAGACAACGTAGCTGTTAAAGTGTGGTTAACCTGAACGGAAACTAATCAAAAGCTGCTTCTTTTTACTTTTGGAAAATCCCAAAAGCAAAAAGAAGCAGCTTTTGACTACTTTCCATTTGGGTTAACAAGAGTTTAACAATGATGTGTGTAAAAAGCTACCCGCTTTTGCGGGTTTTCCCCAACTTTTAAATCCTGTTTCTGCATGGGGTTTCCCCCGTGTGATAAAGTCCTAACACAGCTATGGTCCAAAACACTGCAGAAATAATCCAGTCTGAGACCACTTTAGCTACCATGTGGCTCAGTGCTAGGGAATTCTGGGAACTGTATTTTTGTGAGACATTTAGCCTCTTCTGTCAGAGAGAGCTCTGGCACCACAATAAACTACAATTCCCAGGATTTCCTAGCACTGAGCCAGGGCAGTTAAAGGATTATTTAATCAAACTGGATTATTTATGCAGTGTGTTTTGGAGCTATGTCTTTGAATTCTGTGACAACCCAGGTTCAGTTTGATCTGTATCTTCACAGCTTTACTTGATTGAACTTAATGCTTTACTTGATTGAACTTTAACACTTTAAACTGCCTTGGCTCTATGCTATTAGATTCTGGGCTTTGTAGTTTTGTGAGGTATTCAGTCTTCCCAGTCTGAGAGCTCTGATGCTATAATAAACTACAATTCCCAGGATTCCATAGGATGGAGCCATGGCAGTTAAAGCAGTGTCAAACAGTATTAATTCTGCAGTGTGGCAGCAGCTCATGATTAGTGTGATTTGCAGTAGATCAGTAATTACCTTTTGACTCCCAGCTTCCCAATAAATAGTCTTGTTTTATTAGCCAGTTGCAGAAACAACAATGAAAGAGAAGGTCCGAATAATCTGAGAATGATTTCTTATATGATGATGATGATATCATTTATTTCTTACCCATCTCTCTCCATGGATCGAGGCAGGGAGCAAGAACTATTAACAGACACAACAAAGCAAATATGATATAATAGGTATCACTGAAACCTGGTGGGATGAGTCTCATGACTGGAATGTAGAAATGCAGGGGTATAACCTTTTCAAGAGAAACAGGCCAAACAGGAAAGGAGGAGGAATAGCATTATATGTCAGGGATATTTACACCAGTGAAGAAATCCAGGACATCAGTCATGGAAGCCAGGTGGAGAACATCTGAATAAAAATTAAAGGGGAGGGAAACAACAGGGATGTTAGTGTGGGAGTCTACTACAGACCCCCAACTCAGGCAGAGGAATTGGATGATGCCTTTCTAGAACAGATGACCACACACTTAGAAAGGAGAAATATAGTAGTGATGGGTGACTTCAACTATCCTGATATTTGCTGGAAGTCAAACTCAGCAAAATCCTCAAGGTCTAGCAAATTCCTCACTTGCCTCGAAGACAATTTCATTGTTCAAAAGGTGGAAGAGGCAACGAGGGAGTCAGCTATTTTGGATCTGATCCTAACTAACAGGGAAGACCTAGTTAATGGGGTGCAAGTGGTTGGATCCTTAGGCGGGAGTGATCATGTCCTCCTGGAGTTTATTATACAGTGGAAAGGAGAAGCCAGGCATAGTCAGACACGCATTCTAGACTTTAGGAAAGCTGATTTTACTAAACTTAGAGAAATACTGAGGGTGATCCCATGGACAGGAATACTAAAAGAGAAGGGAGTTCAAGACGGATGGGAGTTTCTCAAAAGGGAGATACTGAAGGCACAATTTCAAAACGTGCCAACGAGGAGGAAGAATGGGAGGTGTCTCAAGAAACCAGGATGGATGACTAAGGAACTTGCAACTGAACTATGTTTTAAACGGAACATGTATAAGAAATGGAAAAATGGGGAAATCACCAAAGAGGAATTCAAACAAATAGCTAGCATGTGTAGGGGTAAAGTCAGAAAAGCTAAAGCACAGAATGAAATCAGGCTTGCTGGAGAGGTTAAGAACAATAAAAAGGGCTTTTGGGGGTATGTCAGTAGCAAAAGGAAAAAGAAGGAAATGGTAGGGCCACTGTGTGGAGAAGATGGCAAAAAGTTAACGGGACAGAGAAAAGGCAGAATTACTCAATACCTTCTTTGCTTCAGTCTTTTCAGAAAAGGCAAAGGGTGCTCAACTTGAGGATAATGGAGCAGAGGACAGAATAGGAGAATTTCAGCACAGAATAAGTAAAGAGATAGTACAGAAACATCTGGTTAATCTAGATGAATATAAGTCTCCAGGACCAGATGAATTACATCCAAGGGTATTAAAAGAACTGGCAAATGTAATATCAGAACCATTGGCAATAATCTTTGAGAATTCCTGGAAAACAGGAGAGGTACCAGCGGACTGGAGGAGGGCAAATGTTGTCCCCATCTTCAAAAAGGGGAAAAAAGAGGATCCCAACAATTATCGTCCAGTTAGTCTGACATCAATAGCGGGAAAGATTCTGAAGCAGATCATTAAACAGAGAGTCTGTGAACACCTGGAAAGTAATTCCATAATCACAAAAAGTCAACATGGGTTTCAGAGGAACAAGTCATGCCAGACAAATCTGATCTCTTTTTTTTGATAAAATTACCAGCTTAGTAGATGAAGGGAATGCTGTGGATATAGTATATCTTGATTTCAGTAAGGCCTTTGACAAGATTCCCCATGACATTCTTGCAAACAAGATGGTAAAATGTGGGCTAGGCAAACTAACTGTTACATGGATTTGTAATTGGTTGACTGGTCGAACCCAAAGGGTGCTCAACAATGGCTCCTTTTCAACCTGGAAAGAAGTGACCAGTGGGGTGCCACAGGGCTCTGTCCTGGGCCCAGTGCTATTCAACATCTTTATCAATGACTTAGATGATGGTATTGGGGGTATAGTTATCAAATTTGCAGATGACACCAAATTGGGAAGAGTAGCTAATACCTCAGAAGACAGGATCAAAATTCAGAATGACTTGGGGGGGTTGCAGACTGCCAGAAATAGTGTGAATTCAGTCCACTTTTAGGGTTAGGGTTAGAGTTAGGGAACCATGCGAACTGTATTTTATTGTGGCATCAGAGTTGTCTGACAGAGAAGGCTCAATGTCTCAGAAAAATAACAGTTCCCATGATTCCCTAGCACTAACCCTAACCCTAAAAGTGGACTGAATTCACACTATTTCTGGCAGTCTGCAACCCCCCTTGAACAGACTAGAAAGCTGGGCCAAAGCTAACAAAATGAAATTCAACACGGAGAAATGTAAGGTACTGCACTTAGGGCGGAAAAATGAAAAGCACAGATATACAATGGGGGACCCCTGGCTTAAGGAGACTACGTGTGAAAGGGATCTAGGAGTCCAGGTGGACCAGAAGTTGAACATGAGTCAACAGTGAGATGCAGCAGCTAAAAAGGCCAATGCAATTTTAGGCTGCATCAATAGAAGTATAGTGTCTAGATCAAGAGAAGTAATAGTGCCACTCTATTCTGCTTTGGTCAGGCCTTACCTGGAATCCTGTGTCCAGTTCTGGGCACCACAATTCAAAAAGGATGTGGAGAAACTGGAGCGTGTCCAGAGGAGGGCAACTAAAATGGTGGAGGGTCTGGAAACCAAGCCCTATGAGGAACGACTTAGGGAACTGGGTATGTTTAGCCTGGAGTATGAGAAGGTTAAGAGGTGATATGATAGCCGTGTTCAAATATTTGAAGGGATGTCATATTGAGGAGGGAACAAGTTTGTTTTCTGCCGCCCCAGAGAATAGGACCCGGAACAATGGATGCAAGAAAAGAGATTCCACCTCAACATTAGGAGGAACTTCATAAATTCATAATTTAAAACACTGGTGAATAGGAGAGCCATACAAATAAACTAACTTTTCATGTCCAGCTGGCTCTTTTCTTTCAAAACAAGTAAGCTATACAACCCTACCTAGACCAAACTCCTTATTTTATATTTACTAGGACAAATAAGATATACACATATTAAAACCATCCACATTTAAAATCTATCATTTAAAATACTGGTGAACAAGACAGCCACATGTCCAGCTGACTCTCTTCTTTTAAAACAATGAAGCCATACAACCCTACCTGGACCAAATTCCTTATTTTATATTTAAAAGGACAAATAAGATTTTATATTTAAAAGGAAAAATAAAATACACACATATTAAAACAATCCACATTTAAAATCTATCATTTAAAATACTGGTGGACAGGGCAGCCATACAAATAAATTTAATGATGGGAGTGCAGCCAAATGAAAAATAGGGCAGAGCTCCTAGTTGTGTGGAAGAAATAATTTTCCAACAGGAGAGGCTGCTGTGACTAGCTTCTTCCATACAACTTTCAGTATTTTCTGCATTCAGTTTCATTTGACACCTAACTGCTTATCTGACAATCACATGTCCTTTACTTTTGTTGCTGTTGTGTGCCATCAAGTGTTTTCCAACTTATGGCAACCCTAAGGCAAACCTGTCATGGGTTTTTCTTGGTAAGGTTTGTTCAGTTGGGGGGTTTGCTTTTGTTTTCCTCTGAGGCTGAGAGATTGTGACTTGCCTAAGGCCACCCAGTAGATTTCTATGGTTGGACAGGGATTCTGGTCTCCAAAGTCCTAGTCCAACACTCAAACCACTATAAATATACACCAGAAATGTTCATTAAATTTCTAGTGTGTGTGTGTGTTTGTGTGTAAGATGTGTTACTCTGTTGCAGCAAAAACAACATAAATAATATTGATCCTAGTAAATGAGCAACTACAAAATGTAAGCTCGATTCACACAGCCAAAGTCTATCTACTCCTGCTTCATGCGAAAGAAAAACCATAACTTTGTTAGTTTTGAATAAAAAACTTGTTGAAACATTCTTTCCATGCTATTTCTGCCTCTGGTAACAAATTTTCTGTTAAAAAAGTAACATTCAGGAAAACATAAACCTCTGCAGTATCCACAGAATTACAGAACTGAAGCAGTTAAACACCACTTTTAAGTGTCATGATTTATAATCCTGGGATTTGTAGGCGCCTAGAGCCCTCTAACAGACCAGGCTGAATACCTCACAAAACTACAAATCCCAGGATTGCACAGGATGACAATATGGCAATATCAAACTGGTGTATTTCTGTAGTGTGGATGCACCTGGACATTAACTGAGGTATACTTATATAGTAACTTAGGGGGGTTGCAGTCTGTCAGAAATAGTGCAAATTGAGTCCACTTTTAGGGTTAGGGTTAGTGCTAGGGAATCATGGGAATTGTTATTTTTCTGAGACATTGAACCTTCTTTGTCAGAGAACTCTAGTGCCACAATAAAATACAGTCCCCATCATTCCCTAACCTTAACCCTAACCATAAATGTGGACTGAATTCACACTATTTCTGACAGTCTGCAACCCCCCTAAATAACCTTTTGCTGCCTTCTCTGACATCCCAGACCTTTTACTAGAGATGGACTATCCCTCTGCCAAATAGTTAGGCTAGTCTTGCTTTTTCTAAATTTATTCTTATGTAAATAAAATAACGCATATATCCACATATAGTGTCAGTGGTCTTACCCATATATTTTTGCTTACTTTCAGAATGATACAAACAAATCATAACAAAAAACAGAATACTAAAATAACAACAAATAAAAATAGTATCAGAAACAATAAGCTAGCAATAGCCAATAGGAAGGAAATAAGTTATTTGTGTTACCTATATTAAATACCAGCTTCTACACTATAATTTGTTTCCGAACAATAGCTGTTGAATGAATGAAACTGGCAATAATTCTGATACATTCCTTTCTCTTAAATAGCGTGCTTCTGTAAATATTTAGTCAGATTTAATCCATTTTGAGCTGTGAGATTTGCTCCCAGGAAAATGTACATAGGTACACAATATTTGACAGGAAAGAGGGAGATTATTTTGATCAGTTGTTGATTCCTTAACTCTCCATGAAACACTCCAGGAAATGTTCCAGGTTTTCTAGGAAAGCAGATATCTGAAGATCTCTTCATTGGAAGGCAATAAAAAGGACAGAGAAGCCAAGTCTGGTTCTTCAATAAACAGAGCAAGAAGCATCAGTTTTTGCAAGCTGTTGTTGTTTTCAGATACAAAATGTTCTGGCAAGAAAGTCCTTGGTGTTTCTTTCTTCTGACAAAAGGTGGTCCTTCCATGAAGTAAGGTGAGCTGCTGAAGATAGCAGATTTTTGGGTGTCACAAAAATGAGTCAAACACATCTGACAGATAAATAAATCCAACACACTGGATCCTCTGCTGAGATGCTCTTTCTTTTTGTCTATCTGTTTTTTGAAAGATATGGCCTGTGACATTTTTTTTCCTGACATTAAATGCAATTGAAAAGCAGAAAGGGCCCTGTACCTTGAACAGTTGTGTTGCAAGAGGGAATTTCGGCAGGTAGAAGTTGTCATGAAGGCTTGACCTGCTGAAATTCTCTCTTTCACGCAGTTATTAAAGGTACAGGAGCCCTGATCTCTTTTTCATGTGGCCACAAAGCTTTGTGAGTTATCAAAGCACATCGGAGGCAAAAGCAGGAGGAAGGGTTAGTGATAGCAGGTGTATGTACACACTGTAGAAATAATGCAGTTTGACACTACTTTAAGTGCTATAGCTCCATAATATAATAATAATAATAATAATAATAATAATAATAATAGTTTATTTGTATACCACTTATTGCCAGACAATCCAATATGGAATCCTGGGGTTTGTAGTTTTAGCTGATCCAATCTAGCCATCTGGCATATATATGGTCTTCCTTCCTTTCTACTATCCTCTGTCTTTCTTAGCATTACTGTCTTTTCCATGATCATTGTTTTATTGTCTCTGTTTTTAACAGCAGGCCTGCCTTAGCACTTTCTTCCTGGACTTGCTTTTGTAATTGTTCCAAGTCATTGATGTTTTCCAGTAGTAGTATGGTATCATCCTCATATCTATGATTTTTAATGTTCCTTCTTCCTATCTTCACTCCTACTTCTACTGAGTTTAGCCCTGCTCTTCGTATGATATTTTCTGCATACAAGTTTAACAAGTATGGTGATAAAATGCAGCCTTGCCTGACCCCTTTGCCAACTGGGAACCATTCTGTCTCTCCATATTCTGTCCTTGTAGTAGGCTCTTATCCTTAGTGCAGATTTCTCATTAGGACTATCAGATGTAGTGGCACCCCTATATCTCTAAGTGCAATCCATAGCTTTTTGTGATCTGTGCAGTCAAAGACCTTGCTAGAGTCTATAAAGCACATGCTGATTTTCCCCCCTGGAATACTTTGGCTCACTCCATTATCCGTCGTATATTTGTGACGTGGTCCCTAGTGCCTCTTCCTTTCCTGAACCATGCTTGGACATCTGGCAGTTCTCTCTCCATATATGATTGGAGTCTGCTGCAGAATTTTGAGCATAATTTTGTTTCCATTAATCTTATGGTCCTATAGTTGCTGCATAGTCTTTTGTGTCTCCTTTTTCCTGGACGGGGATGTATATTGATCATATCCAATCTGTTAGCTACCCTTTGGCTTTCCATATTTGTTGGCATATTTTAGTTAATACTAGAGTTGATTTTGTCTGTGTGGATTGTAGCAGTTCAATTGCAATTTCATCTGTTCCTGGTGATTTATTCTTCCCAATATCCTTACTGTCCTCTACGGTATACAATAGAGAGCCAGCATGGCATAGTGATTTGAGTGTTGGACTGAGATATATGAGGAAGTAGTCTGTAGTCTACAAAAGCTCATGCTGCCAACTTAATAATAATAATAATAATAATAATAATAAAATTTATTTATATCCCGCCCTCTGGAAATCCAATCTGGGTGTCTTACAACAATAAAATATACAGTCCCCATAAAACCTATATACAATACAACAGACCCCTCTCCCCTTAAAACAGTATTAAATCAAAATTATTAAAATAACATTCATTAACTTCTTTTTTTCAGTTAGTCTCAAAGGTGCTACAAGATCTCTCTACACTCTGAGGACCATGAGATGACATGTGAAAGGGATCTAGGAGTCCTAGTAGACAACAAGTTGAACATGAGTCAACATGGTGATGCAGCAGCTAAAAAGGCCAATGCAATTTTAGGCTGCATTAATAGAAATCTAGTATCTAGATCAAGGGAAGTAATAGTGCCACTCTATTCTGCTTTGGTCAGGCCTCACCTGGAATCCTGTGTTCATTTCTGGGGTCCATAATTCAAAAAGGATGTTGAAAAGCTGGAGAGTGTCCAAAGGAGAGTGACCAAAATGCCTTATGAGGAAAGATTTAGGGAGCTGGGTATGTTTAGCCTGGAGAAGAGATGGTAATATGATAGCCCTGTTTAAGTATTTGAAGGGGTGTCATATTGAGGAGGGAGGAAGCTTGTTTTCTGCTGCTCCAGAGAATAGGACCCGGAGCAATGGATGCAAGCTGCAGGAAAAGCGATTCCACCTCAACATTAGGAGGAACTTTTTGACAGTAAGAGCTGTTTGACAGTGGCACACACTCCCTTGGAAAGTGATGGAGTCTCCTTCCTTGGAGGCCTTTAAACAGAGGCTGGATGGCCATCTGTCACAGAGGATGTTTTGACTGGAAGTTCCTGCATGACAGAATGGAGTTGGACTATATGGCCCTTGAGGGTCTCTTCCAACTATGATTCTGTGACCAGGGTTTGATTCCTGCTCAGCCATGAAACCCACTGGGTGACCTTGGTAAAGTCACACTCTCTCAGCCTCAGATGATGGCCATAGGAGGATGAAATATTTAGATGAAGTTTGAGAAGTTCCTAATAGGTATATAGAAAGTAAAATTAAATGTTGTAGATGATAGGGATTAACCGATAATGATTGGTGTTGGGAATAGTCATGGTGAATATTTGTTGATTATATTTTAAAACTGAATAAAAATTTTAATTAAAAAAAGAAGAAGAGGAAGAGGAAGAAGAAGATGGCCATGGCAATCCCACTTCGAACAAAACCTTGCCAAAAACCAAACCATGATAGGTTCACTGCCTTAGGGTTGCCATAGAGGACTTGAAGGGACACAACACACACTGTATGGAGAGCTAGCCTGGCATAGTGGTTTTTGTGCTACTAGACCATGACTCTAGAGATCAGGGTACGATTCCCAGCTTGGCCATGAAACCCAGTGGGTGGCCTTGGGCCAAGTCACACTCTCTCAGCCTCCTCTGAGCAAATCTTGCCAGGAAAACCCCATGAGAGGTCAGTAGCAAAGGCAAGTACATTTGTATACCACTTATAAGCACTCCCTAAGCAGTTTACAAAGCGTAAGCCAATTGCCAACAATCTGGGTACTAATTTTAGTGATCTGAGAAGGATTCTGGCCTGAGTCGACCCTGAGCCCTTGGCTGGGATCGAACTCACAACCTTCTGGTTGGTGAATGAGTGGCTGCAGTACTGGCATTTAACCACTGCGCCACCAGGGTTCTGAAGGCATAAAGACTGTATACAAGCTAGAAGCTAGAAAGCATGTTACCACCGCCACCTAGTGGTCCCTATCGCCACTTACAGCAACGACCCTGCTCTGGATAAAAACTGGCAAAAGGAAAGGGAGGCGGCTTCAACGCTGGAGCGGCGTCTTATGATGGCGTCATCACTACGCCGCTAAGAAAAGAACCCTGCCGTTGTTTTGGTCAAGATGTCGGGCGCGCCAACGTAGGTTTGAAAGAGCGCCCAAGGCTTAGAATTCCTCTGCAGGTGAATGATTGGCTGCCCTGCGATGACGTCAGAGCAGGTCAGTACAAAGGGTCGGAAGAGAAGGCCAAAGAGAGGTTCTCCCCCATTCCGGCAAGTGGGAGCGTCCAAATTGGGGGTGTCTTTCAGCTTTCTCTGTGGACCCTCTGGGTGATACCATTGAGAGGAGAGGGGGTTGTGTTGGGAGACTGCTGGGTCTCAGCGTTTTCAGGTAGGAGAAAGGCCAAAGTGGGGTTTTGGGGATAGGGGGGTTGGGGTAAAGAAAGCTAAAACTAGTATTAAAATATTTAAAGTAGTACCTTGTATTGTATAAAAAAATACACTGCATTTTATTGTACATTGTATTGTTTATAAATATGAGGGTAAAGAAAGGCAAAATAGATTTAAAATACTTAAAATGATACATTGTGTTGTATAAAATACACTATTGTATTGTATGCAAATATGGGGGTAAAGAAAGGTGAAATAGTTTTAAAATATTTAAAATAATATATGGTTTTGTATAAAAATAATAGACTGCATTGTAATGTACGCAGATAGGAGGGAAAGAAAGGCAAAATGGTTTAAAATATTTAAAATAAACCATTGTATTGTATAAAAATAATGCACTGTATTGTATTCTATGCAAATATGGAGGTAAAGAAAGGCAAAATAGGTTAAAATGTTTAAAATATTGAAAGTAATACAGTGCATTGTTTTGTATTAAAAACACACTGTATTGTATTGTATACAAATATGGGGTAGCTTTAAACTATTTAGGAATCAATGGCTTATCCGCACTGCAGAGTTAATCCAGTTTGATACTGCTTTAACTGTACCACTCAAGGCTATAGGAACCCTGGGGTGGGAGATTTATTGTCCTCTGACTCAGAAAGCTCTGGTGCAGCAACAAACTGAAAATCCTGGGGTTGCCATGGCAGCTGAAGTGGTGTCAAACTGCATTTATTTTGTGCAGTGCAGATGCAGCCTTTAGGAAGGCGGGCCATTTGGAGATTGAATGAGGAATAGGATTGCCACACTGAAGGTTGGAGAAGGCTCCTGTCCCTTTCATAGCTGTGCAGAAGAGGCATCCCAGCAGGCAGTGGCTTCACCATTGGCTGTGCTGGCTGGGGATGATGGTCTACTGAGTAGCGTCACTAGGGTTGGTGCCACCCCCCCCCCCCATCCCACACCATACAGAATCTTTAGCAATGTTAGATATAGGATGGGGGACACCTTGCTTAGCAAGACTTTGTGTGAAAGGGATCTAGGTCTCCTAGTAGACCACAAGCAGAACATGAGTCAACAATGTGATGTGGCAGCTAAAAAGCCCAATGCGATTCTAGGCTGCATCAATAGAATTATAGTGCCTAGATCAAGGGAAGTAATAGTGCCACTCTATTCTGCTTTGGTCAGGCCTCACCTGGAATACTGTGTCCAGTTCTGGGCACCACAATTCAAAAAGGATGTGGAGAAGGTGGAGCATGTCCAAAGGAGGGCCACTAAAATGGTGAAGGGTCTGGAAACCATGCCCTACGAGGAACGACTTAGGGAGCTGGGGATGTTTAGCCTGGAGAAGAGGGGATATGATAGCCCTGTTTAAATATTTGAAGGGATGTCATATTGAGGATGGAGCAAGCTTGTTTTCTGCTGCTCCAGAGAACAGGACCCAGAACAATGGATGCAAGCTACAGGAAAAGAGATTCCACCTCAACAATTTGGAGGAACTTCCTAACAGTAAGGGCTGTTTGATAGTGGAACACACTCCCTCAGAAAGTGATGGAGTTTCCTCCTTTGAAGGTCTTTAAACAGAGGACTTTATCACACGGGGAGAAACTGCAGAAATCCCATGCAGAAACGGGATTTATAGGCCGGAAAAACCCCACAAGAGCAGGTTGTTTTTCAGACACGATGGGGTTAATATGACATTAACCTGAACGGAAACTAGACAAAATTCACTCCTTTTTACTTTTAGGATTTTCCGAAAGTAAAAAGGAGCAGGTTTTGTCTAGTTTCCGTTTGGGTTAATGTTGCATTAATGCTCAGTAACGCTAACGTTGTCTGAAAATCTACCCGCTTTTGCGGGTTTTTTCAACTTTATATTCAGTTTCTGCAGGGGATCTGCCCCTGTGTGATAAAGTCCAGAGGCTAGATGCCCAACTGTTGGGAGCGCTTTGATTGTGTGTTCCTGCATGGCAGTAGGAGGTTGACTAGATGACCCTTTGGTCTCTTCCAACTCTTATGATTCTATGGACCTTATCACACAGAGACAAATTGCTTAAATCCCATGAAGAAATGGGATTTAAAAATCCGAACCCCCCCCCCAAAAAAGCGGGTTGTTTTTCAGACATGTTTGTGTAAAGGAGAAATAACGTGATACTAACCTGAATGGAAAGCTGCCAAACCTGCTCCTTTTTACTTTCGGAAGTTCCCGAAAGTAAAAAGGAGCGGGTTTTGGCGACTTTCCGTTAGGATTAGTGTTGCGTTATTTCTCCTTGATGCGAACGCCGTTTGAAAACGACCCACTTTTGTGGGTTATTTCTACTTTTTCGGGTTAACCCCGAACATGGTGCGAAAAACAAACCACTTTTGCGGGTTGTTTTCACTTTAAATGCAGTTTCTGCACGGGATCCATCCTGAGTGATAAACTCCTGTGAGTGTAAATAAATTTCTATTGAGATACAGGCGAATGCCACAGCCCATTTCTTACAAAAAGCAGATGTTTGAGGGAGGTGTCACTTGGTGCGGTCCACATCCCCTGCACCCCCCTAGTGATGCCGCTGCCAAAGCTATCATGGGGTTTCTGAGGCTGAGAGAGTGTGACTTGTCCATGGTCATCCAGGGGGCTTCCATGGTCAAGCTGGGATTCCAACCCTGTTCTCCAGAGTCACAATCCAGTGCTCAAACCACTATTGGCTCCGTCCTATCCACACTTCAAGATTAAAGTGGTTTGACACTTTTTAACTGCCCTGACTCTATCCTACAGAACCCTGGGATTTGTAGTTCCATGAGGCATTAGAGCTTTCTAACAGACCAGGCTAAATACCCCCCCACCAAACTACAAATCCCAGGATTCTATAGGACAGTGTCATGACAGGTAAAGTGGAGTCAAACTGCTTTAATTCTGGATACACCCTTGCACATTAATACAACCCCTCCAAACCAAACTACAAATCCCAGGGTTTGGATTTTTTTTAATAAAAAGAACTTTCCCCCCCAATCTTGATAACAAAGAACACCTGCTGGCAGTGGTGTTACTATAAGTCAGAATTGAAGTCAGAAATGAAGGCACACAACAACAACAACTTGGGGGTTCTGGGGTGCTTGTGGTATAGGGTTATTTTTATGTACTTTCCTGTGTTGTTTTAGGGCAAAATAGGCCTGGAAATCATTCCAGGTTAAAAAAAAAAATGGACAGGTTTAGATTGGGGCCAGAGGTGGTTGCAGCTTCTGGACCACCCTTTGCTCACCTCTTGCAGAGGTGCTTGTTGATCATGCTATCTGGGGCTGCTTGTTGATCATGCTATCTGGGGCTGATGGGAGCTCTAGTCCAAAATATCTGGAAGGTTTGGGATGGGGAAGGCCGATGTCAGAGAAAAAGAATTCAGTGGATGTGTTTAGGGAAAGTTGGATTTCACAATCTCTCTTCTCCCTTGCCTGTCGCAGTCGCCCATGAAGCCGGCTCTCAACCCCGAGACTTGTGTCCGAGAGGATGACAGGGAGGTCCCTAAAGACTGCAGCGCCAAGCGTCAACGGACTGGCCCAAAGGTTCCCCTTACCTTGCCTGTCACCCCATCTCGCTACGATGGCCCCTTTCCTTTCTACCGGCGTCCAGCCGAAATGGGACACTTTTCCCTCGATGCCCAGCGCTGCTATCATGGGGATGCCCGCCAGCTTCGCTATTACACCCCTCCTCCGGCCGAGGGCCCCTCCCCTGGATTTGACCTTCGGGATGGCTACCGAGATCGCTACGTGCGGCAAGATGAGAGTGTCCGCGAGGGACTGGACCATCTGCTAAAATGGATCACTCAGAACCGGAAGCTGTTACCGACTGAGGACAAGGGGTAAGGAAGGGGCACTTATGTTAGTCGCTTGCAAGTCTATATAACCAGAACAAGGAAGGATTATGGTTTGGGAAATTCCAAAATTCATCCTTTTTGTGAACAGGGGACTTGTTCCAGCCCCTTTGTCATCGAGGTCCAAAACACACTGCAGAAATAATCCAGTTTGAGAGCTCATTTAATTGCCCTGGTTCAGTGCTAGGGAATCCTGGGAATTGTAGTTTATTGTGGCACCAAAGCTCTCTGACAGAGAAGGCTAAATGTCTAAAAAAAACTACATTTCCCAAAATTCCGTAGTATTGAGCCAGGGCAGTTAAAGTGGTCTCAAACTGGATTATTTCTGCAGTGTGTTTTGGACCAAGGTTGACTTTTTTGGCACTTCTTCCTAAAGTATCTCATTAGAAGTGTAGTGGCCCAAATCACACATGGTATTTCAAGTCTGTTCTTCCTGTTTGAGGTGTGTACAAAAGCTTTATTTATTCCTTTTAATGCAGTCGCCCGTCTGTATCCATGGATTCTTCATCCATGGATTCAAGCATCCATGGCATGAAAATATTCAAAAATAGATATAAATTCCAAAAAGCAAACCTTGATTTTGCTATTGTATACGGGGGCACCATTTTACTACACCACTGTATTTAATGGGACTTGATCATCCATGATGTTGGTATCCATGGGGGGCCCTGGAACCAACCCCCAGCAGATACCAAAAGCCCACTGTACTCTTTATTTCATTTATATCCCATCATTCCTCCAATATATGACCCAAAATGGTTCATGGTACAGGTTAAAACAGCATAGGGCTAAACAAGCAATTTTTCATAAAAAAAAGTAAACCCAACAACTAGTAAAAACAACAACCCTGCAACCAGTAATTAAGCAAGCTATCTTATTATAAAGTAGTCCTTATTTGAAACAATTTTGAAACCCTTTAAAACATAACAATAAGTCTAAAAGTACAGTATTACTTCATAGTACACTATTAAAAGACTCTTTTGCGACCTCAAGTTAACAGCCAAAGGCCTGTCTAAATTAAAAGGTCTTTGCCAACTGGTGAAAAGAAAAAACAGAGGCAGTTTCAAAGCTTGGGAGCATCCACCAAGAAGGCCTCCTGTATCTTCACCAAATGTGCTTCTGATGGTGATAGGACTGAGAGGAAGCCCTCCTGCAGGATCTTAAAACTGAGGCAGGCTTGTATAGGAAGATACAGCCTTTTGCATAGATCCAAATTGAATAGGGCCATTATAAAGGCTTTATGAGGGTAGCATTTCCATTTTCCATTCCTTTCCTAACATGGAGTATGCCTCTTCTCCCTGATATAACTATATATCAGGTTTGATAATTCAACCACTTCAAAGCTTTGAAATGTTATTTATTTGGATGAAAGCTTCCAGAACCCATTAAGTCAGTAAGGACACTACTCATGCTGGTTGAAGGATTTTGGGTACTGTTGTCCCCCAAAGTACCATTCCCAAGCACTGATATCTAACATGGTACAGTTGCTCTCCGTTTTTGTGGATGGCCCCTTCTGCGAAAATGGAAACCCGCGCATATTCATGCCCCATAGGCTTGAATGGAGCGTGGGGGAGTGTGGGCGTGTGCCATGGGTGCACGCCCCATTGTATGCCCCTCCATTTGTCCCTCGCGCATAAGCGAGGGACGCAGATCTGAAGTCCACAAAAACAGAGGGGCAACTGTACTTTTATCCTGGCTAGCAGTGCCTGCCCCAAGATATAACTGTTGGAAGGAGCTATTTTCCTTCACTTGGTGTGGAAGGCTGCATCTGCACAGTAGATATAATGCAGTTTGACACCACTTTACTGTCATGGCTCAATGCTATGGAATTCTGGGATTTGTAGCTTTGTGAGCTAGTTGGCTGTCTCTGTCAGAGAGCTTTGGTGCTACAACAAACTACAAATCCCAGGATTTCATAGGATGGAGCCATGACAGTTAAAGCAGCCTCAAACTGCATTAATTCTGCAGTGTGGCAACAGCCCCTGTGTCTGACCTATTACTGCCCTAAGTAATACTGCAGTAGCATTCTGAGAGGCATTTGTCTATCTATACAGATATGCTTCAGTTTACAAAGTCAGTGTGTTCAATAAAAGAAGAGCAGTTCAGCAAACATTTTGTTTAAAATTGACAGTGGCTACCATCCTGTTGAGAGCCAGTGTGACATAGTGGTTTGGAATATGACTCTGGAGACTAATGTTTGATTTCCCATTCAGCCATGAAACCCACTGGGTGATCTTGGGCAAGTCGTATGCCCTCAGCTGCAGAGGATGGCAATGGCAAACCCCCTCTGAACAAATCTTGCCAAGAAAACACCATGATGGGGTCACTTTGGGATTGCCATAAGTTGGAAATGACTTGAAGGCACAGAACACACACATGCACTATCATGTTATTGATATGCAAATACATAAGTCACACTACGCACATGCTGGGGAAAAGAAAAATGGCAAAAAATAAATATACCCAATTTTGTGTCCAAGCAAACCCTGGGTTCTATGATTTCTTCAAGATTTAAATCCTGGCAGGACTCTAATGGGATACAGGTCACAGTGAAGAATCAGACAAAGGCAAAGCTTTATTAAATGCACATGGCAACTGTTGCCCAGAGGACCTTTTTGTCAGCTGCTCCAGACTGTGGAATGACCTATTGGGAGAGATTCAACGGCTAAACATGCTGTCTGAATTTAAAATGGTATTAAGGACCTATCTCTTCCAGCAGGCCTATCCAGGCAACTTTGAACTTTGAATTTTAAATTGGTATATTTTTAATTGTATGTCTGGATGATTGTTGGAGTATTACTCTGGATTCCCTGCCTGAGTATAAAAAAATTCACTGCATGACAAGTCATACTCTCTCAGCCTGTCAGGATGGCAGTGGCAAACCCTCTCTGAAGAAATTTGCCAAGAAAACCACATGATAGGTTTGCCTTAGGGTCGCCATAAGACAAAAATTATTTGAAGGCACACAATAACAAAAGATTTTAGTGTGTAATGGTAGTCTTAATCTAACATACAATCCTCCCTCCGTTCTTGCGGGGATCCGTTGCGGACCCCCTCTCCCCCCCCCTGTGAAAATGGAAAATCACGTATATTCAAGCTTGAATGGAGGCACATTCCCACAGGGGTGTCCGCCATAGGCACACGCCCCATTTTGTCCCTCTCCATTTGCCTCCCATGGATAAGCAAGAGATGTGGATCCCAAGTCCGTGGGAATGGAGGGAGGACTATATACGTGTTTTAACCTATGTGTTTAAATGGTTTTGTGTTTTTAGTTATATATTGTATTTTAATCTGTATTGTACTTCATCTCGAGACTTGTGGAGGGGCAGGTAAGAAAATAATAACAATAGTAGTAGTAATAATAATAATACATTCAGCAGTTATTAGCAGATGATCTCTAGTTAAATGTGGTTAAAATGGATGCTTTCCATCCCACACCCTCTGAACTGTTGTTGTTGTTATTCAGAGGGGTGTGGGATGGGAGACATCCATCTTAACCCCCCCACCTCACCCCCATTTAACTAGAGACAGCCTGCTGTTTCTGCACACAAAAACATCTTCTCCAGGCCTTGTTTTATTTGCAACCATCCTGTCTTCCTCCCTCCTGCAGGCGGCCACTGAATGCAGACTTTGTGACATGGCGGGGGCACCTCACAAAAGTGTTGACCACGCCCTATGAAACTCAGGAGGGGTGGCTGCTTGCTGTCACCCTCTTCCGTGGGACCCTATACATCAGTGAGGTGGAGACAGAGGCTGCCCGGAAGCAGCGGGAAGAGCGCTCAGAACTACTGAAGGAACTCATGTACATGGGCTACAAGTTTGAACAGTACATGTGTGCTGGTAAGTTGCCTACAGGCTATCCTGGCTTCTAGCCCTGCTCTCAGCCCTTCTGGCTGGTCATGTTGAGCTATGGAGGGGTTGGACAACACACAGTCCTTCGCATGTTGGACTCTGGCTGCTGTCACCTTGTCACTATTGGCTGTGCTGGGTGTGAGTGATGGGAATCGCAGTCTAACAATGTCTGGAGGACTATACATTTCCCCCAGTTGGTTTGGGAGGGAATTATTAATAATATTTATTTTATTTATATGCTGCCTTTCTCCTAAATTGGACTCAAGGGAGCTCACAAAAGACACTTAAAAAACAGTACAACTTTAAAAACACAATTAAAAACATCACATCAATATAACAAGTTAAAAACACAAAACCATTAAAAACATAACTAAGCTAAAAATAACTAAGCATGAGAGTTTGAATCGTCCAAGCCATTGTATTCCCCATCACCATGGATGGATGTGAGAGCTGGACAATAAGAAAACAGATAAAAAGGAAATCAACTCATTTGAGATAGGGTGCTGGAGAAGAGTGCTGAGAATACCATGGATGGTCAAAAAGACAAATAAATGGGTCTTTGAACAGATTAAGTTTCAGCTCTCCCTGGAAATCAAGATGATTCAATTGAGGCTGTCATACTTTGGCCACATCATGAGAAGGCATGACTCATTAGAAAAGACAATAATGCTAGGAAAGGTAGAGGGCAGAAGAAAGAGAGGAAGACTGCATGCTATATGGATGAACTCAATTCGAGAGGCATGAATTTGCAGGACCTGACCAGAACAGTTGAGGACAGGAAGTCTTATTGATATCTCATCCATAGGGTTGCTGTGAGTCGAGGTCGACTTGAGTGCAGTCAACAACAACAATAAAACCATTAAAAATACAAAAGCAAATACACCAATAAGAAGCCTTCCTGGTCAAAGCCTATTTGAAAAGAAAAGTTTTTGCCTGCAGGTGAAAGGAGAGCAGCAAGGGGGCCAGCTTAGCCTCCCCTGGGAGGGAGTTCAAAGGAGTGGGAGCATCCACTGAAAAGGCACTGAGAAGAGAAGCAACAATGCAGTGCCATGACAGCTGCATAGACATCCCTCCGTCCCCTGGCTCTGTCTTGTATTTCTTCCATATGTCTTGTCTTTTTTGCACATTTGCGTGGAATATGTTCTTCCCTATCCTCATTAATGATGTCTTTTGCTTCTCTTTTCCATGTTTGTCCATAATCATATCTTGTTCCTGTCTTTTCTCTACCTACTGTGGACCTATCCTGTGAATGTGTGGCTTGAATTTTTCTTTTAATTGAAGTCTGCATAATATAGCCTTCACCACCAGCTATGCCTGGGATGGCCTGGTGAAAGTTACAGTCCAACAACATTTGGAAGGGTACCCATGGCCTGCCTCCCTTCTGTACAGGGAAACAGTTTTGATGGAGCCTGGAGCACAGGGGTGATTTTGTCTGCCACACTAAAAAAAACACTGGATTCACAAAGGCTTCTACTCCCAGACATATCCAAGTCCGTCTAGTAACCAACATCATTCTTCTCATAGTGGCCGGGTGTAAAATTGCAGGCATGGAGCAGCGGAAAGATGTTTAACTCGACTTGCAGGAGGGGAGACTTCAAAAATAGCAATCCTGAAGAATTGACAGCATGGGAGAAGGCAAGGGTCTTTACCAGGCATTGGAGATATGGTACTGTAGGCACAGGCAAGACCTTTCTGGGAAAGTTATTACATAACTAGGGTTCCACCACTGAAAAGGCGCTCACTGTACAGTCTGCCCTCCAAATCCACAAATTCTGTATCCATGGATTCAATCATCCACAGCTTTAAAGTATCCTCCCGTCCCTAAAAAAAATTCCAAAAATCAAACTTTGATTTTGCCATTTTACGTAAGGGACATGGTTTTATTATGCTGTTGTGTTTAATGGGACTTGAGCATCCACAGATGTTGGTATCCACGGGGGTTCTGGAACTTCTGAGGATCTATCTAAAGCAAAGCTTGGAAAAATCTCTCTCTGCAACAGCCAACTATTACTTTCAGGAATTTGTATAGAGCTTGGAAAAGTTACTTTTTTGAACTTGGATCTGTGCCTTGGATCCGTGCCTAGTGGCCATGCTGTCTAGGAGTTGTAGTCCAACTACTTTTCCAAGCTCTGGTGCAACTAAACTTGGTTTTCAAAGTGCTTTTAGTAAATCCATTTGTTTAAAATACAGTATGAACCCCTTGTCCACAGGACAGGTACCCACACTTTCACTTACCCATGTCTTTAAAAATGTGTTCTTCCTAAGAATACTCAAAGAAAGAAGTTGGCAGCATGAGCTTTTGTAGACTTAAGTCTACTCCCTTAGATTCATTCATCTGAGAAATGCATCTGAGGAAGTAGACTTAAGTCTACTAAAGCTCATTATGCCAGCTTCTTTCAGTTAGTCTAAAAGATGCTATATGATCTCTCTACATACTGATACTGTGAGAAAGGCAGTGCATAAAGTAATAGAAAGTAAGAAAGAAAGAAAATGGAGAATTTACTAAAATCTCCCATATTACTATTTAGCTAATGGTCTGGCTAAATTTCTCTTTCTGCTTCAGATACTCCAGATGGGACCCCCGATCCAACTGGGGTGGTAAACACAAATGAGGCTTACTGCACAGTGATTCGCACCCGCTTGGGAACCCACTCGCTTCTCTTCTCTGGGGAGGTGGATTGCACGGACCCACGGAGCCCATGGTCAGACCCACCAAGCTGCTACGTGGAGCTGAAGACAAGCAAAGTCATGCACAGCCCTGGCCAGAGGAAGAGTTTCTATAGGTGAGGCAAAAAGCAGCAACACCCTGGATCAAGTTCAATAAGCTGAAGAAAGTAGTGGGAGGGCAAGAAGAGCCATTTCCACCCCCATTTTAGAATTATATTTAAAGAGGAGTTTGGAGTGCTTTGAATTGGTTTTTAGTTATTTATTCAATGTTTTAAAAGTGCTTTTTATCCATTGTGTATTGTCTTGGCGGCAATGTGTTTTGGATTTTGGATTATTTGCATATATATAAGGAGATATCTTGGAGATGGGGCCCAAGTCTAAACATGACATTCATTTATGTTTCATATACACCTTATACGCACAGCCTGAAGTTTTATACACAATATTTTAAATAATTTTGTGCATGAAACAAAGTTTGTGTACACTGAGCTATCATAAAGCAAAGGTCTCAGACTCTCAGCCACCCATGCGGACTCCATGTAAGGGAGGCTAAAGCAGTATTTGGTTGTGGGGAGAGACAGGATGCTGGACTAGAAAAAGCTTTCAGTCTAACCCAACAGGATTGTTAATACTTTGAATTTGGTCTTTTATATCTAATTTGGATTCCAGTTACAAGAAAAGAGATGCCACCTAAACATTTTTAGTGTAAGAGCTGTTTGACAAATGAAATAGACAGGCATCTCTCGGGCTGCATCTGCACTGCCAAATTAATCCAGTTTGACATCACTTTAACTGCTATGGCTCAATGCAATGGAATGCTGGGAATTGTAGTTTTGTGTGGTATTTATCCTCCTCTGTTAGCTCTGGTGCCACATCAGACTACAGTTCTCAGAATTCCTTAGCATTGAGCCATGGCAAGGCTCAATGCTAAGTTTCTATGATTCTACAAATGCTCATGCATTGAACAATACTGGGCTGGGCAGGGCGATTGCAAATTCTGTGAGACTCACAGTCAACATTACTTGGAGAGGGGAGTGGCCAGTTCCCATCATCCACTTTTTTCCCCTTATTTTCAGGCACAAGATGATCAAGTGGTGGGCTCAGTCCTTTCTCCCTGGAGTGTCACGAATCGTGGCTGGATACCGAGGCCCAGAGGGCTCCATTGTGGGGCTGGAGACTTTTGAGACCATGAAGATATTTCAGCTCATTAGGGTGAGTCTGACCTCTCCCCCCAAAAGGCCAGTTGTGAAATTATCTTGGTAAAGAGGTGCAGTTACACCTTGGCTGTTTTTGTTTTTCTGTATTATTTATGGCAGTGAATCTAAAATGCTGGGATTTCTGGAAGCGTAAGACTTGGAGGCCCTGATCTCTCTTTCTCCTCCTCTACCTAAACTTTTTTATGTGTAAAATTTACATATGCATTGAGTTAAATATTGAATTTACTTAAATGAAATTTTTCAAATTTGAATTATGGTATTTCCTTATAAAATGTTAAAACATGAATGTGTGAATGAAATTATGCACATTTAATAAAAACAATATTTCTAGTCATATACTATGGCAAATGGGGGGCACAACATCTATACGTAGATGTAAAGGGGGTCCCAAGGGTAAAAAGTTTGAGTACCACTGATTTATGATATTGTAGAATTCTCTTTATAGCTGACAATGGCCTAAGAGCACTACTGGTTAAGCACAGTACATATAAGTAAATAAAATCCAGAAAAGAAACCTTGGTTACAAAATTGTTTAGCCCAGGTTGCCAGTGCACCAAAGGTGATGTACATGGAGCTGTTGGGAAAAATACAGAACACTTCTTTCCTTACTTCCAAGTAACCCATTCTTACCCTTTTTTCTTCCCTGACAGGAAGACCCCGGCTGCTGGAAGCCAGCTGTGTGCATGAATTTTTGCGCAGCATTTCTAGCTTTTGTGAAAAAAGTGGTGACAGAAGACAATCCAAAGTGAGTAGTTGTAACTTCTTTACTTATTCAGTTTTGGGAATATTTTCCAGCATTATGTTGATCTTGCTTTGACAATGCATTAACATTTTAAATAATAGTACAGAAGGTATGGAAAATGTATACTGCAAGCCAGTGTTCCTTTACTTCAGGCATGTAAAACCATATCTGAGTTTGTCAGGGACGGACACAGTTGGTACACCAGCTGAAGCTGTGTAAAGGTAGACTTGGCTGCAGCACCAGATCAGTGTCTCTCTCTGCGTGCATATATATGCATGCATGGAGTAGCCAAAGTTGTTGCTTGATCTGGTTCAAAACTTAGAACCATAGAGTTGGAAGGGAACACAAGGCCATCTTGTCCAAATCATACCCCTCCAATGCAGGAATGCACATCTAAAGCACACCTGAGAGGTGGCCATCCAATTATTGTTTACAAGCCTCCAAAGAGGAAGAGTCCACTACCTTTTGAAACCATCCATTCCACTGTCAAACTACTGTTACAGTAAATAAGTTCTTCCTAATGGTTAAATGGAGTCTCTTTTTCTTATAATTTGAATCCATTGATTCATATTCTAGTCTTTGGAATAGCCATCATTTCCCTTAGGGCTTGGTTTCTGGAACCTTGGTCCTTTTGGTTACTCTCCTCTGGACACAATCCAGGTGGCCAATATCTGTTTTGAACTGTAGTGTCTACAGGAGGCATAACCCAAAGCAGGACAGTGTGGTACTATGACTTCCCTTGATTTGAACACTGTATTCCTGTTAATGCAGCCTAGAATTGCATTGGCTTTTTTGGCCACACAGTCACCTTGTTGACTCCATGCATCTGAGGAAGCAGACCAAGTCTACAAAAGCTTATGCTGAAATGACTTTTGCACAGTTAGTTTCAAAGGGACTACAGGACCGCTTTGCATATTGATATTCCAGACTAACATGGCTATGTCTCTGAATTCTATCCACTGTTGACTCATGCTTAGCTTAGCTCATTTGCCTCACTACTGTCTTCCTCTTGGTCTTTTTAGATAACACACCAAGTTTGGTGAGTCTTGTGGTCAAGCATATGGACTTGAATAGGATGGCAGAAAAATACTTCAAATGATGACATACTTTTTTGTATTGAGGGAGGCTCTGATTGTGACTTATGGGTGACATAGGGTCAAAACAGATTGCAGAAATAATCCATCTTGAGACCACTTTAACTGCCCTGGCTCAGTGCTAGGGAATTCTGGGAATGTAGTTTTGTGAGACATTGAGCCTTCTCTGTTAAGAGAGTTCTAGTGCCACAACAAACTACAGTCCCAAAATTCACTAGCACTGAGCCAGGGCAGTTAAACTGGTCGCAAGATGGATTATTTCTGCAATCTGTTTTAGCCCATAGTTGAAAACATTTGGAAAGAAACAGGTTGAGAAAGGTAACTCATCCCTATGATAATGGAATTTAAATTGGGCCTTGGAATGTTTTCCCCTTCACAGCAGTTTAGTCTGTTATTGGCACTTGTGATTCAAATTAGCTATGTTCTTCTTCATGGTTTCTGAGAATCACACAAATGGGTAATTCTGCGCATGTGCAGTAAAGCTCAGAAACATCTGGTATCACTGGGCAAAACTCCGTTTGCAACTTTTTGGCGGTAGCTCAGCCCCTTCCATATATGCCTGGCGTCTTCCTGCTCTTTCTCCAGTTCCTTTTGTCCGCCGTGTTAGCTGCTAGGAAGGAACTTCGCTGCTCAGCATTACTTGTTTCTCTCACGTGCTGATTTTGAATTTGATTTTGATGACTCTTAGGATTTTGGACTTGACTCGGACTGTTTGACCTCGATTTTTGCTTCTATTTGGCTTCATTTTGGTTGGAAATGTCTTTGTGCTCCTTCAAGTGCTGTGGGAAATGCGGTGGTAAGATTCCTGGCTCTGACCCGCACTCCTCTTGTTTCGTCTGTCTGGGCAAAGGGCACAATGTTCAATCCTGTGCCCTTTGCAGGTCCATGACTTCCCAGCCCCTTAGAAATAGAGACGAGATTGAAGGCTGCTCTTTATGAGCACGCCTTGAGGCCTCATTGCATTCCCGTGGCCTCCACTGCTTTTGCGTATCCTCAGCCCTCAACATCGGGGATTGAGAAGTCCAAGGAGAGGGGAGGACCGAAGGAAAAATCTTCCCATCCTTGGGCGTCCAAGTCCAGCGGAGACTGTTCTCCTGAGGAGCCGAAGGCCAGAAAGACCTCCAAGAGGAAACACACAGCAGACAAGGATTTTTGCTCCAAAAGGAGAAATCTTCATCAAAGGTCCTTCACTGTGCCCATTCTGCCTCGCCAAGAGCCCTGACGACCACCCATGATGATGAGGTCTCCAGGGCAAAATCCGCCCCTTTGGTGCTGGCCGCACAGGCCGTTGTTCCAGCCAGTGCTCACGTCGAGCCCGAGCTGTTGACTCCATCACCCAAGATACCTGTGGGCTCTTTGGAAACATCCCAGCTGATTGAGATTGGATCAGCCTCAGATGAGGACGTTCAGGACTGTGGAGATGCCTGGGACCGTGAACTGCCGATCTTGACACTAGCCCACAGGTCCTTTATCAACCGAGAGCATGCTCAAGACCGAGCCCTCGAATATCTTCGGCATCAAGACCCATCAACCCTTGGGACCCAGGCAGATGATGCGGCTCATGAGGAGGCCAGGCTTCCCGGAACTGGTTTATGATGAACTTCTGGGCCGTTACCTGTTGCCAGTAGACCCTGCTCTCCTTTGCCACAGCTTACAAGCAAGCAGGTCACCTTCACCGTTCCCGCTGAGATGGACCATGGTTCGAGCTCAAGTTAATAATATAATAATAATAATTTTTATTTATACCCTGCCTTTTGCCGTAGCAGTCAAGGCGGCTTACATCTAAAACAATGCAAAAACTACCCCCATAGTAAACAACAAATCATATAAATAAACACACTAACCCCCCCTTAAAAGTACATTAAATTCAGATGTCAGCTAAAACCAAAGATCAAAGTTCATCGAGCCTCCACTCCAGACCGTGTGTTATTCCCAGGCTCTTAACAGCCTCAGCGGAGACCGCTGCCTAAAACACCTCTAGGGTCTCCAGCATGGTCCTATGCTCCAACCCAACACTCCACCTCACCAGCGTCAAGGCGTTTGCTCTCCCGATCTCAGTCCCAATTAGCTTCTTCATCCTTAAGACCACTCATTCTCCTCTTCAGCTGGTTAACCATGATTTCGCCTCTCCATCGGACGATGTTAAGACTTTCATGGCTCAGGTGGTGAGGATGGCCATCGCGCTGGAGATTAAGCTTGTCAGGGCAGACAGATATGCTGTGGACTCTATTGAGTGCCAGGTACATGGCAAGGTGCCTACCCCTCTAGCTCTGGAATTTTTACCCTCCCTGGAGAAGATTCCTAAGCAGTCGCAGAAGACCCCAGCCACCATTGCCCCCACCTCCAGGAAGATTGAGAATCTCTACAGGATTGCTCCATCTCTTTCTTCCTGGCTGTTTGAGCAGCCATGACCCAACTCAGCCATTGTGGAGGGTGCACTGTTGACGCCTACCCCGAGGGTAAAAAGTTGGATGGGCTGGCCAAGAAGTTCTATGCCGCAGTGGTCCTGGACTTGAAAGTGGCCAATTACTCAGCCTGCATGGAAGCATACCAGCAACACATTATGGAACGGATACTCCCATTGCTCGATGACCTCCCTGAGGAGAAGAGACCCTTGGCCTTTGCTCTCCAGGTCAAAGCCCATTCCATCAGGGCTCAACAGATCCTGTCTGCAAGACATTCTGTGGATTATGCCTCCAAAGTACTGTTGGGCTTGATAGCACTCAGACGTCATGCTGGGTTGCAGTCTTCGGACCTAACACCTCAGGCTAGGACACTGATAGAAGACATGCCCTTTGATGACTCCAGACTCTTTAACAAGGAGACGGATGAAAAGTTGAATTTCCGGCACCGGATGAAGATGGCAGCCCAGAAACATATGTCCTCTTCTTCTTACCAGCTGTCCCAGTGTTGTCGCTCTGGAGGGCAGCGTCTGTGGTACTCCCCGTACCAACAACGGTCTTACCCGGCCCAAGACTGTCAGTACCAGCAGGACCAGCCCAGACAGCGGCACCCCTCTCAGTCCTCCTCTTCTTCTGGCTGCAGACAACCTGCTCAACCTTGGTACCATCAGGGATACCGCAAAAAAGACCCAGAGCAGGGAAAGAAGAGGGCATGAGATGGGGCGGTGCATTTTGTTGGCATTCCATTTGGAGACAGACTAAAGCCCTTTTACAAGGCTTGGGCCTCTATAACATCTGACTCTTGGGTTCTGGACATTGTAGGTGTTACACCCTCAGATTCAAAGAGCTCCCTGTACTCTCCACCCCTCCCCAAACACCTTACTTGACGAAGTGTGCACTTTGTTACAAAATGGCGCTATCGAACCTGTTGACCCTGCTCGATCCCACTACTGGTTTTTTTTTTCTACCATTACTTCATTGTCCCTAAAAGTGACTTGGGCCTCAGGCCCATTCTGGACCTACGACACCTGAATGAGTTTATCCTTTACCACTGTTTCCATATGGTAACTCTCGCTTCAATCCTGCTGCTTTTGCAGAAGGACCTGTGGTTCGCAACCCTCGACTTGGAAGGATGCTTAACTTCCACATCAGGATCTGAGAGGACCACAGGAGATTCTTGTCTTTTGCTGTTGGCCCCGAGATGTACCAATACATCTTGCTTCCTTTCGGCCTCTCCATGGCAACGAGAGTCTTCACCAAGTCCATGGCCCCCGTTGTGGCTTATCTTCACCAGTGAGGCATCATGTTCTGCCCGTACCTGGACAAATGACTTTTTACCTCCCAGTCCCAGCAGGATCTGCTCAGAGACATAAGGCCTAAGCAGACTGCCAGAAATAGTGCACATTAAATTGAGGCACTGCCCTGGCTCAGTGCTAGGGAATCATGGGAACTGTATTTTTTTCTGGGACATTGAGCCTTCTCTGTGGGAGAGCTCTGGTGCCACAATAAATTACAGTTCCCATGATTTCCTAGCACTGAGCCAGGGCAGTGCCTCAGTTTAATGTGCACTATTTCTGGCAGTCTGCTTAGGCCCATAGACTTCACCCTGTCCCTCTTGAACCTCTTGGGCTCCTGGTCAGTGTGGAAAAATCCATGCTGACCCCCTTGAGACAGATCATTCATAGATACTGTCCTGGACTCAGATCTTTGCATTGCGTACCTACCGGCGGACAGGTTTCAAGCGCTTTCAAAGGTTATCCGCATGTCCTGTAGCTGGATCAGAGCTCACACGATCCAGAAGGCCCTTGGACACATGGCGTCAACGACCTATGTCACCCTGTGGTCAAGACTTTGTCTTAGGCCTCTGCAGTCTGGTTCCTGTCGGTCTTCAACCCTGTGTTCCACTCACTGAGCAGGTGGCTGTCCATCCTGAGGGTATCAAGGACCCTCCATTGGTGGCTCGACCCTGACAATGTCCGGTCAGGAGTACCCTTCCTACCTCTGCAACCTCAAGCTTCTTTGACCACAGATGCCTCTATGGATGGATGGGGCGCCCACACCTCCAGCCTGACTGTCAGAGACCAGTAGTCCATCACAGAACAAGCTCTTCATATAAACACTCTCGAGATGCTAGCAGTGGAGGAGACCCTCCATGTCTTTCAAGACTATTCTTCAGGGGAAAGTGGTACTACTCCAGACAGAAAACACCACAGTGATGTTCTACATAAACAAGCAAGGAGGCACGAAGTCCCAAACCCTCCTCAAAATCACCTTGTGGATCTGGGACTGGTGCATCCTGACAGGGATCACCCTACAGGCCATTCACCTTCCAGGCAAAGACAACAAGCTGGCAGACGAGCTCAGCTGAACTTTGGGCTTGTGCCATGAGTGGCTTCTCCATCTCGAGGCAGTATCCAATCTGTTCTGGTCTTGGGGGACACTGTCCGTTGACCTCTTCTGTTCCTGGACTTGAGCTCCTGGCTCCAGAGGAGATGCCTTCCTGTTCAAGTGGTCTGGAGAGACAGTGTACGCATTTCCACCCCTTTCCCTCATCACCCAAGTAGTTGCCAAGATGAGGACTGACCACACTGACACCATCTTCATCACCCCATAGTGGCCAAGGCAGTCCTGGTTTGCACCGCTTCTCCATCTGTCTCAAGATCGATTTCTCCAGCTCGAGCCGCATCCGGATCCCCTAACCCTCCACGAGGGCCGAGTCTGCCACCCAGACATGGACAGCCTTCCACTTGTGGCCTGGTAGATTCTCCCTTAGGGAGCCTTCTGGACTCTGTGCAGATGGTAGTTCTGGCTGCCCAGAAGCTGTCCACTAGAAAAGCCTACGCTCTCAAATGGAACAGGTTCTTGGACTTCCTAAACTCGAAGGATGTCCTTCCATCCCATGTCTCGGTACCTACCGATCATCCTGGAATTCCTTATGGGACTGGCAGATTCAGGACTGTGCCTCTTCTCACTGAGATGCTACCTGGTGGCCATCTGTTCTCAGTACCAGCCGAGTGCCACCCATCCTTCTTCAAGGATTCATTGGTGAAGAAGTTCCTGAAGGGGTTCAACAACCTCCATCCTTGGTACCGACCCCTGCTTGGAATCTGGACTTGGTGATTTCAGTGAGAAGAGGCACAGTCCTGAGATCCAGGTGTAGGAATACATTCTTCTAGAACATGGCCTCACAGCCCGAAAAACCTACAAAAAGAGATCCAGGTTCTTGTCCCTACTGAGTCATGAAATCTGGTGGGCAGCTTTCATTCAATCTCTTCTTCTCAGTCTAACTTACTTCACAGGGTTGTTTTGTTATGAAGAGCAGGTGGGCAGTGGGTATGAGAAAGAGCCATGGCTTAAATGTAACAATTCTTTTTGTTTCCAAAGCAGCTAATTAATACTTGGAATGGCCGAATAAATACATCAGCACTGGGTTCACTACAACTGGTTTTCACTGCTTTTGTGGGGACAGTATCTCACATGTGTTCTGCTTTACTTGCCTCCACAGGTTGGTCCACCTCTTCACTTGGGAGCCTGGGCATCCAGTTTCCTTCACGGTGCATCGCGACTCCGATTACACTTTCCTGCCCGATTGGTACGTGGAGGCTCTGAGCACTGAGAAGCCCCCAACGCCACGGATTCCAGACTGATGAGCTTGACCCAGGGGTTGGGGGGACAAGTTGGTTTTGTACCTAGATGTTGGCAGGCCAAGGCAGGTGATGAGGGAGGGGATGCATGAGGAGGCTGGTACTTGGTGCTGGAAAGACTGGGAGAGACCTACTGGCCCCTTGGCTGCCATGAGGGAGGAAAGAAGTAATAAACTATGCTGTAAATACACTGTTTCCTAGCAGTGCTTATGGGAGGTGGTTCCTTTCTTTCTCTTTTCATTAATGCCTTGCACCTGGAGGTGGCTGGGGGGTGGGAATAGACCCAACTATGAGGGAGACAATGGGTCCAGCAGGGAAAGTGTACAGTTGGATGCAATACACTGTGAGCAGATCTTGGAAGGGCTATTACTTTTGACTACAACCCCTAGCAGAAATCCATTTGGCTCCTATAGTTGCAGGAGGTGAGAAGTCATATTTTCTGTCATTTCAGGCAACAAAATATCTTGGGAGTTAGCCCTGCCCAGTGATTGTAGGCCAGAGTCGGCAAGTTTAAGGGGGTCTGGAAACTAATCCTGCCTCCCTTGGGACCCAATGTGTATGACACAACTCATTGAAACGAAAATGAAAAAACAAAAAACACTTCTGGTTACTCAGCAACAACTACAAAAAAAAAAAACCCTCAGGGAGGGGATGAAATAAGACCACCCCTTATTTAAAGGAGAATTGCAGTTTCTGGAAGCTTCCAGGCAGTTGTGGTTCTTTTTTCCAATAAAAAAAGATTTAGAGTGTAATGAGTGGTTCTGTGGTTTAGGCAATACAGTTCCTTCCTTAGCTGAGTGTAGAATCATGATTTTAATTTTGGAAAAGGAAGCCATGACTTCTCACAGCCAGAGATGCCAAAGCACAGGGAGGAAGAAGACCAAACCCAAAAGTGGATAGTGGGGAGCTTTTGCAGGCAGTAGCTCAGTGGTAGAGCAGTTCCTGTCATCTCCAGGTAGGCCAGGGGAGACTCCTGCCCAAGAGCCTGTACAGCAGGCAAATATTGGTGAACTGCAACTCCATCACTCCTAGCCAGCTATAAAGGATCTTGGAAGCTACAGTTCAAAATTCAGAGGGCCTCACAGTTCCATTTATTCTACAGAATCAAATTGGACATGTTCTGGGCACTTGCTCCCCAATTTTCTCCAGTAGGATCCGCTATGGACCCCACCACCCTGAAAAAACAACCATAACCATCTGGAACTTGCCCACTCTGGCCTGCACTCACAGCAGGTCATACCTCTCACTTCCAGATATTTTGCTACCTGAAATGACAGAAAAGATTACTTCCTCTTCCCAGCTACAAAGCTACTTATGGTTTTGTAAAAGTCCTTTTCAAGTGGGAGATATCATTGTTCAAAGGAAAGTATACAACTTGTATGTTGTTTTAAAGAAGACTCCTCACTCCTGGATGTGCATAGGAAAAGCAAATCTTGTGAGGCTCCACTTTTTTCTTCTTCACAGAGTGTGGGGGATGCACACAGCACATCTTTTTCACCAATGCTACAGAGCAGAACAAAGTTCCTTAGTGTTCAGTTAAATCTGTGAAATTGTGGCACTAACCCCAACCATGGCAGCAAAATAGTAAACCTCTATAAATTCAGTCATACTCTTGCTATCAGGTTAATAAAAATGCAGGCTAGATGACAAAGCTCTCATTTGGGTTGGAAGGCATTGGAAAAGCCCTGCTTCAAGGAGGGATTTGAATGAGTCTCTTTTTCACCTTTCCTGGAATATATCCTCTGGTCTCTGTGTTTCACCTGCATCTCCATTTGATTACCACTCTGCATAAGTAATGCATCTTCAAGATGGGGAATGCAGTAGCATAGGCCTTGCCAATAGCTATTGCCACAAAGGATTAGGCACATTGATTAGGAGTGGACAAGGCTTTCCACCAAATTAGCTTCAAGCACATGTACCAATTTCACCTACATTAACCTTTGTCTACCACCCAGTGTGTCTCTTTTGAACTTCCTTCACTTTTGTGTGCCACTGCATTTTCCTCCAACACTATCACTCATTCAGGCTTTCCATTATTTCTCATTTCAGGCTCCAAACCTTTCTGATCTATTCGAAGAGTTCAGGGATCCTGCAGAGGAGAGTAGCACATGGTGTTGCCTAAAGGCCCTAATTTTTCATGCCTATGTGCAGCATCTAAAGATGATATTGCAGGCTACAGAAAGATTTTGATTTATTAATATTATAGAAACACCATACTGTCCACTCTCCCCAATAACTTAATTATAGCACATTTCAGGATGCTAGATGCTTTCTGTCTTGGACCTGTACTAGAGCCAGACAAACTATTGTAGATGGTTAAAAAACCAAAAAACAAAAAACCACCGTCTCTGAGGGTGGCTTAATCCTGTTTGGTGCTAGGAATCCCAAGCTCTGCCAGGTACCTTCTCTCTCTGTTGAAGACCACCAAGGAGGGAGCCAAACTTGCTAATTTGCTTCATTATTGAAGTGTTGTTGTCATGGCAAAGGTATCACCTGAATTCTGCTCACCTGTTAGTTAAGGCCATTAGAGATGTAGATCTTCATAGACACTTTGGAAGGGATTGCAAAGGCCACCTAGTCCAATCCCCTGCTGTACAGGAATGCACAACTAAAGCACTCCTGAAAAATGCCCTTTCGGGCTAGCAGAGGACAAATATTTGCCTTCTTCTGTATTCAAATTATCCTCGTCTTAGCTGCCTTTTTCTGAACGTGATGTTTGACTTCAGCTCCCCAAATGGCAAAGAATGCTGGGGGTTGCTATCCACCAACATCTAGAGGGACTGCACTTTGCCCAAGCCTGGTCTAAAGCCTTCTTAAAATGCAGTACATAGAGCTGAATAAAGTACTCAGCTGTATTGCACATTGGGGGGGGGGGGGAGGGGGGTAGCGGCTTTATCTGTGTTTGGGTAATCATACAAAAATTGCACCAAAATATTTTCAAGTGGATGGACTGGCAGGGAGCTTCAGGGACCACAAACATGTGTCCAGGGGCCTCAAGCACCCCATGAGTCACACTTTCCCCATCCCCATCAAAAAGCTCTCCACAAGGCAGCAGTTTTCTATTTTGAGCAACCATTGGGTCAGGGGGTTGCAAGAATAATCCCATTTCTGTAGTAAGGCACTGCCCTTTGCTTTGTGTGACTACACCAAAGCTCAGATCTCCACTCCTGTTGACAATAAAGCATATTTTATTCTTTATCTCAGCAAGATGCATTACAACTTCCCAGAGGTCAGGAATTAACAAACCAGATATAGACAATTCCAAGGGGGAGAGATGAACCCAAAGAGGCCTCACACCTCACTGGGTGTAGAGGCTGGCAGCAAAAACTATGTCCCTCTTGATCATGTTGGAAGCTGCTTCCATCTTGGCATGGAGAGTTGGCTCCCCTGTGACCCGGGCTGCATTGCGCATCTCACGACAGGTCTCATCCAGGCGCTGGATGCAGCGGACAATGATCCCTTCTTGCACATCCGTCAGGCGGGCGATCTCAGCAAATGGCTTGAGAGGGAGACAATAGGAGCAGTTAGCTAGTGTTGGTTATTGCTTGCAGCCATGCTGGTTGGCTGGGACAGGATACAAAAAGAAACTTAGCTATAATTCTTGAAGGAGAAACAGCTACTTCATTGAAACCCAAGGAAGCCTCCCTCCTAACTGGTTATATTCAATGTATGTGTTCAACTTGTACAATTGCCATAAGAAAAAGATTGCTCCCAAATGCTTACAACCCCTTCCAAGATCCAGGTTCAATGTGTGAATATTAAATCTGTTCAGAACAGTGATGGATACTCTCAGCGTCTTTGGCTATAAATAACAGGAGCACTATCTGTATATAGAGTTCAAAACACTTCATGTATATGCTAACAGCAACAATATTCAGCATAATAATAAATGTATTAGTGAGAGTATTACACATTGGAATTTATTGTACAACCATTATATAGTTTCTCATACAACAACTCTGTAAGGTAGATCAGTGCCTTTCTTGTATTACTGGGGGGAAAGCTGAGGCTTAAAACAAGTATGACACGCCTAAGGCAACCTCCTGAGTTAATGGCAGAAGTGGGATGTGAATTGGTCTTCCTAGTCTGCAGCAAAATTATTTCTACAGTGCATTATGAAGGCATCATAACTTTCCTGCCCCTTCCTGCTGTTGCCACACATCTTGGTCCAGGGAGGCACCTGGGCCAGGAGAAGCAGCCACTGATTGTCTTCATCTCCTTCTTCTCTTAAAGATCTAAAGCAAGCACAGAATGTTCCCAATTGCTCCCCAACCATTCACACAGAAGCAGGAAGTACTCATTACAGAGACAAACCAACTTGGCTAGAGTGGCTGTAAAAAGGACCTTTCTGGTTTCCCCAGGAAAGTGTATGTGTGTGCCTTCATATTGTCTTGTGGTGACCCCATGCATTTCATAGGATTTTCTTATTCAGAGGTGGTTTTGTCAAGTTCTTCCTCCAAAACAGTCTACAGAACCTGATATTCATTAGCCATTCAGGTACTAGTCAGGGCTGAATCTGCTTAGCTTCTAAGACCAGACAGGATCTGGTGCCTTTAGCGTATTTAGGCCATCCTTGAGGAGGAAACTAGAAATGGGTCCACTGAGGCAAAGCAACCTGCATTAGGGAGGAAAGTGAGCCAGGCCCAGAGCTTACCATGCCACGGGCCCATTCGTAAACTACCTCCACCAGCCCAAATTTGTACTGCTCCACGAAGTCCTCCACCGACTCCTGCAAGCCACACTTGCGTTGCAGCTGGGCGATCTCCGCCGCTACCGATCGGATGTGCTCAATGCCCTGAAGGGGGAAAAGGGATAGTAAACCCACGACCCACAAAGGCCAAGCCCATGAAGAAATGGATCCCAACTTCCAGAGTTCATGAGCACTGGTTGTATTGGTTCATGGGAGTTGCGAGTTCAACACATCTGGAGGGCATCGTGTGGGTTGGGGGAGCTGAGAAAGCCAATTTTTCCTTCAGTGTTTGGGGTTGACTTAAGAATGCAAGAGCTATGATGGATCTGACAAAAGGCCTATCTTGTCCTGCATTGTGCTTCCATGGCAGACAATCACTTGTACATGAGTAAGACTTAAGGACAATGGCTACCCAGAAATCAGAGTTGGAAGAGTCCACAAGGGCCATCCAGTCTAAATCCCTGCCATTCAGGAATACACAAAGCACTCCTCTGTTCAAAAACCTCCAAAGAAGGAGACTTCACCACACTCCAAGGGAGTGTGTTCCATGGTCGAACAGTTCTTACTGTCAGGAAGTTCCTTCTAATGCTTAGGTGGAATCCCTTTTTCTGTAGTTTGAATCCATTGCACTGTGCTCATACATCCCAGCAGGTGAACTACAGAGGCATACTGAGTATGTATCTGTTATGATGAGTAGGAATTAATAGCCCCATCCTCCATGAGTTTATTCAATCTCCTATCCCATGTCAGCAGCTGTCACTACTTCTTGTGGCAGTGAGTTCCACAGTTTCCTTGCACACTGTGTGAAGGGTTCTCCTACAGTCCCCACTCCCACTTCCTCACCTTCTGTAGGACGGAAGGCAGCTGTGGCTCCACCTGGGTGCGCACTTGGCAGACGGTGCAGCTCAGCAACGCCACAATCTCCTCAGGCCGCAGGTCTGTCAGGGTATTGTCAAGGAGCAGCTGCGTCAGGAGCAGCTCATGGTTGCTGATTTGGCGGGCCACACTTCCTTTGAGCTCCACAGCCCCACTTTCATTGATGTAGCCCAGAGAACGGAGGACCTAGGGGTTTGAAATATGAAGGAAGAGTGTGGTCATGGGGGAAAAAAGGTGCAGCACCCCAGAGCTTGTCAGACACAACACATCCAGCCGCACCCAGGTTCACCTTCTGGAGAAACTAGAGTTCTCTGCACAGAGACTACCAAAAATAACACAATAGAGTGGGCCCTTGGTATCCACCAGGGTTTGGTTCCAGGATTCTCTATGGATACCAAAATCCATGATGCTAAAGTCCCATTAGCTACAATGGCATAGTAAAATGGTATGCCTTATATAAAATAGTAAAATCAAAGTTTGCTTTTTGAAATTTCTATATTTTAAAAATATTTTCAAGCTGTGGATGCTTGAATCCATGGATTAAAAAAATCCGTGGATAAGGAGGACTGACTGTACAGTTGGCCCTCCATATTTGTGGCTTTGACTTTTGTGGATTTTGATTATTCACAGATTTGATTAATATGTTCTCTCTAGGATTCTCTAGGGCCTCCAGCATGACTCTATTGTCAAAACTGTCAAAAGCGATACCGGAGGACCTAGAGATTCCTAGAGAGAATCTTTATCTAGGCATCTGTACGTCTTCCAGTGCAATTTTATGATCAACTTCTGGCAGATCTTGACCACAGAGTTGCCCTGGAGGACCTAGAGATTCCTAGAGAGATGTACTCTCAGGTAAAAAAATTGGTGTTTTTATTATTTGTGGTTTTTCCACTTTCATGGTGGTCCTGTGTCCCTAACCCCAGCAAATGTAGAGGGTCCACTTACAATACAATATAATATAAAATATACCAAGAGAAGGCAACTGCTAGGACAGGAGTGGCCAAGTTTGGGAGACAGAGGCTCCGCATTAGCACCCTAGCAGACCTTGGAGGGGCGGGGGGGAAGCACACCATCACCGTTTCATAGCCCAACACACAAAAAAACCCTTTTGTCCCCAAATGCCCTCTAGGGTCTGGGGGGGAGGCTTTTGCTGTGTTTTAGAACCCATCCCCCGGCCATTTCAGGACCAGGAGAGATCTTTTTTTCAAAACAGGAAGTGGTCAGAAGTCACTTCCTGTTTACCTTTGGTTTTAAAAACCTTTGGTTTTATCATTTTACCATTTTATATAAGAAATCTTTTCCAAAGTGTTAACTGGAGAGCTCTTGTCCCTTTAATGGTTGTGCAGAAGAGGGAATTTTAGCAGATGTTGCTTGTTACATGGTTGGAATTTCCTCTTCAATACAACCATTACAGGAATCATTTCCAGTTTACACTCTGCTCCTGCCATATCCTCCCCCTCCAGCATTTTTTACCAGACATTTTTTTAACAGAAATACAAGCAAAAAACACATGTAGGTAAAAAAGTCAAGTTTAAAATGGCATTAAGTTGTATATAGAATTAAAACTATTTGAAACATCTCCTTTAAAAGTTGTTATTGTGTTCCTGCTGTAAGCCATTTCTGACTTATAGCAAAGCTGTCACGGGGATTTGTTCAGGGGGTTGCGTGACTTTGCCTTCACCTGAGGTTGAGAGAGTGTGACTTGCCTAAGGATACCCAGTGGGTTTCCATGGCCAAGTGGGGAATTCTACGATAGTTTAATCCTGTTTTAAGAGGTGGGAGGGTTAGGGGTAGGAGGATGGAATGTTTTTACCTGTTATATTTTTAATTTGTTGTACGCTGCCCCGATTGCCGAGCAGAGGGGCAGGTTATAAATAATAATAATAATAATAATAATTATTATTATTATTATTAATCCAATGCTCATAGAATCATAGAATCATAGAGTTGGAAGAGACCACAAGGGCCATCCAGTCCAACCCCCTGCCATGCAGGAACTCCCAATCAAAGCATCCCGGACAGATGGCCATCCAGCCTCTGCTTAAAGACCTCCAAGGAAGGAGACTCCACTACTCTCCGAGGGAGTGTGTTCCACTGTCGAACCGCCCTTACTGTCAGGAAGTTCCTCCTAATGTTGAGGTGGAATCCCTTTTCTTGCAGCTTGCATTCATTGTTTTGGGTCCTAGTCTCTGGAGCAGCAGAAAACAAGCTTGTTCCCTCCTCAATATGACATCCCTTCAAATATTTAAACATGGCTATCATATCACCTCTTAACCTTCTCTTCTCCAGGCTAAACATTCCCAGCTCCCTAAATCGTTCCTCATAATGCTTATTTTCCAGACCCTTCACCATTTTGGTTGCCCTCCTTTGGACACGCTCCAGTTTCTCCACATCCTTTTTGAATTGTGGTGCCCAGAACTGGACACAGTATTCCAGGTGAGGCCTGACCAAAGCAGAATAGAGTGGCACTATTACTTCTCTTGATCTAGACACTATACTTCTACTGATGCAGCCTAAAATTGCATTGGCCTTTTTAGCTGCTGCATCGCACTGTTGACTCATGTTCAACTTATGGTCCACCTGGATTCCTAGATCCCTTTCACACGTAGTCTCATTCAGCCAGGTGTCCCCCATCGTATATCTGTACTTTTCATTTTTCCGCCCTAAGTGCAGTACCTTACATTTCTCCGTGTTGAATTTCATTTTGTTAGCTTTGGCCCAGCTTTCTAGTCTGTTCAAGTCATTTTGAATTTTGATCCTGTCCTCTGGGGTATTAGCTACTCCTCCTAATTTGGTGTCATCTGCAAATTTGATAACTATGCCCTCAATACCATCATCCAAGTCATTAATAAAGATATTGAATAGCACTGGGCCCAGGACAGAGCCCTGTGGCACCCCACTGGTCACTTCGTTCCAGGTTGAAAAGGAGCCATTGTTGAGCACCCTTTGGTGCTCTACGCCACACTGGCTCATGATCAAATCAACCCAACACATCAAGAAAAGCCCCTTTCTTGTAAAACAACCTGTTGAAATAAAAAGATCTTCACTTGCCAATAGAAAAACAGCAAGGACTTGAAAATGAAATGAATAAAACAAGGAAGGAGCCAGTTTAGCCTCCTCTGGTGCTTAGGAGCAGCCACCAAAGAGGCCACGCATCGCCCATCCTTGCACTATCCTCTGAACAGGGTTTTTCCTGAGGCAGCACATCTATATATGAGGCAGCTTCATTGGACATCTCATGCCTTCCAGAGAAACTTACTGCAACGCGCTGGTGATACTCTGGCAGCAGAAGGAGAGACTGGTCAGAGAGCAGGAAGCGCAGCTGCTCCAGTTCCTCCAGCACTCGTTGGCGTTCTCTGAACCGTACAAACTGGAGGGAAAGGAGAGAAAAAAATGTGTTTGCATGATAACGCCATCCATGCATTACTTAGTGACTACAAAACAAGTTCAGACTTTTGGAATGTGAGAAGCCTGAATCAGGGGAAACCGGACACAGTAAAACAAGAAATGGAACACATAAACATTGCAATACTTGGGGTGAGGGAGCTAAAAGTGGATAGGAATGGGACATTTTGAGTCAGATAATTGCACAGTACGGGTATCCCTCAGTACAAGTATCCTTCAGTTAAATAGGTTAGAAAGAGAAACAGCAGAATTAAAGTACATCAAGATACTGCAGTCCATCAACAGTAGGTTTCCTGGCACACAACACACATTATAACACTAGCTACCCCCCCTACACACACACACAGATTCACAGGGCTCTCTTGGCTAGTTCATCACATCTTCTTTTTGGCTCCTACACTCCATCCCAATACTCATTCATATGATTATCTACCAACCTTGGCTTTAGGAAACATCCTTGCCTTGTCTCCCAATAACCATTGTTAAAACTGAACTCATTACCTCATCTCCATACCCACAAAGTTTTGCATTGTTATGGTCATTCTCACACACAAACTGCTCTATAGGTCTGTCCCTGGGCTTTACATTCTACCCCATGCACCTGAGGAAGTAGGCTCAAGTCTACAAAAGCACATGCTACCAACTTCTATCTTTCAATTAGTCTTAAAAGTGCTACAAGATCCCTTTGCATACTCAGTTAACAAAGTGGATGTGTTGCTGGATGTTATTTATTTAACAGAAAATTTGATATCACAGGCAGAAATAACATGGAAAGAATAGACAGGTCCCTACACAACAAAAGAGCATTTCAACATATTTCAGCAACTCTGTTATTCAGAACTAACACTATGCACATGTGTTGTCTCTTCAGCCTATCTGAGATTTTGGATGTGTATAATAATTTTACTCATGCATTATCTAGTGACTTTGAACAGTTAATGCAGTTAACAAGGGGTTAATTTGCCACTTAACATGGCAAAGGGTATCAGGGAGATACCCTTTGCCAATCCAGCTTCATGGGAGTTACAGAGGGACTAAAACATTTGGAGCTTTTGTGGGCCAGGGGTCTAAAAGCTTTATTGTCTTTGTTCTTCATCTCTCAAGAGCTCTCTTCCCATTTGGATGCTTGCACTGATGTCAGGAATGTGGGTACAGGCACATCCCTAAAAGATTAGACTCCCACATGGAAAAACCTGAGGACCGAAGGTCTAATTCTCTGTAAGTAGCAAGGAACTGTTTTAGTGTCAGGGATTCTTGTTATGTTCCCTGGCTGATTGTTGGTTCCAAGGTATCTTTTAATAAAACTTGTTTCTGATAACTTTGCAACTTCTTAAAAGGATTCTCTAAGACAGAGATCCTGAACCCACATTTAAACCTTCTTATTTGAGAATAAAATTTCCTTAAACTCTGTTAAATCGTAAAGCAGCTTTCTGACGATACCAACAGGGTACACTATTCTTCCCCAGGGAGTGGGAAGGGAAAAGTGGATTTACTTTGGTTTATTCATCTCTCTCTCTCCTATCTGGGAAACAAGAGGGCATAGATGAACAGGTGGGTAGGAGCTGGGAACTCTTGGTGGAGCTAGTCATACTTTGCCCACGGATTTATGGCCAAGGAAAACCTAGGACAAGATGGGCTAAAGCAGTGCTGGGAATCATTCAACCTTCAGATACTGATAGAGTGGGATTCCCAGCAATCCTAGCCTGCAGGCCAATATTGAGGAATGCTAGGAGTTAGTTGTAGTCCAACATCATTTGGAGAGACATTTGATTTCCACCCCCTGTTCTAAGCCCAGTCACTCCCAACCTGGCACATTATGACATGTTAGGCAAGTCCCGAGCCAGGAGTTTTAGCCCAACATGACTGCAGGACACCAGGCTGAAGTACTTTGTTTTTATATGTTGTAAGCTATCTTGGGTCCCATGCTATGAGGAAGGTGGGATATAAATTAAACAAACAAAATAAATATGGAAGTTATGGGTCTATAAACATTAGCGGGAAATGTGTGGTCCTCTGGATATGTTTGGATTGCAACACCCATCATCCGTAGCCAGCAGAACCAATGACAAAGTATTGTGAGCTGCAGTCCACAGGCTTCCCCACCTCTGGCCAATAAAATTATAGAACAGAATCACAGACTCATAGAGTTGGAAGAGACCACAAGAGTCATCTGGTCCAACCCCCTGCCATGCAGGAATTCACAATCAAAGCACCCCCAACAGATGATTTGTCTTATGTTGGCTTGGGGAGTCTAGGAGCTGCAGTCCAAAACAACAACTACACTTCCTCAAGTTCTTTAGGAAAAGCCCCTGTCTCCCTAATCTTTGATTCCAGTGCAGTTCAGCATTATCAGCCAAGACCTACCACTGACCTCCATGTGGAAACGGGGGCTGTGTACGCACTGGAACCCTGGCAAAACCTCTTCCAGTTGTCGGGCCTTCATCACACCTTCCACAACTTCCAGGTCCTTCAGCTGAAGGTCATTGATGGGGTTCAAGAGTGGGAGGCCTTCAGGGTCACCCTCTGCCAAGCGCAGCAATTCTTGGGTGGCTGTGGCTGCAGATGGTCCAGGTGGGTCATTCCTGTACATGGTGAGAGCAGAGATAAGGAAGGGACTCCACTTTTTTATGCTTGAAGCCTCCTCCCCCCCCCCCCCAAAAAAAAATCTCATTTTTTTTTAGCCCATCTGCACAAGATCCTCAAAGGTCTACTTTGGTCCTCAAGTCTGCAGTGGGTTTGTAACTGTAGTGTGTGTGCAAATGGTGGGCTGTTTTCTAATTCTTTTATTTTCCTATAACTGAAACTACGTTTAAATATGTTTAAGTGTTTTAACTGTTTTCTGGCAGGTTTTTAATAATATGTAGTAACATTTAATTTCTTTTTAAATTTTGTACATTAGTGTTTTAGCTGGACCTTTTATCTTACTCTAAGCTGCTTTGAATCCCATTTGGGAGAAAGGCAGGATATAAATTCAACAAATGAATAAATAACAATAAATCAAGTCGATATTTTAACATTACCCTCAACGTTTGATTGTGTGACCTTCACAGTGTCATTTTTTCATTGAGTGAGGGACATTTTGACCTTACAGGACGTGTAGGGAGAGGATCAGCCCAAACCACCTTGTAACTAGATTCAAATAGTAGGGCTGTCAAGTCCAACTAATTTCATCTGATTTATGTGGCCGAAGTACATATAGTTGCTGAATAAGGTTTCTGAATTTCCCACTGAAACCTGGGATTTTTGGAGTTTGGAAGGCACTAGTTGTGACACTATCTGGCAATGGAGCTGGAAGTGGGATTTCCAACTATGAAACCAGTCCTATCAAGAGAATATCCAGTCCTATCAAGAGAGCAGGGGGTGAGGAATGAGGATATACATGGAGTATCCACACCATCCAAATTTCTTCTCCTTCCCACATCCCAAGAACATTATGTGTTTCTGCTGAGGTTAAAGACCCATTCTGAGGCACACTACAAAATTGAGTTTGTAGACCAAATGTGGGAAATGCAACCCTTTAATCATTGCTGGAATGCGGATCCCACAATGGATGCAAGCTCCAGGAAAAGAGATTCTACCTCAACATTAGGAGGAACTTCCTGACAGTAAGGGCTGTCCGACAGTGGAACACACTCCCTCGGAGTGTGGTAGAGTCTCTTTCTTTGGAGGTCTTTAAGCAGAGGCTGGATGGCCATCTGTCGGGGATGCTTTGATTGGGAGTTCCTGCATGGCAGGGGGTTGGACTGGATGGCCCTTGTGGTTTCTTCCAACTCTATGATTCTATGATTCTAATCCCTTACTATGGACTCGGTCCTTCTGGGGCAGTTCAGAAATATCTGAGGCACATATTACCCATCTCCATGATAACCTATTCAGAAGTATCAGAAGCTGCCTTATACCAGGTGAAACGGTTGGTCCATTTAGCTACCCTTATCAGTAGTGGCTCTCCATGGGCTTGTGCAGAGAAGGATCTTCCCATCTCTGAAATGATTCCTTCTTTGTGGACATGCCAGGGATTGATTTCTATGTATGCTGTACAATGTGAACAAAGCTGACAGGAAGAGGATCAACTCACTGGAAATGTGTTGTTGGAGGAGAGTCCTATGAATATCATTTGGACAGCTAACAAGAGATGGATCACTCAATCAAGGAAGCCATTGCCTCTGCTTCCACTGCTATTGGCAGAATACACCTATTATGCAATGGCTGCTTTTTGGCCTTGCATGTGTAGTGCCACTTATGCATGCATATGTCCCTAAGTAAATCACAACCATTCCTTGCAGCTCACCTGAACCTGGGCATCTGTCGTTTCTTGAAATCCTCTAGGATACGCTCAGCATTGACGCGCAGGGTTTTGGTGGTGATACCAAAAATATCAGATGGGCCCAGCTTCATTATGGTATGTGCACAGGGGCCTGGACAGAATTGAGGGGTAAATATTCTAACAAATCACCATCAAACATAACTCAGAACAGAGGGTACTAGCGCTGCTCAGCAATTTGCAGGATGCAGGAATCCTGAATCATACCACTCTCACCTACACAAATTATAAGATCTTTTTAAGAATTATGTTTCTAGCTCTTGTGAAGCAAGCTTTAACTAAGGAATGGATGTTGACAGTGTTTCCACACTCAAGCCTTCTTGTTTCCTTGCTGTTATAAATCTAAATTTTCATAATATTTAATTGGCAAAAATTACATTTATATGTCGCCTCTTGAAGAGATGACAGTCTGTCCTTGTTCTCTCTCAAAACGTTTGTGACAGCTAGTGAGGTGCAACCCATCCCTTGCCAGAGGTCCCTCCTCATATTTAAATATTTTAAGGGATGTCATATTGAGGCTGGAGTAAGCTGGTTTTCTGCTGCTCCAGAGACTAGGACACGGAACAATGGATTCAAACCAGAGGAAAAGAGATTCCACATCAACATTAGGAAGAAATTCCTGACAGTAAGAGCTATTCGACAGTGGAACACACTCCCATTATTGGGAGAAAGGCAAGATGTAAATGAATAAAATAATAATAATAAAACTCTACAAAAGGCCACTGAGGGAGGAATAGAATAACAGAATCTCAGAGTTGGAAGAGACCACAAGGGATGGGGAGGCTCAAGGAGATATTGTACTCATTGCTCTGTGAACTAGTCTCTGGAACAGCAGAAAACAAACTTCTTCCATCCTCAATATGACATCCCTTCAAATATTTAAATATGGCTATGTTAACCATGTTTCCACACTCAAACCTTCTTGCTTGATTTCTGTTGCAAATAAAAATGTTCACAATATTTAATTTCCAAGTTAAACTTGCATGCCACCTCTTGAAGAGATTACCTGCTCACAATATGCTATTAGGAGTCAGGGCTCTTCCCCCTCCCCTTACTGTTCTGAAACCACAACTCCATTCTAGTGATATGATGGTAAAATTTGAAGTGTAGGCATTCATTCTGACAGTCTCAACATCCCTACACCAGAAAAGAATCCAAATATGCAGGCAGCTGTTTCATCCATATGGACAAAGCAAGTCTTTCAGATTTCATTCTCATCAGGATGAGGTCTTTTATACAGCTAATGAGTATTAAATGCAGAAGGGACCCTCCCCTGTGTCCCACCAGTGAGGGCAATAAGGGGGAAGGACACAGGAGAGGACCTTCTTGGCTGTGGAGCTCTGACTGTGGAATGCCCTCCCTTTGGACGTCCAACTTGCACCAAGGTTGCTTTCTTTCTGGTGCCAATATAAATCATGCATGCAAAAGCATCCTGGAGCACTTTTGAGACTAACTGAAAAAAGCTGGTGGTATGACCTTTCCTAGATTAGAGCCTACTTCCTCAGATGTATGGGGTATCTAGCAAAGCTTATGCTACCAGGTTCTTTCTTTCAGTTAGTCTCAAAAGTGCTACATGAATCTGAAGTCGTAGGCATCCATAGTTTTTTGTGGGTTTTTTGGGCTGTGTGGTCATGTTCTAGAAGAGTTTCTTTCTAACGTTTCGCCAGCATCTGTGGCTGGCATCTTCAGAGAATGCAGGAATGGAAGAGAGTGGGTATATATATATATATATAGAGAGAGAGAGAGAGAGAGAACCATGGGTAGGGAGGAGTGTTTCCCATGTAAACTGTGTATTGTTCTGTTGTTGATTGGGTATTGTTCTGTTGTTGATGACATGGCTTCAGGGTGGGAGGATATGCAAACAAGGATATTATCTGCTATTGTCTGCTGGGAAAGCCCCTGACCCTGGTTGGTTACCCATTTGCATTTGCTGAGTGCGGATTTTCCTATTTTGCGGGACTGGTAGCCAAACTTTGTTTACTTTAAGGGTTTCTTCTTTCCTGTTGAAGTTATCCAAGTGTTTGTGGATTTCGATGGTTTCTCTGTGCATTCTGACCTGATACTTGTTGGCATGGTCCAGAATTTCAGTGTTTTCAAACAGCATTTTATGCCCAGGATGGTTTATAAAGTGTTCTGCTACTGCTGATTTTTCTGGCTGGCCCAGTCTGCAGTGTCTCTCATGTTCCTTGACTCGTGTTTGTACACTGCGTTTGGTGGTCCCTATGTAGACTTGTCTGCAGTTGCATGGTATGCGGTAAACTCCTGCAGCTGTGAGAGGGTCTCTCCTGTCCTTCGCTGAGCGCAGCATTTGTTGGATTTTCTTGGTTGGTTTGTAAACCATTTGGAGGTTGTGTTTCCTCACTACTTTCCCTATTCTGTCTGTGACTCCTTTGATATATGGTAAAAATACCTTCCCTTTGGGTGGTTGCTTGTCTTCAGTCCTCTGGGTTTTCCTGGGTCTGGCAGCCCTTCTGATGTCTGAGCTGGAGTAACCATTTGCCTGTAGAGCCCGGTCTAGGTGCTTCAATTCCTCTTCCAAGAAGTGGGGTTCACAGATGCGTTTTGCCTGGTCTACCAGTGTTTTTATTGTGCATCTTTTTTGTCCTGGGTGATGGTTGGAGTTCTTGTGTAGGTATCTGTCTGTATGTGTAGGTTTTTTGTATACTGTGTGACCCAGATGTTGGTTTGGTTTGCGGATGACTAGGACATCCAGGAATGGCAGTGTTCCTTCCTTTTCTTTTTCCATAGTGAATTAGGGTGGATGTTGTTCAGGTGGTTCAGGAACACAGCCAGATCTTCTCCATAGCTCCAAATGGTGAAAGTGTCATCCATGTTTCGGAATCAAGTTGTGGGCTTTTTCGGTGCTGTTAGAGGGCTTCTGATTGCTACCCCATCTCTCTGCTTGTAGAATCCATTGTCCCACTGGAAATAGCTTGTGATGAGGCAATGTTCGAACAGGGCTGTGATCTCCTCTGGAATCACTCCTGTCTACCCATGGTCTCACAGTATATATATATATATATATATATATATACCCACTCTCTTCCATTCCAGCATTCTCTGAAGATGCCAGCCACAGATGCTGGTGAAACGTCAGAAAGAAACTCTTCTAGAACATGGCCACGCAGCCCGTAAAACCCACAAAAAGCTACATGAATCCTTTGCACACTCATTTTCTAGATTAAGCACAGCTATGTCTTTATATTTATTGTTGTTGTTGTTATATTTATATTTATATCCTGCCCTTTCCCCAAAACTGGGACTCAGGGTGATTCACATCATTAAAGAACCATACAATTAAAAGCATACAAAAATAGTTCATCAAAATAGAATTAGCTTATTACAATATTAAAACAAGCTACATGTTAAAGAATAAAATACAGTCAAAAAGATAAAAATATTTAAAATACTTTAAATTTTTCTTTGAATATAAAACATGGCTTTTTGAAGAAAAAACCTTCAGAGACTAATGTATTTCAAGTATACACACACATTGTTTTAAATAGTTGTAGTTTTTAAAATTGTATTGTTGTGTGTATTCAAGTCATTTTCAACTTATGTGACCCCAAGACAACCCTATCATGGGGGTTTCTTGGCAAGATTTGTTCAGAGGGGGTTTGCCTTTGCCTTCCTCTGAGGATGAGAGAGCGTGACTTGCCCAAGCTCACCCACTGGATTTTCGTGGCTGAGCAGGGATTCAAACCCTGGTCTCCTATTTTTTTAAAGTGGTTTTAATTGTTACTATGTTCAATATATATTATCTTGGTCAAATTATTTATGTTTTTAATTTTAAAATGTTTAAAGTTCTTTATATCGTACATCCCCCTGAGATCCTGTGATAAAGGGCAGGATGGAAGCATTTTCATAAATAAACAAACAAATGCCTATTGAAGAGTAAGGGTACATCCACACTGCAGAAATAACAGTTTGATACCACCTTTAACTGCCATTGCTCCATCCTACAGAATCCTGGGATTTGTAGTTTTGTGAGGCATTCTCAGTACTTTGGCAGGGAAGGTTAATGACCTTGCAAAACTAGATATCCCAGGATTCCATGGGATGCCGTTATGGCACTTAAAGTGGTGCCAAATAGCATTATTTCTACAGTGCAGATGTACCCTATGCCACCCCAAAATACTTTGCATTACAACAGGGGCACAACAATCTATTACAGATGTCTCTGGTGACTGGACAGCCCACTGCTAAGCTGAGAAAGAATAGGGAATCCTAAGGGAACGGCAGAAGGTCCAGTCCTTGTTAATCAAAACGTCCTGGTGCTCTGAACCTGTGAGCTTTGCTTGCACTATAACAATCCCTAAAACACTTCCTCCCATCCATCTTCTGAGATATTGCATCGTCTTACCTTCAGGAAGGAAGAGCTTGGTATGCAGTAGGTCATCAGGAAGGGGCACTTCTGAAGGGGAGAGGGGACCGGTCTCCTTGTATGTGGTCTCATCTCCCTCTGTGGTGTTTTTCTCACATATCACCAGGGTGCTGAAGGTCCGGTTGGCAGCATCAGAAGAAACCTGAAGTTGAGAATCCAACAACTTACTTTGGAAAGATGGGCAGAATGCCACCTGTCCAAAAGGTAAGCCCAACCACCCTCCACACGACCTCCATGGTTCTGATCAGACTAAACCAGCCAGACACTGCAAGGCTTTGGGATTTCTGGATGAATTGGTGCAAAGGGATAATTAGCTCACACATTCACTGTATACACATGTTTAATGGGCCTAAAGAGATGCATTTGATAGCTAATCAAGCAGATCTGTGGTAAACAACAATAACAGCAAGGCTTTCAATATGATTATTGCAATATTTTATCATTTATGTATTTTAGAGATCTATGATGTGTGTTGGGAACAATGGGAGGTGTAGTGTAAGTTCAAATAATTGCTGGCAGTTCAAACAAGAGACAATTGCCTGGCTCAAGTACGCACAGATGTCTGGGAGAGGATTTTCCCAAGGCAATCTAATGAAAAATGAAAGAAAGGGCAAGAGTGAAAGTGTACAAGGGGGCTGGATGATTTAGGCTAGGGGCAAGTATGCTTTAATTTATAAATGAATCAAGGTAAAGCCCACGAAATCATAGGGTGGAGCATTACTTATTCTATGCTTGTGATTGTGAATTATGGTACTTTTGTCTGCAGAGATTCTTCCCCACCCCTTCCTGGAAGAATGCCAGGAACTTTGAGAACAAAGGAGAAAGGGTATTTAAAGTTTGGAAGAAATCAGATTATCGGTCTTAATCCATAATCCAACCCAGAAACCTGGTAATTTGGAGTGATACTCCATTCACTGTGGTTGACCAGGGTGGGATGTGAGTTTGCTTTGCCTTTGCCTTGGGTTTTATTGCTGCCTTCCATTTAATATCTGCCCATAGTTTTTTTGGCACACCTTTGACTATGTTTCACTTTTGACAGACCTTCAATCCTGAGTTGGCCTGGGAACTGAGCGGATCAGAGCCCTGAAATCATTTGACAGAACAAAGGAATAATATGATATGATGCTCCTTGCTGGATTTGCTTGTTACAAAGGAAACTGTAACCCAAGGTTGGGAGAGCACAGAGCAGAGCCTAGTCCAATTAACAATGTAATCTCATATGTGTCAATAGGGATGGATCCCAGGTATAGTAAATGGGTCCTAAGGCAAATAAAACCTGAACTCTCCCTAGAAGCCAGGATGGCTAAAATGAGACTGTTTTGGACATATCATGAAAAGACACGACTGACTAGAAAAAAAAATGCTTGGTAAGATAGGAAAGCAGTAGGAAAAGAGGAAGATCACATTCCAGATGGATAGACTCAATCAAGAAAGAGACAGGCCTGAATCTGCAAGACCTGAGCTGGGCTGTTGATGATAGGTTGACTTGGTGGTCTCTCATTTAGAAGGTTGTTAGATGTCAAAGTCAATTTCATGGTATATAACAACAACCATCTTCAAAAGCAAAATTGTAGTCCTCATGCTGCTAGGAAGAATGCACATGTGATGTTTACTTAACTCAACAAAACAAGCTATGCTTTTGGTGTTGTCCAGTACCTGCAGATGCAATTCTTGCCTCTCTCAGACTTGCCTCTCTTGCTGCATCACCCAGCCCATCCAATCTACACTTTCTTGGCTTTCCCAACCCCAAATCCATCCATCAAGAGAATTAACAGCAAGCTACAAAAGAGCACGCAATACCTACAGACAGATCTGAATAAAGACTCTCTGATTCCACAGTAAAATGGGTGATGGGACCCACATCCTTACCTGCAAGATCACCCCCAGGGCATTCCTGTGCTCTTGGTTTTTCACAACAACCACTCGTCCCACGGAAAGGGCTTTCAGTCCATTCACCGATTCCATGACCCGCCTCTGAAAGGGAAAAAGGACTAGAAAAAAACCCATAGGCACACTAGAAAGAAAAGAACCTATATTCCAGCCTTCCCCAACCCCCATCATTCCAAGTTGCATACCAAATGCTAACTGTGGATTATGGACACTGTAGTCTAACACATCTAGAAAGCACTGGATCGGGGAAGGTTCTGGCACTCTGTTACACAAGGTGTCTCTCTAAACCATGACAGCTGGTGGTTTCCATGTAAGCGGAGTGTTGACTGTTCTGGGATTTATGTACGCTTTAAAGGAATTAACCAAGGTGCTGAACTTTATCGTCCAAACATATTCTACACCTTGGACAGATCCTTAAGAATAAGCCTGAGGACTTTATTGGGGAGTCATTACTGTATAGCTCTTCAAAATAGCCATGGTGCTGCTTCTGTCCTAGCCGCTGCCTTCATCACACCAGCCTCCACAGTCCTGCTTTTCTGCCCCTAACTCCTTCCAAATATGACTTTCAGTCTGCATTTATTTTTGTTTTTAGCACAATTGTGCAATCATGGCAAATAAATGAAAGAAAAAACAGAGAAAGAAAAGAAAAACAGCCAACTTGGGAACAGCGAGGGAGAGAGGAGCAGATTCATGCCCCTTGCGCCATGTGGCTGCCTGCCTATGTGGCCCTCCAGATGTTGCTGAACTCCAATTTGCATCAATCATAGCCAGCCTGGCGAGGCTTGCTGGAAGCAGTGGTTCATCACAATCTGTGAGACTGGAGGTTCTCCATCTCGAGGTAATCCACAACCTTAAGGAGAAGAACAAGTCCAGGATCTATCTTCTCAAGTTTCTCTCTCTCCTTATACAACATACTTAAAAGGAAAACAACCCAAAAAGAAATGGAGAGGATGGGGTGTGACTAATGAGAGCAGAGAAAAGGGAGTGAAGGACAGCCAATATTCATGGAATTATACTTACCCTACCACCATCTACCATGCCCCCCTTCCACTTTAAATAAAGGTGGACACCTTAGGCCACAAGTGCTGTGCCTCATGGTGAAGGTTTACACTGTGAAATCTACCAAGGCTTTAGAAGTAACTATTTGCAAATAATTATTTGTGACTAATTTCTTTTTATAATAATGGAGAGATTAAAAGAGACAGCGCAACTATAACTTACAAGAGGGCCAACTTCACTGCCTTTATGTTGTAGCCACAACTTTTTAGTTAGTCCTATATTTACAGGGGTGTGGGTTCAGGAACATCACATGCTTCAAGTGCTGACTCTTGCTGTGCTCCACACTCTGAGTGTTGAGGCAAAAATGAGATATAAAGAAAGAGGGTTTGTCAAAAATTTAGAACACACAAATATAGTTGTGTTTTTAAAAAGTGACTGGAAAGGTAACTATTTGGTTACTTTTAAAACCTGCAACTGTACTGACAGTGGTATCACTAGGACTGGTGTCACCCCAATACGATACTTCATGCTGCCACCTCAGGTTCCGAATCACCAGGCCAATGGTCCCACAAGAGTAGATTGGGGCACTATGGAAGAGAAAAACTCCTGTCTACTTGCTGCTGGCAGCTGGTGGATCAGGGCATCCAAAGGGACTATCTATGTCCTGGTTTGCTCTGGTGTATACACCTTGTTCACAAGTCCCGAAGGTGTACAGGCAGCATTTGGTAACAGGAGAGGCCTCCCAGAGTTTGTCATGGTGTGCCGTGAGCATCCTGGCTGACCTCCTTACCATGTTTGTGTGGGTGGACTAGGTCCTTCTCAAGACCTTCAGTCTCTGGGAGTCCCAGGCTACCTGTAGAAAGGTGTGGCAGTACACTCAACACTGGAATCCAGACACTTCCCTCTGAGGTGTCACTTGGTGCAGTCTGCACCCACACACACCCCTAGAAATGCCCCTGTATGCTGGTATGTAGCTACTTTCTGAGCCTTAGCATTATAACTAATTACTTTTATAAAGCAACTTTCCAAGCTCTGAGTATATCTTGGCCAAACTTGCCAATAGTAACTTCTAAAGCAGAGGTGGGAATCATGCAGCTCTCCAGATGTTGTTGGACTGCAAGTCCCAGCAGCTCTGACCATCACAGTCAGTTGTGAGGAAAGTGGGAAATTGAAGTTCAGCAGCATCTGGGGAGGAAATCTAATTCCCTAGACCTCTCCTAGAGGCAGACATTTGGGATATTCGTCAGCCAGACCTGAGATTTGAACTATGGTGAGGAAAAGGACCCTATAACTCCCTTCTCCAGATCACTACCTGTATGAGTTCTCGGGTTTCCTGAAGGTCTCGTACTACCCGGTAATATTCCTCCAAATCACTGAGCTGTCCTGTCATATCTGCCATTTCCATGTTGGCCAAGATGGAGCTCAGCTGGGTAATCCTGTGTTCGTAGACCTGGGAGGGGAGTGAAAAGGAAAGACACAGTGAAGGGGAAAGCTGTGGAGCAGGTGCCTCTTGCCTTTTCTCTAATCTCACCCTCAAAGTCCACTGGTAACAAAAGAACAAGACATAGGAGGCCTCTGGTTGGGAGCATGGATAGGTCTGTTTGCCATATAAACTAAGTGGAAGAAGATGTGCTGGGAACGCTCCAAGTTCTGTCCTTGGCAGGAGGGGAGGGCAACAGCCTCTCCTGAATCCCTAAAGCCACTGACAAGTCAGTAATCCTTTCTGCTTCTCGACAGCTTACTTTAAGGGAAACCAGACTTTTGATTAGCAGGAACAATGATGCATCGGAGGATGGGCAAGGAGGCCAAGGGAGATATAGGACCCATATGAGCGATGCCCATTGTAGTGCAAATATATTGGGTGGAGTTGTTTTCTGTAGCCACATTAGCTTCACAGCAGATGTTTAGATGAGATAGAAACATTTATAGAACTGGTTTGTTTTTGATCTGGATGAACACAGCTGCCTGCATTTTTAGCTTCCCACTGGACCATCCTGATGAGCATCTGCATTTCAAGATGTACCAAGACATAAAATAACAGAATCACAGAATCTTAGGAGTTGCAAGGGACACAAAGGCCATCTACTCAAACCCTCTACCAATGTAGGAATACACTGCTAAAGCACTCCTGAAAGATCCCCATCCAACTTCTGTTTAAAGACCTCCAAAGATGAAGAGTCCACCACCCATTGAAGCAAATCTATTCTATGTTGAACAGCTGTTGCAGTACAAAATGTTCTTCCTAATGTTTAAGTGGAATCTCCTATCTTGCAATTTCAATCTATTGGTTTGTCTTCTGGTCTCTGGAGCAGCAGAAAATAACCTTGTTCTATCCTCTATGTATCATTCTTTCAATATTTAAACACAGCTACCATTTCACCTTTCAGTCTTTTCTTCACACAGTCACCACAATCTAGTTTCTTCTCGTTCTCCCTCTTCTCCAACCCAGATTTAAAATCCAGAGTACTAGAAAATTTCAGGGCTGTTTCCCTGCTCACATTCTCAATCTCCAGATCTGAAGAGGTCCAGGAATGTGCTCCCCTTTCCCAAGTCACCTCCATACCTTGCTGTCTTTCCGGGTGTGGAACTCAGAGAAGCTCCTTTTCATCATGTCCTCCACTCGAAGGGCTTCCACCCTCAAGAGGTTAAGGATCATGGTGTATGTTAAGCGGAACTGGGACTGTAGCTGAGTTGGTTTACCCTGGTGAAAGAGGACTAGATTTAGAGAAGGTAATGGTGGAAAGGACAGCTTCTACAGAAGACATTTGAAATGGGTACCACAAGTGGGAGTGAGCAGATACTGGCATTCAACAGCAGCACAGAGGAAAAATGGCATTGGGCATCAATACGGTCCCCCAGCAGTCTTGCTGCTGTTGCTGTGTGTCATCAAGTCATTTCTATTGCTTCAAGAGAAAGGATGCTTCATCCACTGCATCCTTCTTCTTTATGTGTTCCAAAATGGAAGCTGCTGGAAAACATTCGAGGGGCGAGTTTTGGGTTTCCAGCTTATGGCAACCCTAAGGTAAACCTATAATGGAGTTTTATGGAGCTGAGAGTGTGCAACTCATCCAAGGTCACCCAGTGGGCTTCCATGGCCAAGAAGGGAATAAAACCCTGATCTTTAGAGTCACAGTCCAACGCTCAGACCACTATACCATGTTGGCTCTCCAGGAGTCTTGGCCCTTATTTAAAAGCAACAACCATGTTTCTAGCCCTTGTGATTATGAAGTCTAGAAAAACGAAACATATGCTGAAATCTCAAAACCCAGAGAAGGATGGCTGAATAATTTTTCCAGTACATGGGGAGTCTGATACCCTCTCTACAATCCCTGGCTCCTCCCCATATTTGGAAAAAAGTAAGCTAAATTAGGACTTGCAAGTTAAAAGAAGAGCATGAATAAGAACTATGTAACTTTTATTTAAATCACATATATCAAGGCAAGGTGAGTGGCATAGATGTCTAAGAAGAAATGAGATTAATTCATGGAGACTAAGCTCATTCATCACCCAAGAGAGCTATGCATATCTTCCACATTGACCAGCAGCATAGCTATGCATCAGTGCTTGGGAAAGTTACTTTTTGGATTCTGAAAACTCCCAAACGGCATGGTCACTGCATAGAAGATTCTTGGAGTTGTAGTCTGAAAGACAACTTTCTAAAGCGGTGCTTTAAACAGAGGATACCAGAGCCAGGCCATCACACTCTTCTTGTGAGCTTTTAATTTTGGGCCTGATGGTGTGCAACTTCGCCTGCACCTGCACTGCAAAAATAATGCAGTTTGACACCATTATAACTGCCATATCTCAATGCTATAGAATCCTGGGATCTGTAGTTCATTGTGGCACCAGATTTCCCTGACAGAGAAGGCTAAATATCTCATACAACTATAAATCCCAGAATTCCATAGCATTGAGCCATGAGAGTTAAAGTGGTATCAAACTGCATTATTTCTGCAGTGCAGATGAAGCATTCAGTTACAACATCTTATAGCCATCCAGGGCAACAAACATTGTAAAGTGTTAAGCTGTGCAAGCAAAAAAAATGTGTTGGGAGCCAAGATAACAACAAGAAGAGAGAAAGAGAGAGAAAGCCTGAAAAAAATGGAATAATTAAGGGGAGAGAGTCACTCACCAACATCATCCGGTGAAGATTAGCCATCTCGGGCACCTGGTTTTTGCACAGAATGATCACCATCCCAGTAGTATCAAGACCTCGGCGCCCAGCCCGACCTGCCATCTGAATGTATTCGGCTATGAGGAAGGATGAGAGAAAGAGAAAATGTGTACATAAAGTGACACTGAGGATCAAATGTGGTTCAGCAGTTAATACAGCTGCCAACTAGGAAGCTATGGAGACATAAGGAGGACAATGGGGGTAAACTTCATTTTTGCCCAGCTTCCTGGGATGAGAGTAAATTACCTTCAAGCCATCATGACCTTTTGCTTAAGACTCAACATGACAATGTCTGTATTGGAAAAGAAGCAGTCATGCAAGGCTATGTCAGCTGGATGCAAGCACATATGTACACATGCTTCTGTTTTTAAAAGGTGGGCGAAATGGAGCACCAGCAGACACAGTAGCATTGTTCTCTTTCTCTTGCAACAAACCAACAACACATCCAAGGCTGTCCTTCCTAGTGCTTTGTTTTTTTAAAAAGTTTTAAAATAGACAGTGGGAATAGCAGCTGGATAAGGTGATTAAAAAAGTTGGGAGAAGGGGAAAGGTGGATTTATGGGGCAGAAGAACTGGCATTGTTCTAAGACTGTAAATAAGTCAGCAATCCTGTTTGCAACACAGGATACATCTCAAGAACGGGAGGAAAAACTATTCTGGCCTCCATGTTCTTTCCCCTACCTGGCACTAGATCCCGGAAGTTAGTGCCATCATGTTTACGGATTGAATCGAAGACCACGGTCCTGGCTGGCATGTTCACCCCCATGGCAAACGTCTCTGTGGCAAAAAGGATCTAAATGAGAGCAACAGGGGAAGACAAGTTGCAGGATGCTGTATTCCCTTTCTTAATGCAACATCCCATTAGTGGCTGAATGCCAGTATGACATAACTTTCTCCTCTTTCCCTCCTTTTACAACCCTCAACTTTGACTCATGGTGATCCATGAATGAGACAGCTCCAAGGCCCCTTACTGTCAACTGCTCTGCTCAGGTCCTGCAAGCTCAGGACTGGGGCCTCCTTGATTGAGTCTATCCATCTGGTATGTGGTCTTCCCCTCTTCCTACTGCTCTCCACCTTTCTTAGTATTACTGTTTTTTCTAGAGAGTCTTCTCTTCTCATGGTGTAGCCAAAGTATGACAGCCTCAATTTCGTCATCTTGGCTTTCAGGTAGAGTTCAGGCTTGGTAAGACCCATTTGTTTGTCTTTTTAGCTGTCCAGCACTCTTCTCCAGCAAATGATTTGCTTTCTATCAGCTTTTTTCACTGTCCAGCTCAACCCTCACTGTCCAGCTCAACCCTCACACTGCCCAAAAACCTGCTGTGGAGGGCTTCCCAAACTGCAAAAGCAGGTTCTGAGTGTACATAAGAAGCTACAAAGATGAAAAGGAGCTTCCCAGTGCTATTGAGGGAAGAAGCTCTCAGTGGAACATCCCATCCTTCAACCCGTCAACTCTTGGCCTCTTCCCTGTGCAGTAAGGCCAACAGGACTCACCTTGACAAGGCCTTTGCTGAACAGCATCTCCACTACCTCCTTCAGGATGGGCAGAATGCCACTATGATGGACCCCAATGCCACGCTTCAAGAGATCCACCATGTGAAGAACCTGAAAGAATAATCAAAAGGTGTTTACATTCTTTTTTGAAAAGCCTCATGACCTGTTCTCGTTGATTTCTCTACCACCTTCATTTGCCCAATCTGAAAAAGACAGTTGTTAAATTCCTCAGCAGTGCTCTGTAGTCAGATCTGGTACCTGTTATTTAGGCCTCACAGACAACTTGAGGGGGAGGCATTGCCATTTTGAAGTCTTAACCATGTTAAAACTCACTCTTCACGACTCACAGAGGCAAACACACTATACATTTTCATTCTGAGAGCACAGTGACATAGCGGTTAGCATATTAAGAGACGCAGGTTTAAATCTCCACTGAATCAAGAAATTCACTTGGTGACACTGGATCAGTCTCTCTCCCCCTCTGCCTGACTTACCCTGCAAAGTTGTTTCAGAGGTGAGGATAAAAGTAAGGAAGAGGAGAGTCATGTATGGCACCTTGTGCTTATTGGAGAGAAGATGAGATACAAATAAAGCTAAGAAATGAATAAATATACTTCTCCCCCGTCCTAAACTTGTATTTTCCCTCTTGACTGCTGTACTGATTTGGTGAACAGCTCTCTTCAGCAACCCTGTTATCCCAGAGATGACGTATCTTCTGTCCAGATTATTTGAAGCACCATCTCTCCCTTTATGAGCCTATTAGAGCTCCAAGACCTTCAGGACAGGCCCTTCTCTTTCTATCCCATCACCTTCTCAGATTCATTTGGTGGGAACAAGGGAGAGGCCTTCTCGGTGGCTGTTCCCAGGCTCTTGAACTATTCCCAGGCTCTCTTCCCTAGAGAGGCCAAGATGACCCCATCCCTGCTCTCCTTTCGCAGCAGGTAAAAACATTTTTGTGTTATCAGGCTTTTTTAATACTGACAGGGGTTGGGCTTTTAAATACTGTACTATCCAGATTTTAAGGTTTATATAGAGTTTTAAATTCATTTTATTATTTTAATGTTTACTGTTTACTGGTTTTTAAAAGATTATATTAATACATTTTACATATTTTGTATTGTTTTTAACTCATAGTATTTTAGCTGCCTTGAGACCCTATATTGGAAGAAAGGCAGGATATAAATAAATAAAATAAAAATAATAATAGCCAAAAAGCAACTGCCAGGTCAAGAGGCCCAACTCCCATTTTTGCCACTCTGTAAAACTGATAGATTCCAAGTAAGGGTGGTGTGGTGGTTTGAGTGTTGGACTAGGACTCTGGATATTAGGGATCAATTCCCACTTAGATATGGAAGCCCAATGGGTGACCTTAGGTGAGTCACACACCCTGAGCCTCAGAAAACCCTGTGATAGGTTTGCCTTAGAGTTGCCATATGTTGGAAATGACACAACAACGACAACAACAAAGCTGACAGCTTCCAAGCTCTCACTGCTCAACTCCCCCTGACCTGAGGCAACTGGCGGTCTGTGCCCTTCAGACGGGAGATGCACTTCTGGAAGAAGACGTGGATCTCGCTTTTCTCTGTGGTGTTGGTAAGGTCAACAGTGGTTAGCATGGAGGCATTGTCATCACAGCGATTGCGAGAGAATGTGAAGGCAACCACCGGCAGTTGGTCCTTCTTTCGCAGCATGTCAATGAGAGACAGCCAGATGTTCTTGTCCTGAAGATAATTCAAGAAGTCAAGGATTGTTCAAGGCCAGAACCCACTGAGTCATCTCTTCATGATGTGCTCCTGTTACAATCAGTAAAGCTGGGCCATTATTCCAGTTCCACTGCATCCTTCTGCTTTAGAAATTCCAAAATGGCAGCTGCTGGAAAACACTCAAGGGGGTGGGCCTTAGGTCAGATTTCAATGGATGTAAAAAAAGTGCCATTTTTACTTTAAAAGAGTCTCTTCACATCTTTAAACAAGGTGCATTCTCCATGCATGCCTTTTTTTACAAACAGATTTGCACTTTTGGGAGGTTTCTGGGGACTTTTAATAGTGATGCATCATTTTTTTTTCACTACTGTGTTACTTAATTTTAGCTACAAATTCCATGGCATGGAAGCAGGGTATACTATTGGGGGAGGGCAGAAATAGAAAGGGGTTCTATCATGATCATGTTGCCCATACCTGCTCAAAAAGCAACCATTTCACCTGCTGAACTCAACAAAACTAACACACTTATGTTGTTAGTGGGCTAGTTGGTTGGCAGCTAAGGTTTAGCCATGATCCTGATTGAGGAGATGGACCAATGCTAATTAAACCTTTTCTATCTCTGGCTGGGCCTGGCCTCAAGACCATTCCTTTTAATGCCTAACCTCACCTTATCTGTGCGCTCCTATCTTATTTCTTTTTCCCCTTTACCAGAAACTAAGGAAAGAGAACCTGTGACCTTCTCAATATTTGACTAAAAGTCCCATCAGGCTTAGCATTTGGCTGACTAGGTTTGTAAATTTGACATCTCAAAGGGCCACAATTTTCTTCACCTTCTTCCACATACTATGAAGAGGACAATATAAGGAACACTGAATGGATCGGGTAAGAAAAGAAGCTCCATGAATTTTATGTCAGAGTTTGCTTTTTATAAGCATCAGTAAAGGGGAAGATGTTATGTTTAGTCTATGAGGTAATTAACCAGTTTTTTGCCAGAAAGCTTGATAGCAGTGGGTGTGAGCAGGGGAATAGCTACTTTTAAAATTAAAACTCCACCCAAAATCTGAGAGTAATACACTAAAAATGTTTTCTGCTCAGAAAGAAGCCTGATTGGATGTTGTTGTTTTTTGGTATGTAATTCCCAGAATTCACATGTCAGATAGTATAGCCTCTAGTAGTCACACTATCTTGGAAATTATAGTAGTTATTTTGCAAAAAGGATAAGCTCTGTCAGGGGAGCAGCCAACCTTCATGCATGTTCCAGCATACCTGCCCAACTCCTGCTCCTGCATGCATTGGCTGCTTGGCCCCAAAGGTCTGTGAGTGTTTGCTGGCCCGCTCCTTCTTGGCATCCACAGCATCATAATACCTGGAAGATGTGTGAACAGGGGAAAAGCAATTAATTGTGTTAATTGTGTTACAGATACAAGTTAAAGATTTGTTGTTGTGAGCGAAGTTGTTTCCAACTTATGGCGATCCTAGGGCAACTATCATGGAGTTTTCTTGGCAAGATTTGTTCAGAGAAGGATTGCCAATGCCTTCCCTGAGGCTGAGAGCATGTGACTTGCCCAAGGTCACCCAGTAGGGTTTCATGACTGAGCTGGGAATCAAGCCCTGGTCTCCAGAGTTGTGGTCCAATGCACTACACCATGCTGACTCTCCTATAATGGGTTTTATATATATATATATATATATATATATATATATATATATATACACACACACACACACACATAATTCTATTTCTATGCTAACTTTTTTATGCTTTTTATTGTTTTGTAAGCTGCTTTATGTCTCAATTTTGAGGAAAAGTGAGATATAAATAATAATCTTTCATTATGTATATATAAGCAAATACAGGTATTCCAAAAATCCAAAAAATCCAAAATCCAAAACATTCCTGTCCCAGACATTTTGGCTAAGGAAAACTCAACCTGTATGAGAAAAAGAGGATGGATATGTGTGAAAGAGAGATAACATTTGACATTTGATAGTGCTTACCCCTTGGTAAGGAATGTCCCTCGGGCATCAACCAGGAGAAAGAGCTCATTTTGGGTTTTCTGACTGTTGCCTGTGTAAAGGTAATGCTCCAGTGGGACAGGCCGCTTCAGCGTACTGATTACATAGATTTTCTTCCTTTTGATTCTCCTGCAAAAGGGCGAGAGAACTGACAGTTTACTAGGTTCCTGCTGAAGGCTCTTCATTCCTAAGGCTCACCTTGGGCTTGTTCATATCCCAGACAGAGGCCTAGTCCTCATGCAGCAGAAGTTAGATGCTCCAATTCAGACTGGCAAAAACATCTGAGTTGGCTCCTAGCACTAAAAGACAATCCGCACCAGGAGAAAACAAGCACAGCAGGGAAAGAAGTAGGAGTTACTAAATAAACCATAGACCGTTTGTGATAATTCAGTCCCCAGGTCATTCTGGGTCATATGCCATGGCTTGTTGTTGGCTTATGACTTGTCTTATTGGGGAGAGATAAGACAGAATTCCTAAACTGTGTATCACAATGAACAAAACAGGTACAGAAAGTTCATGGATGTTTTAGCCACTCCCAGTAGCAGAAGGAACAAAGTGAGAACCATCAAGCATTGTGTATTAGCTGCAAAATAAAGAAACGAGGCACGTGGATACATCTGAATGTGGCTAACACATAAGTAACAAAGTGTGCCTGTTACAGGTTGAGTCTCCCTTATCTGGAACTCCAAATCTTTCAAAAAACCAATTTCCCCCAACAAGTGAAACAGTGAAACCTTTGCTTTCTGATGGTTCAATGTACACAAACTTTGTTTCAAGAACAAAATAATTAAAAATATTATATAAAAATACCTTCAGGCTACATGTATAAGGTGTATATGAAACATAAATGAATTTTTTGTTTGGACCTGGGTCCCATCTCCAAGATATCTCATTCTGTATGTGTAATGCAAATACAGATATTCCAAAATCTAAGACATCTCTGCTCCCAAACATTTTGGATAAGGGATACTCAACTTCTATGAAATTTGCTTCTATGTAAGACAGTGATGTCCACCAACCACAGCGTCGAAAAGTAACCTCTTTTGTTTACAACTCCCAGTATCTAAAAAAGTTACTTTTTCAAGGTCTGTCACTAATTTGATGGGTTTTAAAGGAAATTAGTGGTAGATAAATTAATGAAGGAGAAGACTATCAGTGGGTATTAATGAAGACAAATAAAGCTGGATTAAACCAAGTCTCTCAAGGAATGGGGAACAATAGTAAGAGAAGATTATTTAGTCTTCTTGTGGCCTTTCCCAGGGTATTAAGTAGGCCACTGTGGAAAACAGGATACTGGATTAGAAAGGTCTCTGGAGTAGATAGGCCTTTGGGCCATAACTCACCCAATCCAGTCAGCAAACTCCAGGGTGTTGGGGACAGTGGCACTCAACAAGATTATGTTCACATGGTCCGGCAGCATGATGAGGACCTCTTCCCACACCACACCACGCTGCAAAGGAAGAAACAGCAACAAAATAGAGGCTCAAAACTAAACACGGGGCACATCCAACTGCTTCTTGTGCAACCCAACACCTTAAATTTATTGCTCTCCTCTCACCTCAGAATCATTAATGTAATGCACTTCATCAAAGATCACCCACTCCAAGTCTCTGAGAACATCGGAGCCATTGTACAGCATAGACCTGTTGGGGGTTTTAAAGGGGGGAAAAAGAGAAGTATTGCAGAGCAGAACTCATACTCAGGCTGACTGCATCTGGTTGTTGTTGTTGTTGTCATTTCCAACTTATGGCAACCCTAAGGTGAACCTATGATGGGGTTTTCTTGGCAAGATTTGTTCAGAGGAGCTTTGCCAATGTCTTCCCCTGATGCTGAGAGCATGTGACTTGACCAAGGTCACTCAGTGGGTTTCTATGGCTGTGCAGGGATTTGAACGGACCCTCTTCTCCCAGAGTCATAGTGCAACACTCAAACCATTATGCTACACTGGCTCTTATCTCCTTAAGTACCCCAAATTGAAAGTTAATTTAAAGGTTTATTATAGCATTTATGATATTGGCACGATAATTTTCACATTGGTCAGATCCATACAAAATTGCAGAAGCCCTATTAGGAGTAATTTGGGGAGCTAGGTATGTTTAGTCTCGGGAAGAGATTAAGATGTGACATTATAACTATGTTTACGTATCTGAAGGTATGTCATATTGAGGATGGAACAAGCTTGTTTTCTGCTGCTCCAGAGACTAGGACCCGGAGCAATGGATTCATACTACAGGAAAAGAGATTCTATCTAAATATTAGGAAGAACTTCGTGATGGTAAGAGCTGTTCAACTGTCTCAGAGTGTGGTGGAGTCTTTGCAGGTTTTTAAACAGGCTGTATGGCCATCCACCATGAGTGCTTCAATTGTATGTTCCTACATGGCAGGGAGTTGTATTGGATGGTGCTTGGAGTCTCTTCCAACTCTGATTCCATAAACTGCATGGGAATGCCCCACCATCACCACATAACTCATGGACCACACACTACCCATTCCTGATCTAGTAGCTCTGTTGGGGAAAGCCAACAAAGTCAAGCTGACATAACAACTAGAAATTTGCTTCTTGAAATGGGCATAGCAAAAGTTGCCAGGTTACCAGGCTAGCATATACTATTTGGAATATAAAATACCAAGGAAAAAAACGTGTCAGAATGAACACTGAATCACTTGTTTAGCTCATGACTATTCTCTCTCTGTCTCTGTCTCTCTCTCACACACACACACCCTACCCTGTTGGCATTAGACTCAGTCTCTCTCTCAGTCCTCACCGAAGGATCTCCGTTGTCATGATAAGACATGAGGCATCTGGATGCAGCTGAACATCTCCTGTCAGCAACCCCACATCCCCAAAGGTATTTTTGAAATCCCGAAATTTCTGATTGGAAAGCGCTTTGATTGGAGAAGTATATATGGTGCTGAAAGATAAGAGTGGGACAGAAGGATTTAAAACTCCAGTGGGAGAAGGATCGCTTCTTCCTCCATGATATAAATGTCTCAACTAATAAAGAGCTTATTTAGGGCTGTTCAATGTAGACTTGCTGCCCTACACAAAAGAAAGAGGCATGTTCAGGGTTTTTGGACTATAGCTCCCACAATCCCCTACAATTGGCTATGCTGGCTGAGGCTTCTAGGATTGCATCTGCACCGCAGAATTAATGCAGTCTGACACCACTTTAACTGCCATGGCTCCATGCTATGCATTTCCAGGATCTGTAGTTTGGTGAGTTATGTAGCTTTCTCTGCCAGAGAGCTCTGGTACCATAATAAACTATAAATCAGGGGTAGGCAACCTTTCCCCTTTAAGGGCCGAGGGACTTCAGCTCCCAGAATCCCAGGAGCTATTGGCCAACATGGGACTATTGGCCAACATGTCTGAGGCTTCTGGGAGCTGAAGTCCCTCGGCCCTTAAAGGGGAAAGGTTGCCTACCCCTGCTATAAATTCTGGGATTCCAAAGGATGGAGTCATGACAGTTAAAGTAGTGTAAAACTGCATTAATTCTGCAGTGTGACTGCAGCCCTGGACTCAAAGCTCAAGAGGGCTAAAGGTTTCTTCATTTCTCTCCCTAACAGTTCAAATCCTGTGCTATTGTCATCCACTGGAACGGGATACAGAACCATAGACCTCCACATGACTACAGCTCCTGTCATCCTTTGACCACTGGGATGCTGGCTGAGATGATGGAAACTAGAGTACCACATCTCTCAGTGGGTCACATTCCCCACCATTGCACTAAACCGTGGGTAGGCAACTTTTCCCCTTTAAGGGCCGAGGGACTTCAGCTCCCAGAATCCCAGGAGCTATTGGCCAACATGGGACTATTGGCCAACATGGCTGAGGCTTCTGGGAGCTGAAGTCCCTTGGCCCTTAAAGGGGAAAGGTTGCCTACCCCTGGACTAAACAATCCTAAGGAGCTACGTAGAACATGGTTCTGATTCTGCTGCAGTGCTAATCAAATGGGTGCTTCTCTTCCCAATCTTTTCAAAGAAAATTCTTCACAATTAATTGCTTAGCAGATCACATGCCAGGGCCTATGCAGTCTTGTTTCATCTTTTTGGATGTCAAGCCTCAGAATTCCATCAGCCAACACAGCCACAGCCATGTTGGCAGTGGGAATCCTGTAATTTGTTGTCCAGAAAAAGGACATTTTCCTAACTCTACCTTAACCTTGAACCTGCTAGTGTTTCATACTACCCTTATGTGCATTGAGACTAAAGGGCAGCTAAAAAGTACAAACAAAAGAAACAGAAGGAAACAAGGAGGCTCTCACCGCGTCATGTGCTTCTGCGACAGAGCAATAGCGTACTCAGCCACCACAGTCTTGCCGGCAGAGGTGTGGGCAGCAACAAACACTGAATCATGCTTCTCCAAGTGGAGAATAGCCTGTTTCTGGAAAACATCAGGCTCAAAGGGCCACTAGATGGTTGCAAGAGTGGAAAGAGAATGATACAGTAAGTTTCATGTTATTTATTTGTCAGTTACACAGGCATCCTACATACACAGCTTTTCCCCACCCCATTTTATCCTTATAACAACCCTGTCAGATAGGTCAGGCTGAGAGAGAACAAGTCTAAGACCCTCCAATGAGTATTCATGTCCCAGTGAAGACATGAACCTAGATCTCCCAAGTCCCAATCCAGCACTCAAGTCATGACACACCACAGTGATCATCCCCCTTCCTCTAGCATCCCTTCAGTACTAGCATCTTACCTTGAAAGCTGGGTCAGGAATTCGCTTATAGAAATCATCCACAGGGGAACTAACATCCACTGGGATGGCCCACTGCTCTTTGAGGGGCTCGGCAGTGGGAGCTTGGGTAGCCTGAGGGGCTGGTTTGGGGGTGGGGGTCACTTCCTGAGAATGAGTCAAAGAGGATGAACAAGAGACAAAAATAGAGAAGGTGTGAGTGAAATAAGCTACTAGCAGGAGGATGCCCACTGCATGCAGACTTTTTTTTAAAGCATTTGCACCAAACATGACACAATTTTTAAAAGCAAACGATTCAGCTACCTAGCTAATCAATGAAGCTTTGAAATCAGGCAAAAGTGTTTCCAACAGATTTATAAAACCAATTAAATTATGCAGCTCTACTTTTGGATGATAGTCACATACAGACCTCAGTTAACAAAGGGGGGTTGCAGACTGCCAGAAATAGTGCAAATTGAGTCCACTTTTAGGGTTAGGGTTAGTGCTAGGGAATCATGGGAATTGTTTTTCCCCCCTAAGACATTGAGCCTTCTCTATCAGAGAGCTCTGGTGCCACAATAAAATACAGTTCCCATGATTCCCTAACCCTAAAAGTGGACTCAATTTGCACTATTTCTGGCAGTCTGCAACCCCCCCCAAGCCTCTGACAAAGAAGCTTCTTTTTACAGAGAATTTTTTTTTGCCACCCAGCCTGTCCTCTTTTCCTCCTGGTCCTCTGTCCAGCTGCACTGAAAGGTGTTTTGTTTTTTACAAAAAGCACTAGCACTGGGAGAATGGTGAAAAGATGGCAGAAACACAGACTTTGTAGCAACATGTCTGCAATAAACATTGCTATGAAAGAATGGGATACTCCTCAACTGATCCTACTCTAGTAGTTTGTGCCTGCCTAGTAACAGCAGCTGCCTCCAGAATCCCTTACACAGACAGTATGATGAATAGCAAAACAGAAAGAAAGGGAGGAAGTGAATTAGCCTGCCTCACCAGATATCCCCATCTTAAAAAAGCACAGATCTATGAGTTTGGCCCCCAGAATGAAAATCATAAGGAAAGTGTAAGCTGTTGAAAGAAAAAATCATCCCTGGAAACATTTTTGAACAAGCTTTCAAGTGGTCTAAGAAGGTTCAAAGTATTTTTATTTACTTAGGGTAGGGATAGGCAACCTTTTTGAGCCGGCGGCCGGGTTGCTGTCCCTCAGACAATTGGGAGGCCGAAGCACCAAAAATAAATAAATAAATAAATAAATAAAAATAAAAACTTAAAAATATATGCATGCACTCTCTCTCAGCCCCAGAAAAGCCATGGCAAAACCCCTGTGAAGATTTTGTCAAGAAAACCCCAAGAACAAGTAATAACAACAATAATCAATATTATTATGGTGGGTGGTGGCGGCGGCGGCAGCAGGACCGGCCTGGGGCCGGTCCAAAGGCCTCAGGGGGCCGCATCCGGCCCCGGGCCTTAGGTCGCCATCCCTGATTTAGGGCCTGTACAGACTGCCAGAAATAATCCAGTTTGAGACCTGGCTCAATGCTAGGGAATCATGGGAACTGTAGTTTATTGTGGCACCAGAGCTCTCTGACAGAGAAGGCTGAATGTCTCAGAAAAAAACTACAGTTCCCATGATTCCTTAGCATTGAGCCAGGACAAAACTACAGTTCCCATGATTCCCTAGCATTGAGCCAGGACAGTTAAAGTGGTCTCAAACTGAATTATTTCTGGCAGTCTGTAAAGGCCCTTAGTCTGTAAAGGCTTAACTGACCTGGTTGCTTCATTTCACATGTACATACTGTTAGATTTGAATAAGAACTTCACTGAAACATACTGAATGGTTCCTTCTTTTCTGTGGTATAGCAACCCATCTCTATTCTTTCCATGTTATTTCTACCCTGGTACCAAATCTTCTGTTGAAGAAGTGATGTGCAGGAACACATTAGTATACCTGTACTATGATTAATTGCAGGGGTAGGCAACTTTTCCCCTTTAAGGACCGAGGGACTTCAGCTCCCAGAATCCCAGGAGCTATTGGCCAACATGGGACTATTGGCCAACATGGCTGAGGCTTCTGGGAGCTGAAGTCCCTCGGCCCTTAAAGGGGAAAGGTTGCCTATCCCTGATTAATTGGCAAGAACAAACCTAGCATCCCCCCCCCCCCAATTTTGGATGCTTCCCTAGCATGGCTGCAAATAGTTTGTAGGCATTTATTTCCTTTTTAAAAAATACACCAAAAGAACTATGGCTAGTTGTGTCATCAGAAACCAAGAAACTGTAGTTGATCTTATTTATATTTGTTAGACACAAGCCAGCTGTTTATGAAACATTTCAAATATGCCATAGTTAACTCACTTTAGGTTTCAGACAACATGCTAAGCTTCAGTTAGCCCAAAACAGAAGAGGAATGTTCCATTTCCCTTCCATCCAGACAAAGCATGGCTCTTTCTTGAGTTTGGAAAGTTTGGAAAGTTATTTTAAGCATGTATACAAGGACATGATGAGATCATCCACAGCCCAGTGGTAGGATGATGCTCTGGGTCTCAGATTGTCATCATTTCATTGCTCAGTCATAGGCAGATACAGAAAGTTATTAAATACATCCCATTTAAAAGTACCCTGTTATTGTTGTGTGCCTTCAAGTCATTTCCAATTTATGGTGACTCTTCTGATATTTATCATCTATGAGTTACTTTTTACTCATTGGAGTAAAGAACACAGGTTAAGAGGGCTCTTTCCGTAACAACCCTGAACTCCTTGGTACATTGTGGTTGGCATTGTGTCTGTTAGTTCCAAATAGGTAGACCCAACCATTTTCAATTGTTGAAAACTGAATCCACACATAGCTAAATCTAATGGATTCAATGGACCTACTTTACTCTGGAACTTATGTCTGGCTCTCCTGTCCCAGGCCAACATCCTTAATGCAGGAATGGGCACCTGCAACTGGTCTGGGGGATAGTTTTCCACTCAGGTGACCTACTGGGGGTTGCATGCCAAAAACAAAACAAAAAACAACACACCAGCAGAGGATGGAAGGCCACCCCGGTTTTTGAAAAGTGGGAATCTGCACATGTGAAACAGTGAAGGGGAACCATGTAATCTATTTAAAAAGTGAGAACTGCCACTCTTGGGGATTCCCAGGAGAGAAACAATTCCCCTTTTATTGGCAAAAAAAAAAAAAAAAAAGGATACTTTTCCTAGGAGTCTAGAGACTCAAGGATTACAAAAATAGCCCTATGGCTGTACCTATCCTTTCTCCAACCATTATACCACACTGACTCTAGATCAGAGTGGGCAACTCTGTCACAATATAAGGAAATGCAGTACCCTTCCCTAAATAAACCTTGGAGAACTCCCCTATTTTAAAAATTCATTTTTTTGCTTTCTAGAGGGGATGGGGGCAATTTCAACATGTCTTGGGAGAGGGGCTTAGGCATAATACCTTTCCTGAGAATATCTATTCACTTTCTTTTTTCTTTTTTAAAGACCTCTTCTGAACCTAAAAATATGCAGAAAAGGAGTAAAAAACGTGGTGCAAATGCTTCTGGGGAGCTGCATGGGACCCACAAGCATTGCTTTGCCTCCCATCACTCTAGATCCTTTTATACCACTATGGACACATCCACATTTCCTCACCTTGAGCACCAATTCCTCCAGGCTGTTTGCTCTCTGCAGAGGTGGCTGTTCCACTGGAGGTGCCTTTTCTTCCTTTGTCACTTTGCCTTCCTTCATTTTCTTCTTCTGCTTCTCCCCTTCCTCAGCCTTCTCCTTGCCTTCTTCATCACTGGAGCTCCCCAGGTCAAAAGTATCCAGCGCCCCCAGCAGGTGTGTCAAATTCAGCAACCCTGGAGAGGCTTTAAGCTCTGAAGAAGTGAAAATATAGGGCCACCATCAGTTATTTCATCGAGAAATTTGGGGGGGGGGCAGAGGTACAGAATCCTAGGACCCTCCCTCAGCTACTGGCTTCCATCAGTTCAATGAAAGATGGTCAGCTTGTTCCACAATCAGGCAACCCACACAACATTGGCAGCCATCTTATAGAACATATGCACAAACTGATGTCACACCCCTGAATCTCCTCTCCCAAAGGAGGCTACCTTGTTTAGTGAATTCAACCCCTTTTTTCCAGCCAGGTGGTACTGTCAGCAAATCTGTGAAAAAGAGAGGGGGGAAAGCAGAGAAAGGGATCAAATCTCAGAAAAGGTATCATTTTTGTACAACAGTTCCCAGAATCCTCCAATCAGTATGATCATTCTTTTCTACCAACCAGTGTGGTGTAGTGGTTTGGGTGTTGGACTAGAACTCTAGAGACCAGGGCTCTAATCCCCATTAAGCCATGAAACCACTGGGTGCACTTGGGCAAGCCACATGCTCTCAGCCTCAGTGTAAGGTAATGGCAAACCTCCTCTGAACAAATCTTGCCAAAAACGCTGCGATAAGTTCACCTTAGGGTCGCTATAAGTTGGCAATGACTTAAGGGCACAAAACAACAACAAACCATTACTTTTAGATTAAGTTCTGCAGGCTGGGACTGTTTTGCTTGTTACTGATCTTGCTTAAGCTACTCTAGAAATCTTTTTGGCTGCATGGTATTTTTGTTCATTTATCCAAAACATATTAATCCTGCCTTTGATTGAAATTGAGAAGATTAAAGTGCTTTAAATAAACAAACAAAACACATCATGCAAAGTAACAGATTATACACACTCAGTTTTACATTCACACTCAAACACACTAGCCTTTCCAATATGGTTTTAAGCGTGAAAAAGGCCCTTGAATCAACTTTTCAGATTTTTTTCCACCTAGCTGATGTCCTATCCATTTACTATCAACTTTACCAGGATGTGAGCATATGCAGACATACCAATAACATCCAATCCCATTGTCCATCCTTTTCACTCTAGATCAAATCCACCTCTCATCTCCCTCTCCATGACCTGTCTCACCTCTCATTCATCCTCCCCATTTTTCTCACATCTATATACAGTAATAAGGGCAAATAACAACACGCCCTATCATGTGTCCCAGGGAGGATGCATGCCTTACAAAATCAGAATGGCCAGAATTTTTGAGAGGAGGGCTACTCAGTAAAAAAGACTTGAGTACCTTTTTCAAAATCAATGTCTTCTTCTAGCTCTTCTTGTGCCTTGATCTGCTCTAGACTGGGTTCATCCAAACCACCTGGAGAGTGTAGGTGAAAACAACAGGGCATGAATGTTAAAGGGTAGGCTACATGCATAGTGAGAATTCTGTATGTAACCAAAAGAGTCAAATTCTGCAACTAAATTATTCAAGTGGCCTGAGATTTTCCACATTGGTGCCAGTTGGGTGCAAAACGTGTGGGAACAGAGGTCAACTCCTGTTCCCAGCTCATCCATGCCAAACATCTGTCCCATGGCTGAGCATGCAAACTCCAGAGCATTAACTTCCAGTACTCCAAGGGGTGAGAATAGGGAGCCGCATACCTGGCCAGAAAGGATAATTGGTGGCACTGCCCCTCAGAGCCTCTGCTGGGGGACCAGGAGCTCGCTGAAAAGAAAGTGAATTCTTGGCTGAAAGCCCCATGTTGTCCACAAGTGCCTGGAATTGAAAGTGGCAGGAAAAGGAGCAGTGTCAGAGAGATACACAATTAGTTTCTGCTGACAGTTCTTACATTCTTATATACCAGGTATGGGGAATATCTGGCCCTACAGATGTTGTGGAACTACATTTCCCATTAGCCCTAGCCAACTCAATCAGCAGTCAGGAATGATGGGAGTTGCACTGCATGAAAACAGAGTTAACAGCATCTAAATAGTTAAGATGTCCTTCAGTATCAGGACTACCTGTTCCCTCATCCCGATTATTGATTGATGAGTGATTTGAGGCAGTAAGTATGTCTGACAGAATATGGGAGAACAGCATGTTCAAGGGCTTTATAACCTACCAGTCCTTCCTCCGAGCAGTAGGGGACAACAGATTGAGATATGCAACAAAACCTGGTTATCACAGAAGTGCTCAGAGGTGTCTTGCTGTTATCCTTTCATCAGGATATAAAGATCTTTTTACAGGTTGTGTCTAACTTATCTGAAATGCTTGGGGCCAGAAGTGTTTTGGATTTTGGAGTTTTCTGAATTTTGGAATATTTGCATATACATAATGAGATATCTTGGAGATGGAACCCAAGTCTAAACACAACATTCATTTATGTTTCCTATACACCATATACACATAGTCTGAAGGTAATTTTATTCAGAATATTTTTAATAATTCTGTGCATGAAACAAAGTTTGTGTACACTGAACCATTATAAAGCAAAAGTATCACTATCACAGCCATCCATGTGGAGAATTTTGGATTTTGAAGTATTTCAGATTTTGGAATTCTGGTTAAGGGTCATGCAACCTGTATTTAGAGAGGACTCTAAGAAGAGGAGAGTTTAGAAAAGTCTCTTTTGGAGACCAACACCCACATTGCCTTAGCCAGCCTGATTAGTGGCCAAGCTGGTTGAGGAATCTTGGGAGCTGCAGTCTGAAAGAGTCATTTTTTATAAGCTCTGACACAGAGTTGCTACTGAAGGAAATATTAACTTTTTAGATGTTTTTAAAAATGTTTTTAACTGACTTGCCCATTTTAAAATCATATTTTAACTGGTTTTTATGCTGTAATTATTCGTATTTGAATTTTTAGTAGTGGCAGCTGGCTATGGGTGCCTTTTTGTAAGGAGGCCAGGAAGGTAGGACATACAATTAAATGAATACAGAAGCATAACCAGACAAAGGCCCTATCCACTTCTACTGCTACAACAACAACAACAATAATATATTTTTATTGCTTACCCACCTCTCCCCAAGGCCTGAGGCAGGGTACAACATAGATTAAAATACAATATACGGTCAACCCTCCATTCTTACAGGGGATCCATTCCGGACCCCCTCCCCCGCAAGAACGGAAAATCATGTATATTCAAACCTCATAGGTTTGAATGGAGGTGCCTGCCCATGGGCATGTGCCCCATTTTATGCCCCTCTGTTTGCCGCCTGCGGATAGGCAAGGGACGTGGATCTCACGTCTGAGAGAATGGAGGGGCAACTGTACAACTAAAGACGTGCAACCATTTAGACATAGGTTAAAACACATGAATATAAGGTTAAGACAACCACTATACAATTAAAATGATCCAGACAAAAAATAAAAATAAAAAAATAAAAATTTAAAATTCATAATTTAAAATCAGCTGGCGATCCATCATTTAACATCTTTGGACAGTTTTAAAAAGGCTGTCAAGATGGATCTCTTCCGGCAGGCCTTTCCAGACTAAATTGTCCCGGCCCCGGGCTGCCTCCCCCTTCCCTCAGCAACATTATTGTGAACCATGGTTCCCCTGGAAGTGTAATAATGGGGTATTGTGGTATGTTTTAATCATTTAATTATTATGATTTTATTCTGTTTTAATTGTTAATGGATTTTAATCATGTTATTTGTTTAATAATGTTTTAAGGGGGGGGATTGTTCTTTATTGTAATTGTGTTTTATGTTGTAAACCGCCCTGATTGGGCAACCATTGGGCGGTATATAAATAAATTTTATTATTATTATTATTATTATTATTATTATTATTATTATTATTAGGTCAGATGGGACTTGGAGGCACCAGATCCCATCTGACCTTGGAAGCTAAGCACTGTGAGTCCTGGATAGTACTTGGATGAGGGACCGCCAATGAATCCCAGGTGCTGTAGGCTATATTTCAGAGGAAGGAACTAACAAAACAACCTCTGAGGATTCCTTGCCTAAGAAGACCCTATGAAATTGATGGAGCCATTGTAAGTCAACAGACGACTTGATGGTGACATGCACACACACACACTGTAATCCATCCTTTTGCAGCAACAGCCACAAGATGGCTGCTTACCTGACGTTCTTTCGTCTGCCCACCTATGACTAACACAGTCATTTTCATCCCTTCTCCTGTATGATTTTTAACACTTTTGCCTGGTGAAGAAGTCAGTGGAGCTTTGAAAGCTTGCAACATGTATAATGTACATTTTGATTGGCCCTATAAAGATATCACTGTTTTGAGGATTTTGGATGATATTGTACTTTGCTATAAGGCCAACACAGCTATTCTTGGATATGTTCTTCCATCTGGTATTTCTAGTCCTGGAGTACCAGAGAATACTGGCCCTGTGCATCTGTTGCAGAAATAACAGGCTATGAGTTATTCACTCACAGCTTCTCAGGTTTCTTGCAGAGCAGAGCTAAGAAAGGAGACCTCAATGAATGGCAAACACAGCTTTATTATGCCGGCAGTCCCACAGGAATTCGCATTCCAGAATTTTGGGCAAAGAAACAGATCAAAATGGCCTCGTTTTATACACCATCAAACAAAGAAATCCAAATTTCTCACCCTATTGGACACTTCAAATTCTAAACATATAGATTTTCAAGCGATGAGAATACAGATTTCAGAATACATTAAAATCTACTTAAGATACCATGTTACCATGCCAACCACATACCAAAAATCTCTTATCAGTACCTGGGCCCCTCTCAGCACAGCACAGTGTCTTCCTTTCCTTATCACTTGATTTATTATGACTGTGTTACACATTCAGGTGCCTTAATGCAGCCTGATGGAGAAGGTCCTTCAAAAGGTCAGGCTGTACCATCTCTGCACAGCCCTGCACACTCCCAATGCACATTCCCAAAGAGGCCTCATATCCCAGAATCCTCTCTATGTGGCTGCTTGATACTTAGCATCTATTTTCTACATATAATGTATTCTAATATAGACAGTAAGAATATACTGATTATAGAATTTCTTCTACCTCACATCTTTACTACTTGCTGCTCAAAATGTCTTCCCGGGTGGAGGGAAAGAGATCATTTCTTACCTCTGTGAAACCAAGCAGCTCTCCCGTAGTAGGGTTTCGCTCAGCCTGAAGCGTGGAGTGTACAGGCGTGACGTCTATCTCGAAAAGCGAGTGGATGTCTTTCTCACGAGGCCAGAACCTTCCTCAAAAAGAGTGAGCAGAGTTCAAAAGCCATTTCTTTTCTTTTCCCACTAAACACAGCTCCTGCCCACAAGTTCATTGAGAACTGTGTCCTGATTTGTTCAATTTGGGCAGTAGAAATTCTCACCCACACAAAAATGGCTCTACCTGCAGAACTTGGAAAAATTACTGGGTTTTGTTGTTGTTGTTTTTTTAATAATAAATAAATACATAAATAATTTATAGCCCGCCCAATCACAAGGAATCCGGGTGGGTTACAGATAAAAATACATAGAATACAATAAAATGCAAAATTAGTCCCTTCCCACCCCCCACCCCCATCCCAATAGTAGTTTTGGAGAAGACCAGATCTATTTACTTATTGTGTGTGTGTTGTTGTTTTTAATCTTGAATTCCCTCTCCAAATTCCTCAGTGCAAAGGTGCCTCTGCTTCCACCTCTGGTTTATTCTGACATAAAATAGACCTGTGAGGTCAGCTGGTTTGAGAGACAATGTGCTCAACATTTATACGGGTAAATTGCATGTAGTATTATGGGGGTGTGAAATTCTTAATCACACAGTAGGACCTGTAACCTTCTCCTGTGAAGTTGTTCTGTAGGTGTTCTAAATCAAAGCTTTCTCTCATCCACTGGGGGTGAAAACTACAGAGCTGTTTTTTGGTCTACAACTGCTAGAATCTTCCAGCTAACAAGGTCAACAGCCATGTGGACTGGGATACCCTGGACGTTGTGGTTCAAAAAGAAACATTTCCAAGTTTTGGCTGACAAAAGTCTGTGGCTGCTGACAAACTCACCTGTGGGATCTTTCAAAATGGTGGATGGGAAGCCATTCAGGGCTGTTGAAAAATTCCTGCTCCAGTTCAGATGCTAGATCCTCAGTGTAAGGGGGCAACCCATGAGGCAGCTGTGAGCCATGGTTAAAAAAAAACACCAAGACAACAGAAATGTCATTTATTACCTCTGAAAGCCATAAAAAGTATTTCCTAGCTCTAGGTGCCAGGATGCATTTTTTTCTTTCTCATGAACCACCATGAAAATTGGGAGAAATGGGATTGCTAAGGTTCCTGAGGGCCTTTACAGACTTCCAGAAATAGTGCAGCTTGAGGCCACTTTAACTGTCCTGTCTCAGTGCTAAGGAATCACGGGAACTGTAGTTTATTGTGTCACCAGAGCTCTCTGACAGAGAAGGCTCAATGTCTCAGAAAAACTACAATTCCCATAATTCCCTAGCACTGGGCCAGGACAGTTAAAGTGGTCTCAAGCTGCACTATTTCTGGCAGTTTGTAAAGGCTCTGAGTTAGCCCAAATAAGGCTCTGAGTTAGCCCAAATAGCCAAACTAATATGGGTTCTAATGTACAAGCCAATTGATTATTTTCTTTTTATTTTGGAAACCATTTATGGATGTTTTGAGCAATAAGAAATCTAAGGATGTAATAATCTGTATTTATGGTTATTAGTAATTCTAGTAGGATTGTTTTGTTGGCTCTATAATGATAGAATAATATATTGTTTTTTATTTATCTTTTCATTTAGTTAAGAGTGGAGGGTCAAAGCCCTATTGAGTTTTATGTGTTTTTAAAAATTCTTTCTTTTTTCTTTAGTCTCTTTTACTTTTCTTTTTCTCTCTCCTTCCTCTTCCTTTTTTGCCTTTCTGAATGTTTTTCCTTTTTTCTAAATGTATACTTTAAATGTTACGTTATCGAAAATTAGATTGCCAGTATTAAATGAATAAATAAATAATGGGGGGAGGAATAAAATGGAAGAATCTTCAGAGTTTCTTGGCAACATTTGTCCAAAGGGGGTTTGCCTTTGCCCACCTCTGAGGCTGAGAGTGTGTGACTTGCTCACGGTCTCCCAGTGGGTTTCCATGGCTGAGTGGGGATTTGGACCCTGGTCTCCAGAGTTGTAGTCCAATGCTTAAACCACTAAAATATACTATATAGACAACTTAATGTTTTCCCTCTGGCTCTGGATGACAGGGTCAAAGTAGATTCTTCGTAAGTGAGGTCTTCCTATCTACCACAAATACATGAAATACAAAATGATTAAATATGATTAGCTGAAATGTTGCTTTGTTTTTACAGCTACAGGTTAACACTCTCTTATCCAAAATTCTGAAATCTGAAATATCCCAGAAACCAAATCTTTTTTTCACAGGTGGCCGAGATAGTGACACCTTTGCTTTCTGATGGTTTAATCATGTATACAAATGTTGTTCCTTATACAAAACTATTAAAAAATATTGTGTACAAAACTACCTTCAGGCGATGTGTATGAAGTGTGTGTGAAATATAAATGATTTTTGGATTTAGACTTGGGACTAAAGATATGTATGTATAAGCAAATACAGGTATTCCAAAATCCAAAAAAGTCCAAAATATGAAACAGTTTTGGATAAGCATTTTGGATAAGGGAGACTCAACCTCTACTAGCCTAAAAGGCAGAAGGTAGGAACTGTGGAATTAATTCAGACAATTTTTAGCCATTGATGTAAGATGATTACATGTTTCTATGAAGAAATATTGTACCTGGGGTGAACAGCATTGCTTAAAGGCCTTACCGTGGTGAGTGGAAATCCCTCTCCATAAGGTCCCTTCTCTTGGGTGATGAGCTCAAAGCGACCAGCACATCCAACCTCCAGAACCGAGAGAGGCAGATCCAGGGGTCCCCTGGGAGGCAGGGCTGGAAGAAAACAAGAAGACTAGGACATTTAAAAATCCACAACCGTCCTTTCAGCTCTTGTCTTCTCAGTGTCACTTTGCTGTTACATAGGATAGATTTTCTTGCTTGGAAACTGGGAGCCATGAGATTTAGGGGGGTTGCAGACTGCCAGAAATAGTGCAAATTGAGCCCACTTTTAGGGTTAGGGTTAGGGAATCATGGGAACTGTAGTTTATTGTGGCGCCAGAGCTCTCTGACAGAGAAGGCTCAATGTCTCAGAAAAAAACAACAATTCCCATGATTCCCTAGCACTAACCCTAACCCTAAAAGTGGACTCAATTTGCACTATTTCTGGCAGTCTGCAACCTTAAACCTACAGTGGTCCCTCCATATTCCCTGAGGTTAGGGGTACAGGATCACCCCCACCCCCATGAAAGTGGTAACATCACAAATAAAAAACCCCACTATTTTTAATGCACTCATCTAGAAATCTGTAGGTCCTCCAACACAATTCTATGGTCAACATCCACCAGAGGTTGACCATAGAATTGTGTTGGAGGACCTACAGATCCCTACAGAAGTGTTTTCTCTAGGGTCCAAAACACACTACAGAAATAATCGTTTGAGACTGCTTTAACTGCCGTGGCTTAATGCTAGGGAATTCTGGAAACTGTCATTTTGTGAGACATTTAGCCTTCTCTGTCAGAGAGCTCTGGTGCCACAATAAACTACAAATCCCAGGACTCCCTAGCAGTGAGCAAGGACAATTAAAGTGGTGTCAAACTGGATCATTTCTGCAGTGTGTTTTGGACCTTGGAGTTTCTAGGTTCTCCATTATGGTTAACTTCCAGCAAAGTTGCAGTAGAGGACTTAAGGGAGTCCTGGAGAGAACATATTATTCAAATCATGAATAAGGAAACCCGTAAAAGTCAAAAGTTGCAAATGTTGAGGGATGGCTGCATTTTAGTTTGAACTAGGCACTCAACAAAACAGGGCCTGTATCTTTCCTGAGAGGTTCTTGCAACAACAGTTGAACAAGGAGAAGATACTCAACTGGCAGATTACTTCCCATTCGTTGCCGTGTGCCTTCAAGTGGTTTCTAACCATGCAAACCTATCATGGGGTTTTCTGGGGCTGAGAGTGTGTGACTCATTCAGCCACCCAGGGGGCTTCCATGACAATTAAAGCAATGTCAAACTGCACTAATTCTGCAGCGCAGATGCAGCTTCAATTGCGAGTCTGATACAGATTATGAGGGAGTAATGCCATCTTATCCTTCAGGTCATGCAGCAAAATGGTAATTGGGAATACAATGGCCTAAATGATTCTGACTTTAGTGATCAATTGTATGTCTTTGGGCCTTTGCAGACTGCCAGAAATAGTGCACATTAAATTGAGGCACTGCCCTGGCTCAGTGCTAGGGAATCATGGGAATTGTATTTTTTTTCTGGAACATTGAGCCTTTTCTGTCAGAGAGTTCTGGTGCCACAATAAACTACAGTTCCCATGATTCCCTAGCACTGAGCCAGGGCACTGCCTCAATTTAATGTGCACTATTTCTGGCAGTCTGCAAAGGCCCTTTGTTCTTCAGTATCTTTTCCACTTCTTTCATAGCTGTCCTTCCCATTCCTAGTTCTTTTCTTATTTCTTGACTGAAGTCCCCATTCTGGTCAATGTTTGATCCTAGATATGGGAATTCTTTTAACTATTTCAATTTCCTCTTTGTCTAGATTGAATTTGTGTATTTCTTCTGTGGTCATTATTTTTGTTTTCTTTACATTCAGCATCAGACCTGCCTTTGCACTTTCAGCTTTGACCTTTCTTATTAACTGTTCCAATTCCTGAACGTCTTCTGCTAATATTATGGTGTCATCCACATATCTTAGATTGTTAATGTTGCTTCCTCCTGTCTTAACTTCTCCTTTATCACGGTACTACTAATACTAAATACTTATACTAAAATACTAATGCTAAAAACTAAATTACTAAATACTTATATCAAAATACTAATACTAAATGTTTAATGGTACTACTAATACTAAAAAGTAGCACAGACGACTCTGGAGACCAGGGTTTGATTCCCTGCTCGGCCATGAAACCCACTGGGTTACCTTAGACATGTCACACTATCTCAGCCTCAGGGGAAGGCAAAGGCAAACCCATCTGAAGAAACCTGCCAAGAAAACCCACGGTTGCCTTAGGGTTGCCATGAGTCAGAAAGGACTTGAAGTAACATGACAACAACAGCCACTCTAGAGACCTGGGTTCAATTTGTGGCTCGGCCATGAAAACACACTGGGTGACCTTGGACAAGTCACACTCTCTCAGCCTCAGAGGATAGCAACTGCAAACCATGAACAAATCTTGCTATGAAAAACCCAGGATAGGTTCGCCTTTGGGACACCATAAGTCAGAAACAACCTGAAGTAACACAACAACAACAACAACAACGTGTTTTAACTGATGTTATGTGTTTTTAATTGATATGTGATGTATTTTAATCTGTCAGTGTTCCCCATGAGGAGAGGAAGGTTAAGAATTTTATTATTATTATTATTATTATTATTATTAAATTATAAATATAATATTGACAATTAATTACTTAATAATAATAATAATAATAATAATAACAGGTTTAAGGACTTTATTGCACAAAGTTTTTGTTCTCACTAGATTTTTTAAAATGGAAATTTAATCATTATTCAATTCAATTATTCAATTTAAGTTGATCTTTCTAAAAAAAATAATCAAAATTATAAATAAATAATAAGAAAGACTAAGTCCTTATTATTATTAGTAGTAGTAGTAGTATCAATATCAAACCTATACAGAAATTAAATCTCTTTACAATAGGAAAAGGGTGACTGACTCTGGCTCCTCCATTCCTACCTATCCTCTCCTGCTCCATTTCAACCGCCACGGATCACCAAGGGGCGTGGCGTCACCTAAACCGGAAGCACTGCCTCCTCCTACTCCTGGGGGACTTCAACTGAGGGCGGAAGCTTCCGTCGCAAACAGAAGGGGAGGAAATCTGGGCAAGAAATCCTCCCTTAGTCGGGCGGAAGTGACTCCAGTCGTCCCTCACTTAAGGGCGGAAGTAGGTACAAAGTCGAAAGGCGATTGGACAGTTTTAATAAGGGTGGAAGAACAGCTGGAGAAAACATTGGAAGAACGCTTTTTGTGTTGTTTTTTTAACGCGGGTTTTTTTCCAGGTAAGTGACGCAACGCATCTGCTGGCCAATGGCAGTGCGATATGCAAATAAGAAACGCTCCCCTGTCCCAATATAGCCGAGTTCCAAAGGCTTCCTCTTCTGGTTCGGACTCTCACCGAACATTTCTGCCCTTTCATGCAAATCAGCCAATGAGCGGCTGGTATGCAAAACAAGGCGACTTGCCGACGTATCATTTTCCAGCGGCCTTTTAAACGCCCAATAGGCTTCGCGTTGCTAGGCGTTTTATGCAAATAGAAAAGAACCACCTCCACTTCCTCCATGATTGGAACGAGGAGCCAGCAAGAAGCTGGAGAAAGGAAGAGAGAAAGGAGGTGAGTGGGAAAAAGCATTATTCTCACTTATGCAATATAAATATATATTTGTGTATGTATATAATATTTGCAAACCTAAATCTACAGCCTGCATTGGCATGAGTCGTGGTGCATCCTGGGAAAGGTTGGCCATATATCCTAATGTGGGGAAAGTGGTGCTGAGTTGTTCCTGCATTACGAGGCTGTCCCTTCCTCTGAGGCTGAGAGAGTGTGACCTGCCCAAGGTCTCCCAGTGGGTGTCCATAACTGAACAGGGATTCGAACCCTGGTCTCCCAATAGTCCTAGTCCAAAAATCAAGATTTGTTCGGAAGGGGCCTTGGCCTTTGCCTCCCTCTGAGGCTGAGAGAGTGTGACCTGCCCAAGGTCTTCCGGTAGGTGTCCATAACTGAACAGGGATTCAAACCCTGATCTCCCAATAGTCCTAGTCCAAAATTAAGATTTGTTCAGAAGGGGCCCTGGCTTTTGCCTCCCTCTGAGGCTGAGAGAGTGTGACCTGCCTAAGGTCTCCCCGTGGGTGTCCAGAGATGAATAGGGGTTCAAACTTTGGCCCCTCAGTAGTCCTTGTCTAAACCTCACACCACTGTCAAAATTCGTTCAGAGGTGGCCTTGACCTTGGCCTTAGCCTCCTTCTGAGGCTGAGAGAGTGTGGTTTGCCCAAAGCTTTCAGATACTACAAAGTTCCTCACCATCTCATCTCTTCCTTGATTAACACCACTTCCTTGACCCCACTTTAACTTCCCTGACTCAATACTATGGAATTCTGGGAATTATAGTTTCATGAGACATTTAGCCTTCTCTGTCAGAGAGAGCTCTGGTGCCACAGTGGACTACAATTCCCAGGATTCCATAGCATTGAGCCAGGGCATTTAAAGCGACGTCGAACCGGATTATTTCTGCAGTGTGGATCCAGGTTAAGAGGGATCGTTTCTTAATTTCGGCAGTATAAATTGAGAAGCGGTGAGGGGGAAGTCATATTGTTGTTGCTGTTTATTGATTTGTTTGTTTATTTGGAGTATTTATACCCCACTCTTCGGCCACAAAGGTTCTCAGAGTGGCTTAAAAATGGTTAATTAGACGGGTTCCCTGCCCTCAGGTTTACCATCATGTGTCATGTCTTTTTAAATTGTAGGCCTGAGGGTAGGGAACCGTCTAATTAGCCATTTTTATGCCGCTGTGAGAGCCTTTGTGGCGGCAGAGTGGGATATAAATACTCAAAATAAATATAAATATAAATATAAATATAAATATATATAAATAAAAAGGCATGACACAAAAGGAGAAGGGAATGGTGGTGGAGAAGGGTTGAAGTCCAGCGGCTCTTCTCTCTCTCTCTGAGGCCTGGACCAAGACAGGTGGATTGGAGGCCTGTACAGACTGCCAGAAATAATCCAGTTTGAGGCCACTTTAACTGTCCTGGCTCAGTGCTAGGGAATCATGGGAACTGTAGTTTATTGTGTCACCAGAGCTCTCTGGCAAAGAAGGCTCAATGTCTCAGAAACAACTACAATTTCCATGATTCCCTAGCATTGAGCCATGACAGTTAAAGTGGTCTCAAGCTGCATTATTTCTGGCAGTCTGTAAAGGCCCTTAGTCTAGGGCTAGGCCTTTGTTAAACAACTGAGCTATTGTTAAACAACTGAGCGTTAGAAACCTTTGGTGATGGAATAAAATGAAAATAAAATGTCTAAATCTTTGACACATTGCTTCTACAACAAGTTAACAACCGCTCTCTTCCAAATGTGTGTGTGTTGTGTGCCTTCAAGTCATTTCTGACTTATGGCAACCCTAAGGCGACATGGTCATGAGGTTTTCTTGGCAGGATTTGTTCAGAGGAAGTTTGCCATGGCCTTCCCCTGAGGCTGAGAGAGTGTGACTTGCCCAAGGTCTCCCAGTGGGTTTCCATGGCTGAGCTGGGAATCGAACCCTGGTCTCCAGAGTCATAGGGCCTGAACAGACTGCCAGAAATAATCCAGCTTGAGACCACTTTAACTGTCCTGGCTCAATGCTAGGGAATCATGGGAATTGTATTTTTTTCTGAGACAATGAGCCTTCTCTGTCAGAGAACTCTGGTGCCACAATAAACTACAGTTCCCATGATTCCTAGTACTGAGCCAGGGCAGTTAAAGTGGTCTCAAACTGGATTATTTCTGGCAGTCTGTTCAGTCTTACACTTAGACCACTCAGATCATACCATCTCTGCTCTAAATATACAATAATAAAATGCATTAACATTAATAGACATTCATGCTGGGAAAGACTCAACAGCTGCATACGCTGTCTGAATTTAAAAGAGCATTGAAGACTAGTCCCTTTTGGCAGGCTTACCCAGATGTGAATTTTAAATGACAGATTTTAGATGTGGATTGTTTTACTATGAGCACATCTTATTTGTCCTTTTAAATTCCAGTGTGTTTTAATTGATGTTGTATGTTAATTGTTGTTGTCCCCGCCTCGGTCCATGGGGAGAGGTGGGTAAGAAAGAAATATACCATTGTTGTGGTTGTTGTTGTTGTTAACTTACAAGAAAGGAACAGATTGCAAATGAAGGTAATGTTCATACCACACTACTAAGAAGGCAGAGGTCCAAATAAAAATATATTTACTAGCGAAAAAGACATAAACTAGGAATCCAACAACATCTTTAGAAGAAAACATTTTTAGCATTTGTGAATGTAATTCATTTCATCAGATTTCTTCTCCCCAGTTGGTCTCAAAGGCACTGTATTGAAAGTGGGAATTGATCATTGGTTTCATGAGAAAGTACTGAGGGGAAATAGCAATCTTAGGATTTGAGGAATAGTAGAATATGGTTTGAATGTTGGACTATGACTCTGGAGAGCAGGGTTCAATTCCCAATGGGGCCATGGAAACCTACTGGGTGACCATAGGCAAGTCACATGCTCTCAGCCTCAAGGGAAGGCAATGGCAAACCCCCTCTGAAGAAACTTGCCAAGAAACCGCCATGATAGAATCATAGAATCATAGAATCATAGAGTTGGGAGAGGCCACAAGGGCCATCCAGTCCAACCCCCTGCCATGCAGGAACTCCCAATCAAAGCATCCCCGACAGATGGCCATCCAGCCTCTGTTTAAAGACCTCCAAGGAAGGAGACTCCACTACTCTCCGAGGGAGTGTGTTCCACTTTCGAACAGCCCTTACTGTCAAGAAGTTCCTCCTAATGTTGAGGTGGAATCTCTTTTCTTGCAGAATAGGTTCACCTCAGGGTTGCCATAAGTTGGGATGTTATCACACGTGGGCCAGTTTCGTTGTTGAAGAGACAATAAAGTGGAAATGAAGCATCCCGAAAAGAAAGTGAAAAAAGAGCTTAATTGTGCAAAAGCTTTTCACACGTAATTACAATAATAACGGAATTAAGTTAAAAGTGAAAAAAAGACGTTTTTAACTTTTTTACACAAGTGAAAAGAACCTGTACATGTACTGGAAATGGGTGTGTTTTGTGACAAGACTCCTCCTTTTCCAGGGCAGGTCCTGCATTTCCCAGGAGGAAATGTCAGACTGTCCTCCATTTGGGGTCATGTCCTCCTGCACAGGTCCTAACCCCCTTCTGTTGAAGTTAGGACCTCTCAAGAGAGCAGAGGAGGAGGAGGAGGAGGCTGGAAAGGCAAGGCAAGGCAAGCCGAGGCAAGGGAGGGATTGAGATGGCTCAGCCTCCCTTTTCTCTCTCTCCGTTCCTGGCATTGGAGGCTGTCAGCTGCTGGGGAGATGAGCAAGGAGGCTAGGATCACAGGCAGAGCTGGCAGGGAAGGAGGAGGAGGAGGAGGAAAGGGAAGGGAGGGAGGGAGGGAGGGCTGGGTGTTCCCTGGGGAGAACCAGAGCTTTGGATGATGCCCAGGAGAGGGGGAAACTGGAGGTAGCTCCCATGCCCCTCCCATAAGCCTTTCTCCTTTGTAGGACCTTCAGAGCAGAACTTCATGGTGAGGTGGATCTCCAAGTTGCTCCACAAGCACACCCCACACTTGCACCCACATCCACCCACAGCTGCTGCGAGGGAAGCCTTCTTTCCCCTCCTTTTCCCTCCATCCCAAATGCCAAACTTCTCCTCCGTCCCAAACTTCCCTCTCCTTGCCTTGCCTTCCCTTCCCTGCATGGCAGGAGCCTGGGACTCTCCCTCCCTGGAGGCCTCTCCTCCTCCTCCTCTTGGTCCTCCTCCAGGTTTTAAAAGAGAATTGTCCGTGCGTATTTGCTTTTCACATTACAGTAAATGCGAAATTACTGTAATTTCGCAAATGCATTTCCTCTAAACTCCCGAAATTAAAAGGATCTCGGATAATACTACTTTCTGTCCAGTTTCTGACCAGTTTCTGTGCGACGTCGTGTGAAATCGTGAGGCGCAAATTCAGTTTTTGTTTGGGATTTGTGTGGATTAACCAACAGATTTCCCCCGTGTGATAACGTCCTTGGAAACAACTTGAAGGCACAGGACAAAGAATGAAATAACATTTAGAAGTGTATCCTATGTAGACAAAGTAGAATAATTTGTTAATTGTAGCCATCAGCTAGTAAGCTGCAAGTCATGTTTTCCTTCCCCCCCCCCCCCCCCCCCCGCTTTGTTATTTTGTGCAGTTTGTAGGTGTAGTGTGTTTTATCTTTGTAGTTTGGAGGTATACTTTTTGTTTTGTAGTCTTTTGTAGTTTTACCTTATTGTTGTTTTATATTATTAAAAAGTATATGTTAATAAAGACAATTTTTTAAAAGATACAACTGGATTCCTTCATGTCTTTTTATGCTAGAACAGACTAGCATAGCTATCTCTTTTGATCTGAAACACACTGCAGAAATCATCCAGTTTGAGACTGTTTTAACTGCCCTGATTCAGTGCTAGGGAATCCTGGGAACTGTGATTTTGTGAGAGTTCTGGTGCCACAATAAACCACAATTCCCAGGATTCCCTAGCATTGAGCCAGGGCAGTTAAAGCGGTCTCAAACTGGATGATTTCTGCAGTGTGTTTTGGACCTTTGACTACTAGTGAAGGCCAACCAGAAGTTGGACAGGATGAAAATTCAAAATGACCTTAATAGATTAGAAAGCTGGGCCAAAGCTAACAAAATGAATTTCAACATGGAGAAATGTAAGGTACTGCACTTAGAGGTACTTACAGTAGCGGCCCCGAAGCCAGGTATTGGGATGCAACCTCCAGTCCTGGATGGGGTCACACTCTCCTCTAAGGACTGTGTCCGCAATCTGGGGGTGCTCCTAGATCCGTCGCTCCAGATGTTAAATCACGTAAATGCGACGGTCAGGAGTGCCTGTTATCAGCTTTGGCTGATATGCCAGCTGCGCCCTTTCCTCGAAGTTAGGGACCTTGAAACTGTGGCACATGCGCTGGTAACCTCTCATCTTGATTTCTGTAATGCACTTTACATGGGGCTACCCTCATCCTTGGTCCGGAAACTAGTACAGAATATGGCAGCCAGGCTAGTCTCAGGAACATCGAGAAGAGACCATATAACACCAATCTTAAGATCACCTCACTGGCTGCCCATTAGTTTCTGGGCCCAGTACAAGGTGTTGGTTATCACCTTTAAAGCCCTAAATGGCTTGGGTCCAACCTATCTCCGGGACCACCTCCTCCTGTATAATCTAACCCACGCACTTAGGTCCTCTAGGAGGAATCTGCTGCAGCCAATATAAAACTAGACTGTCTGCAACCACCCAGAGGGCCTTTTCGGTAACCGCTCCCAGATTATGGAATGGCCTGCCACATGAGATCCATCATATTACCACCTTGAACAGCTTTAAAAAAGCTGTTAAGACAGATCTCTTCTGGCAGGTCTTTCCTGAATATATATCCCAGCCATCAAAAGACAGCCCAACTTGCTCCCCTGGTTCTGCTGCAGTTATTGTTTATTTGTATTATTATTTTAAGTGTTTTTTAAAATTGTCATTGTTTAATAGTAGTTTAAGGGGTGGGTGGGAAAGTGGGATATTAAATTTATATTTTAATGTTGTAAGATGCCCTGGTTGTGTTACGCAGAGGGGCGGGATAGAAATACATTATTATTATTATTATTATTATTATTATTATTAATACTATGTTGGGTCTTTCTATACAACATTGGATTGGGAAAACAGGTCCCTATGCCACTGCAGATTGCTCACCAAAGACCATCCATAAGCTTTACCTGAGTCATTTTTCTTTTCTTCCCATACCAGACAGTGACACTGCAGAGCAACCATGATTGTTTTACCCCCGGGACTGACGGAAGAAGAAGAAGCTCTACAGAAGAAATTTGCCAAGCTCAAGAAAAAGGTCAGAGCTTGTGACCACTGTGGGTGGATATTGCCCAAATCAAATGAAAGGATCAGACCGACGAACACAGAAAACTGTTTTTCTACCTAGCGAGTCCATCAGCCAATCTAGCCTTTTCTTGTCAACTCTGAATGGCAGCAATCTTGAAGGCAACTGTGTCTACATCTGCACCGCAGAAATAATCCAGTTTGACACCACTTTAATTGCCATGGCTCAGTATTATGGAGTTCTTGGAACTGTAGTTTGGTGAGACATTTAGAGATTCAGACATCTGTCTGAGAGCTCTGGTGTCAAAACAAACTACTATTCCTAGGATTCTATAGCATTGAGCTATGACAGTTAAAGTGGTGTCAAACTGGATTGTAGAATTTAGAATATAAACTGCAGTGCAGAATATAGCGGTATTATAACCTTCCTCGAGTTGGCAACTATATTTCTATTAATGCAGGCTAAAATAGCATTCACCTTTTTTTACTCCAGCATCACACTGTGGGCTCATGTTCAATTTATGATCAATAATAATCCCAAGATCCTTTTTGCATGTGCAGTGGGCCCTTGGTATCTGTTGAGGTTTTATTCCAGGGCACTCCATGAATACCAAAGTCCATGTATGCTCAAGTCCCAGTACATACAGTGAGATGGTAAGATGGTGTCCCTCATATAAAACGGCAAAATCAATGTTTGCTTTTGGAATTTTTTAATATTTTCAAGCCATGGGTGGTTGAATCTGTGGCTGCAGAATCCGTGGATATGGAGGACCAACTGCAGTACTGCAGAACCATGCATTCTCCATCTGATACTTATGCATCTGGTTTTTGTGGCCTAAACATAGAATTTTGCATTATTGTCTATTGTGCTCTAATAATTTGGTGGGTTTTTCTATTCAAGAGATCAGCGGGGTGCATTGGAACCCTGCCACCCAAACTCCATGGGAACTGTGCTGTTTCTCTTGAAATTCTGCAGTTGAAGCACCCTAGGGTACAGGTAGATGCCCAAGTTCCCTTAAAGTAGTGTTGGATTACAGCTCTGATCATCCCCAGACCAGATGGCCAGTGATCAATAGCTGTGATCCAGTAAAATCTTGCAATCTAAGGTCCAAAACACACTGCAGAAATAATCTAGTTTGAGACTGCTTTAACAGCCCTGGCTCAATGCTAGGGAATTCTGGGAACTATAGTTTTGTGACACATTTAGTCATCTCTAACAGAGAGCTTTGACAGATAATAAACTACAGTTCCTAGGATCCCCTAGCACTGAGCCAGGGCAGTTAAAGTGGTCTCAAACTGGATTATTTCTGTAGTGTATTTTGGACCTAAGGGGGGGTGGAACAGTCCAAGCAAAGGTTTCTCATGGCCATGTGGTCTTTTTCAATGAGAGATGTATTTTATTTATTTATTTATTTATTTATTTATTTATTTATTTATTTAATTTCTATCCTGCCTTTCTCCTGAAGAGACCCAAGGCAGCTCACAAACAAAAAGTAAAAACATATTACAATAAAACAATTAAAATAGAATCTAAAACAGTAAAAAAGATGTACTGCTTTTCTTTGAACATGGGGACTCACAATTTAGGTCAATAAACAAACAAACAAAAAATCCCCGCCAGATTATTTCAGTACAATTAAGCAATTATCTTATTGAAACATAGTTGAATTAAAAAGCCATTTAAAGACATCAAGTAAAAGAACATCCACAAGTTAAAAGCCCCAGTCAGTTATCAACAGCCCATCTAAAGAGAAAGGTATTTCCTTGCTAGCAGAAATACAGCAGTGAGGAAAAGGAAAGTATCTTGTCCCTTTGGGATTCCATGCATTTTGGGGGCAGCCACCAGGAAGGCCCTCTCTTCTGTACCAACAAATGTACACTGAAAGCTGTGGGATCAAAAGATGTACCTCACTTAAAACCCTAACAAATTTGTAAAGGAGAGTATGGTGCTTCAGATAGTCTGGGAACAGCTATTTTTAACCTTTTTTCTTTCTTTCCTTCCCCCCAGAAAAAGGCCCTCATGGCTTTAAAGAAGCAACAGAATTCAACCAGCCAAGCCAGCCAGGGAGGAATTAAACGCTGTAAGTCAGGCCTTTGTGAAAGAAAAGGATGGGAAGGAGCAGGATATGGTAATACCTAGGTCATCCTAAGCTGTATTCGCACTGCAACTATAATCCAGTTTGATACCACTTTAACTGCTGTGGCTCAATCCTATGGAATCCTATGAAATTCAGTTTGTTTTGGCACCAGAGCAATCTAACAGAGAAGGCTAAAAGTTTCACAAAACTACAGTTTCCAGAATTGTATTTATATTGAGCCATGGCAGTTAAAGTGGTATGAGAATGGATTATTTCTGCAATGCAGATACAGCCCTGGACACCACTCTTTTTGTTTCTCAGCCATCTCGGACCAGCCCATAGTGGATACAGCGACTGCTACAGAGCAAGCCAAAATGCTGGTGAAAACAGGGGCTATTAGTGCTATTAAAGCTGAGAACAAGAACTCGGGGTTTAAGCGCTCTCGCACTCTTGAGGGGAAGCTGAAGGTAAGTGGAAGTGGGTAGAGGTATGACCAGAACTGATGTAACAGGACTGATTCACATCCCACAAACTCATAACTGCTTTGTGTGTCTTTAGGATCCCGAGAAAGGGCCAGCCCCTACTTTCCAGCCTTTTCAGCGCAGCATCTCAGCAGACGACGATTCCCAAGAGGTACCTGGAACTTGTGGTTCTAAATTGGGCAAATGGGTTGGATCAGGACAAAGAGATAATTGTCTTTGCTTTTCCATTCCCTGGTTGTGGTGAAAGGTTAATGGTTCTCAGCATATAGTCTTCTAGATATTTTGGTCCTCAAATTCCAGAAGTTCTACCCAGTATGGCCAATGGACAGGAATTCTGGGACTTTATCACACATGGATTTTAAACCACCATAAAAACTCATTGTTTATTTTTCGATACCTATCACATAACACCTTCTCATTGCTGCCTTGTCTTTCAATCATTGTTAGTTTGCACCTTGCCATTGATGGGGAGCACCTGTCAATAAGCTCTGTTGGACTATGATTTGAGACCAAGGTTTGAATCCCAGCTTTGCCATGAAAGCCCACTGGGTGACCTTGGACAAGTCATACTCTCTCAGCCTCAGAGGATGGCAATGGCAAACCCCTTCTGATGAAATTTGCCAAGAAAATCCTGCGATAGTTTCACCTTCGGTTCGCCATAAGTTGGAAAGACTTGAAGGCACACAACAACAACAACAACAACTATTAATTATTAATTGTTGTAGTTCTGGGACTGTCTGTGTCTTCCCCTCTCCCAGAATAGCTGTTTTTTGTTTTTTTAACTTTCATTTATTTTTTAAAACCATGGATTTTAAAACCATGGAGATAGCATAACTCTGGAATTGTGTTAAGAAAAACAAACATCCATCCACCCACAAATGAAATACTTGCTAGCATAGGGCAGGGAGGCAGGTTTAAAGATAAGGCCAGAAGAGAGCATGTCCAGTCATGCTAATGGAGGGGTGTATGGTAGGGAGTGCTCCCAAACTGATAAGTATACACTTCCCTTCATTAACACAATCATGGGCAGTACAGGGGGTGGTTTGATAAAATCCTGAGAGTTGAAATCCAAGACATCTGGAATTGAGACCTCTGGCATATGGTGTTTATTTCTTTTATGGAGTTCAGCCCACCTTCTACAAATTGCTGATCGTCCTTACACACATATAGGCAGTGTCTAGATGAATTTTTTTTAACTGTAATGCCCATTATCCCCAGCCAACATGGTCATTAGCCAGTCTGGGTAGTGACTCTGGGAACATTTTCACACTGTCTAAGCAGAGGCTGGATGGCCATCTGTCAGGGATGCTTTGATTGGGAGTCCCTGCATAGCAGGGGGTTGGACTGGATGGCCCTTGTGGTCTCTTCCAACTCTATGATTCTATGATTCTATGATTCTATATGAGAACAGGTTGGTGAGAACTATGAGTGCTGACATGGGACTTTTGCATCTCAGGCTGGCAAGAGGGTGGGGTGGATGTAGACTTCAGTTCATAGTGGGAAGACTGTATTGTGCAAGTCTGTTGTGGGTTAAAATGGAAAAAAAAGCCCCACAGGTCTCTAGAAGAGCAGCTTGGATTAAACTCCAGAGAATATAGCCAAAGGAGTGGATGCAAAGTAATGGATGCTCAAATGCCTCCTTTGTTATAAACTGGCCAGCTGTGGATACCAAAATCCATAGATGCTCACCCCATTATATACAGTGGTGCAGTAAAATGGTGTCCCTTTTATAAAATGGCAAAATCAAGGTTTACTCTTTGGATTTATTTATTTATTTATTTATTGGGTAAATACTTTAAAGCCATGGACGACTGAATCCCTGGATGCACAATCTGTGGTTATGGGGGACAATTGTATCTACAGATCAAAAAATGTTTAATTTTTTTCTAATGACTATCCTTTGCAGATCCACTAGTAATCTATCATGGACCCCTAGGGATCCAGGGAATCCAGGCTGAGGAAGCCTGTTTCCTGAAATTGTGTTGGACTATAGATTTATTGTACTTCAGTTCCCATTATTCCAGTCTGTACAGGCTGAAATAATTAAGTCTGTAGTCCAAGATATCTGGGGGACATGAGATTAAGGATGGCTTCTATAAAATCTTGGGGCAATTAATCAAAAAAGTGAGGACAAGGATGTTCTGACCACTAGCTCAACTAATTTCAATAGTTCACTCACTACTTTGTATTTTCTTTCCTTTCAAAAATATTTTGTTCTAGACATGGCGCCCCCAGAGGAAATCTCTCTATGAAAGGTTGGTTCTGATTATAAAATCAACATAATTAGTCCTCTCTGTGTGAAATTAGAAAAGTAAAGTCTCACAACATTTCAGAGGAGTCCTTTAAATAACAGCTGGGGTTTTGTGGTACAGTCATTTTCCAGTAAGGTATTGTGACAGTCACGATTTTGTGGCTGGGGGCCTTTTCACACTGCACAATTACACCACTTTGATATCACTTTAACTGACATGCTTCCATCCCATGGAATCCTGGGATCTGTATTTCTATGAAGTGTTTACAATGCTCTGCCAGAATGCCTCACCAAACTACAAACTCCAAGATTTGGATGTTTACAACAAAGAGTCTGTTATTTAAACATGGAATGCATTTATTAACACTTGTAAATCAGGGATTAATATTTGTAACTCAAGGAGAAAGTACCCTTCTTCTCTGTATGTCAAACCGAAAGGCAAAGACCGGGATGTGAGGGACAAAAGGTCACCTATTGCTGATCCTCTCATTTTCCAGTCATGGAGATTTCTGAGATATGAGTAGAAAAAAGAATATGGAATATCTGCAGAAATAATGCAGTTTGACACAGCTTTAACTGCCATGGCTCAATGCTATGGAATTCTGGGATTTGTAGTTTGGAGAGATAACCTTCTCTGTCAGAGAACTTTGGTGCCACAACCATCTACAAATCTCAGAATTCCAGAAGATGGAGCCATAACTGTTGAAGCAGTGTGAAACTGCATTATTTCTGCAGTGCAGGTGCAGTCTAACAGTGAGAGATTCCATTTTTATTATTTTTTTATCACACCATCCTATGGAATCCTGGGGTCCGTTATTTCTATTACATGTTTAGAATTCTCTGCCTCATAGTTGTAGCACCTCACCAAACTACAAACTCCAGGATCCCATAGGATGGTACCATGACAGTTAAGGTGGAATTAGTGCTCTAACTGTGTAATGTGAAAGCCCCCCTGTTTGTGTTCTTATGTAATATAAATTTCTCCTTTTACTGGTTTAGAGTGAAATATTTTTTTCTGGTGGAAGCTGGGGGTGTCTTCCACTGATTTGCTGAGCTTCTGGGCTTTATTGTGAAAGTTGCACCATTTTAGAACCAAAAGAGAGTTTTGTGGTAGCCTACTGACAAAGAAATGCATTTTGGGATGAGCCTTTGTGTATTCCTTTATGAAAAGTGTTATCCTGCAGTCCAGGATTTTGCCTGTGTATAAATCTCTATGTATACAAATGTATAACACAAGAGATCAAAATTGTATATAATATTGGGGACTCTTTGCAGAAGTCAGAGGACAGTTAAATGCAGTCAGGGCTGACAGCGGCAATTACATTATTAACTGAGGTTCTCTGCAAATTAGTTCCTGGAGACAACTAGGCATGTAAAGAATACTTGCAATTTTTTGACAAGAAAGGGTATCTCAACACATTGAGGCACCTTGAATAAATGGGTCAACTCCCATAATTTTTTTTCTCTTTGCCTACAAAAATTAATAATTTGCATGTGAATCTTTGGGTTCATGAGAAGAAGATTCCTTGATTTTTATGCAGGAAAAAGGGTCTTCTTTTCTGATCAGAAAGTCCCAAAATGCAAACCAAAAGAAAGAGAATGAGAAATGCCCCCAAACTTTCATCATCTCACCTAATCAAGAGAGGACTTTTGAACTGATCTGTTCTTGCCTGGAATAAGTGAAGATTTACATTTCTAGTGACAACTGAAATGGTTTTAAAATTTTCAACACAAGTCATATCTCCAGATATCTTTCCCCTTGTGTGTTGTAGTCCCCTGACAATCTATTCTTTTCCTGGCATTTTCTTTTTTCCAGCTTTGTGAGCTCTAGTGATTGCCTCCGAGACCAAGAGAAGGAGTCAGAGGCAAGCAGGGATCCAGAGAAGGACTTAGACCGGAGTGAAAACTTGCCTGGTTACGAATGGGACTATGATCGGGATCGCAGCCGGGATAGAAGTAGAGACCGAGAACGAGAAAGAGATCGGGACCGGGATAGAGATCGGGATCGAGAACATGACCGGGAGAGAGAGAGAGATCGGGACCGGGACCGAGATCGGGACCGGGACCGAGATCAGGACCGAGAACGGGACCGAGAGGGCAGCTTTCGCCGTAAGGAATTCTTGGGGCTTCTAGAGAGGGCACTGCAGGAACAGTAGCTTCTCAGCTGGAATAACAGAGCAATGTAGAAACAACAAAATATCAATGTAAAATACAGACAAAAGTCCCATGTGATTACTGTTTTTAAGTGAAATACATTAGACCAAGGGTCGGCAACCTATGGCCCCCGGGCTGGTTCTGGCCCAGGTCGCCGGACTTACCAGCCCAAGCAGACCCACGCCGCCGTGCGCCGCCGCCGCTGCACGTTTTCCCCTCTGTCCGGCCGCACACGCCGCAGCCGCCATTTTGAAAATCAATATGGCGGCCACAATGCGTTTGCACATGCGCAGGAGTACTGAGCATGCGCAAACACGTCGCAGCCGCCATTTGATTTTCAAAATGGCGGCCGCAACATGCGCGGTGGCGGCGCGTGCGGGGGGGCCGCTCGCGGGGGCGGGGGGGGTGCGTGCCAACATTTCCCCCCCGCCAGCCCAGTGGAAAGGAGAACTTCGGGGGACCAGCCCAGACGGTAAAAAGGTTGCCTACCCCTGTATTAGACAGTGTGACAGTTAGCCAATTTGTAGATAAGTTTTATGCATTCCAACAAACAACTGTACTGTTAGACCATATTTCTGCAACTGTACAAGAATTATACAGACAATGCCATTTATCATACTGAGCCCAAAAGGCACAGGGAGGAAGGGAGACTAGGAATTTCTCCACCTTCTGCTTACAATATGAATGCTTTAAAATATCCTATACTGTCCACCATGAAAAGGAATCTTCTAGCACATTTGAGACTAACTGAAAGGAAGAAGCTGATAACATGAGCTTTTATAGAAGGAAGATAGGAAAACTGAACTTGTCACCTCATATCCATACCCACAACATTTTGCATTTCTATGCCATTCTCACACACAGCCTGCTTATATAAATCTGTTCCTGGATGATCCACTTCATGCATCTGAAGAATTATACTTACCATATATACTCATCTATAAGTCTAAAAAATTATGCCCAAAAATTGACCTCAAAATCCCAGGTTGACTTATTTACAGGTCACTATGGTAATGTGATAGCAGCTCTTTCAGATTTCCCCATGCTGTATGAAGATAGTTTATTTTTCTCTTGAGCCAAGCAGAAAGAGTCCTGAGTGATTAATTGCTTTGAAACAAACAGAGACCCTCTCCTGCCTGAGCTGGCCACTGTCTGGGTGAAGGCTGAAACCAAAGTTGAAATAAAAAGCCTCAATTAGAGTCTCTCTTGCTGTATGCACACATACACACATTCTCTTGCTGTACGCACACATACACACATTGACGGAGCCTCAAAGTTTTGCCCTTGACCTATCCATGGATCACGGCAAAATCCATAATTATACATGAGGTTGACTTATAGTCGAGTATATACAGTAAGTCTACGAAAGCTCATACTGCCAATGTCTTTCTTTCAGTTAGTCTCAAAGATGCTACAAGATCCCTTTGCATACTGATTTTCCAGACTAACATAGCTATGTCTTTGTAGATCAATATAAATGTAGAATACCATATATACTCAACTATTAAGTTGACCTCATGTATATGTCGAGGGCAGGTTTTGGGGCCAAAATTATGGATTTTGATATGACCCATAGAAAAGTCGAGGGTAAAACCTAAGGGGCATGTAACAAGGATCTAAAGGATGAAGCAAAGGAAAACAATGCCAAAAAACTTATAAAATTCCAGCAGGTGTAACTGTTTGTATTCACCATAAAGGATGGATGGATGAGAGAGTAGAGGGGGATTCAGTCATTCCAGAACATGCTTTTCACCAGGGAATGGTTCCTTTTTTTAATAATAGTTAAAATACAGGACTTATGTTGACGCATGGATAAGTTGACTCAGTTTTTTTGGATTAAACTTTTGAGTCAAATTTCTAGGTTTTTTATGAGTATATACAGTACATTAAGAGAACAGACATTCAGTACTGCAAATTGCTGCTCATTTTCTTCAACAAGTCTTCCAAATGCACCAAGCAGATATGAATGTGTAGGAGGAACTACAGGTAGCCCACCAAGCACAGGGAGGAAGGGAAGAGATGTCAAATCCAAAATTATCCATCTGTTTCATAATGCTTCTTCAGTCTTTATTAACTGCAGCATTTAATACAAACAAGTACTCCTTATTGACTGCTAATTAGCAGGCATATACATTTCTCTTCTGATTACTGTATTTTCCAGCGTATAAGATGACCCGGCGTATAAGACGACCCCCCCAACTTTTCCAGTTAAAATATAGAGTTTGGGATATACTCACCGTATAAGACGACCCCCCCTTTCCAACACACACCAAATAAAAATCAGATTTGATTTCAATATGGTAAATTTAATTCAAATGCTTATGACATGCAGAAAAACTGTCACTTATAAACACAACAAACTACAGCTCCCACGTGTTCCCTAACATTCATTTCTGCAGTGTATTTTGGACCTTACTTTTTCAAAAATAGTCCTGATTTACCATAAATGCTGCTTTAAAAATTATTTCCATCTCCCAGCTATGAGATGGTTGGGGGGAAAAGAGAAAGTGTTGGGGGGAAGGACTGCCAATATACTAGGTGATGCATTCTGGGGTATGTACAATTTGCAGCCAAGTAAGTGACCCTGGCCATGTCACACACTCTCAGCCTCAGAGGATGGTAATGGTAACCCTCATTTGAAGAAACATGCCAAGAACACCCCATGATAAGGTTAAAAGTCACCATTTTGACCATTAAAACGTCCTCCATTTTGAGCATGGCTAAGAAGCATGGAATTACATTCATATTAGTGTTTTTAGCTTTCTCTACCTTTTTTTCTTGTATGTCCATTTTTTGTAGTGACTTGTCCTCCTTTGCATTGAAGACATTTGGTCACCTTGTCTGAGTATCAGAGTATGACTCTAGAAACCAGGGTTCGAATCCTGGCTCAGCAATGGAATCCCCCTGGGTGACCTTGGGCAAGTCACACTCTCTCAGACTCAGGAGATGGCAATGGCAATCTCCCCTCTGAAGAAACCTTGCCAAGCAAACACTATGAGCCTTAGGTTTTCTGTAAGTCGGAAATGACTCAAAGGCATACAACAACAACAACAATCTTAGATGTCACACTCTCTCATCCCCAGAGGGTGGCAAAGGCAAACCCTGTCTGAAATAACACATAGGAAGAAATGATAGGTTCATGATAGGTTTGCCTTAGTGTCATCATCAGTTGGAAACGACTTGAAGATGCACAACAACAAAAACAGTCTTGAGAGTCACACTGTTTCAGCCTCAGGGAAAAGCAATGGCAAACCCCTTCTGAACAAACCTTGCGAAGGAAACCCCAGGATAGGTTCATCTTTGAGTTGCCAAAAGTCAGGAAGGACTTGAAGGCATACAACAACAGTCTTGAAAGTCACACTGTCTCAGCCTCAGGGAAAAGCAAAGGCAAATACTCTGTCCTGATGCAGACTATTTCAAATAATCATTACATCAGGAGTTTGATCCTTGCACAGTTATTGCTCCCAAAGGAAATCTGGCCAATTAAATGCACACCCACACCTACTAGGAGGAAGACATTTTCTCAAGAAAATTAAACATTAAAAAGGTGCTTATAGAATGCTCTGTAGAGATTGGAAACACAGAAAAAGGGGAAATGGAAGAAGGAAAATACTAAATACCTCCTCTTCAGGCTCCTTCTTCTCTATCTCCGAGGCTTTTTTCTTTCCCAGCCTCAGAGCGGTCTTCCTGCTCCTCCTCCTCCTCCTTCTCTCCCATTGGGCTCCTTCTTTCCCCCTCCCTCCTCTGTGGGAGGAGGCTTTCTCAGCCTCCTCCATTTTATACTCGCCGTATAAGACGACCCCCAGCTTTAACTCCAGCTTTTCCTGCTTAGAAAGTCGTCTTATACGACGGAAAATACAGTATATGTTCAGATGACCAAAATTGCTATTTTTTTAATTGAACAAAATTACTATTTTTAAATTAACAACTTGCCTACAGAATCATGGCCCAACTGCGTATTTATTTGCTTAGTAAAATATTTATATCACACCCTCTATCTCGGGACCCGATATCCTGAGGAGCCAACATGGGCTTCATGACTTTGGGTCTCTACAGATTGGCCCAAAGGGCCGGCCTGGAGACAGAGATGGGAAGGGGCAGCCACGCACTGGCCACCCCAACCCCACGGCAAGGATACCCTGATGCTCTTTGCCGTTACGCATGGCATGTGGCGTCAGCATGTCCTTCGGCGCAGCATTTTGACATGCTGCGCTGGAAGAGGTGCTAAAGAGCCGCACACTGGCTCATAGAGGGGCCTTTTGCCACCCGTAAAAAGAGCGGCAAAAGAGAGGATTGGGGCTGTGCAGTGCATCAGCCTCAGCCCCGATCCTCTGTTTCCCGGGGCGGCTCTCCGCCTCCCCTTTGGGCCCATCTGTAGAGCCCCTTTGTTGAGAGAGGCTGGAATCAGTTTTGGGAGATTTCACTTGTTTATTTATTTAATCATTGGATGTATTAAATAAACTGGGACTTAAGGTCACTCACAGTAGTATTAAGCAAATGAGGAATGCAAGTAAAGCATAAAACAAGATCAATTATTAATGAAAAGCACAAATGAAAACAGATTAAAAACCTATAACCAAGTACAGCACCAAACTGGCAAAAAGTCCTGTCTTTAGCAAACTGTTCTGTGGGGTAATTTAAGTTTCCTAAGGCTTTAGCCTTTAGTAAGGAAACAAAAATATTGAAATATCAAAATTGTCAAAGCTAAGCCTGTTAGGATCTAGCTTTAAATTAGCAGAGTAGCAGAAAACATGTCCTTGTCTAACTATGCTTCTCTAAGAACTGAGACTAACTCCAAAAACAACACAAGTAGCTTGTAATACAAAACAAAAGTTTACTAATGGCTTTAATCTATATATACATAAAGGCTATATCCTAATCTAGGTAGTTCAGGTAAAAAAAATTATCTCATCATCTTTCCAAAGAATGTTGAGAAAGGAGGAAGATGGAAAACAACCAGTTCAGTTGGGAATCTTGAGGGAAAATGTCTGTTAGTCTGAAAGGGGGAGTGAACTTATCACACATTAGTTTGAATGGGGGGGGGAGAGAGAGTTTGCATGCAGGAAATCCCTATCTAAGGATGGAGAAAGAGAATGCAAAAATGTTCCAACATGTTCCCCCTCCCAAATAAGAGATTTTACCTGCCAACAGAATGACAGCAGAGAAAGGGCCAACCTGTACTTGTAGAGCATCTCAAGAGCTCGGAAATAATCACTGAGAAGGCCTTTTCTCATACAGGTTGGGTCTCCCTTATCCAAAATTCCAAAATATTCCAAAAACCAAAACATTTTTCATGGGTGACTAAGGGAGCGACATCTTGGCTTTCTGATGGTTCAGTCTACACAAATTTTGTTTCATGCACAAAGTTATTTTATAATATTGTATAAAATTACTTTCATGTCTATAAGGTGTATATGAAACATACATGAATTTTGGGTCTCATCTCCAAAATATCTCATTGTGTACATATATGAAAATACAAGTATTCTGAAATCCAAAACACCTCCCATCCCAAGAATTTGATATAAGGGAAATGCAACCTATATCCAGCCCAGATGTATCTCTCACTTGATAGAAGCATAGTAAGAACCTCCCTGAATAATAATAATAATAATAATAATAATAATAATAATAATAATATTTATTTGATACCCCGCCCCTCTGAGCGCAATCGAGGCGGCTAACATCATAAAATCAACATACAGAAGTTAAGAACAATTCCCCCCCCTTCCCCCTTAAAAAATTATTAAATCAATTACAATTTAAAACAAGTATAAAGGAGGTAAATTCCTCCATATAAAACAACAACTAAGACATACCCGAAAAGTGCTGGCAAATGTGTAACTACTGGCTCATAACTGAGCCTGGTCACAGAAGAGGGAAGCGTCTCGGAGGGAAATCCTGGAGCCAGAGCTGGTACATTAATCCGGGAAGGCCCGCCGGAAGGGATCCGTCTTGACAGCTTTCTTGAAGCTGTCAAGTGATGACAATTGGCGGATCTCCTCCTGCAAGTTATTCCACAGTTTGGGGGCAACTACAGAAAATGCCCTCTGGGAGGTCGTCACCAGCCTCGTTTTTTGAGGCTGTAACAAATTCCTCCCAGAGGACCGGAGGGTGCGGGGAGGATTATACGGGAGGAGGCAGTCCTTAAGATAGCCTGGACCCAAGCCATTTAGGGCTTTAAAGGTAATAACCAACACCTTGTACTGGGCTTGGAAACTAACCGGCAGCCAGTGGAGGAACCTTAGTACCGGGGTAATATGGTCCCCCCTAGATGTACCAGTTATTAATCTGGCTGCCATATTTTGAACCAGTTGCAGTTTCTGAACCAAGCACAAGGGTAGCCCCATGTAGAGCGCATTACAGAAGTCAAGGCGTGAGGTTACCAACGCGTGCACAACAGTCTCAAGATCTCCTACTTCCAGAAAAGGGCGCAGCTGGCGTATCAGCCGAAGCTGATAACAGGCGCTCCTGATCGTCGCATTAATCTGATTCGTCATCAGGAGCGACGAATCAAGGAGCACCCCCAGACTGCGAACACAGTCACTGGAGGGGAGTGTGACCCCATCCAGGACTGGAGGTTGCAACCCAATTCTTGGTTTCGGGGCCGCTACCGTGAGCACCTCCATCTTGTCTGGATTCAATTTCGATTTGTTTTTCCTCATCCAGCCCATTACCGCCTGAAGACATTCATTGAGAGAGGAGATGCCATTGGAATTCGAGACCGACGAACGAGACACGGAGAAATAGATTTGGGTGTCATCAGCGTACTTATAACACCCAGCACCATAACTCCGAATTATCTCACCCAGCGGCTTCCTATAGATGTTAAACAACATCGGGGACAAAATAGCTCCCTGAGGGACCCCACAAGTGAGCTCCCTCTTACTGGAGCTACAGTCCCCGAGCAGCACCCTCTGGGACCGACCCGAGAGGAAGGACCGGAGCCACTGCAGAGCAGTGCCCCCAATACCTAACCCCCTCAGGCGGTCCAAGAGGATGCCGTGATCTATCGTGTCAAAAGCCGCTGAGAGGTCTAGGAGCACCAACAGGGTCACACTACCCCTGTCGATGCTCAGACGCAGATCGTCGGTCAAGGCAACCATGGCAGTCTCAACCCCAAAGCCTGTCCTAAAGCCGGTTTGAAATGGGTCTAGATAATCGGTTTCCTCCAAGACTGCCTGGAGCTGAAGAGCAACCGCCCTCTCGATCACCTTGCTCAAAAATGGCAGCAATGAAACAGGCCTATAGTTCTTCATATCCAGGGGGTCCAGGGAAGGCTTTTTTAGAAGCGGCTTAACTGCCGCTTCCTTTAAACATGATGGAACATGTCCTTCCCTGAAGGACGCATTGATGATATCCGTAAGGAATCTCACCAATGCATCCCCCCCCCTGGACGGCCAGCCAAGATGGGCAAGGGTCGAGAGGGCAAGTTGTCTTCCTCACCTTACCAAGCAGCTTGTCCACATCCTCGGTACTCACAAATTGCCATTGATCCAGTATAACTACATCGGCGGAGTTGGTGGACACCTCGCCTATAGACTCTGAACTAATAGTGGCGTCTAAGTCGGCTCTGATCTGAGAGATTTTATCTGCAAAGAAATTGTTAAATGCGTCACAGCAGGTTGTCGTCGGGTTAAGCAAGGGATTTGGCGCAGGGGGTACCTGCGTCATCTCCCTCACCACCTTAAACGGCTCTGCCGGACGAGACTCTGCAGACGCAATACGTGCAGAGGAGAAAGCCCTCTGCTCTGCACGTATTGCCTCCCGATAGGACCAAAGAAAGTTCCTATGGCAAGTTCTGTCAGATCGGAGTCGAGTTTTCCACCACGTGCGCTCTAGTCATCCAAATCGCTTCATTTTCCTAAGCTCAGAGGTGTACCGTGGCTTATGATTTGAAGCGAAATGGCAAGGACGCTTGGGAGCGATCGTGTCAATAGCCCTGGTAAGATCACTATTCCATGTATTGACCAGGGCTTCGACAGGATCACCGGCATTCCCAACCATTAAACCCTCCAAGGCTTTCTGGAATCCAATAGGCTCCATTGGCCTTCGAGGGCGGACCATTCGAATAGGTCCGCCACCCCCGGGGGGGCAGATATTGGCTCTGACTTCCATCTTGACCAGGAAATTATCCGTCCATGACAATGCGGAGGTACCAACCACCTCCGCCCACGGATATGCCTGTTCGGTACAGAACACCGCATCAAGTGTATGACCTGCGCAGTGCGTCGGCCCGTTGACCAACTGGGATAGGCCCATGTTTGTCATGGTATCCATGAACTCCCGAGCCGCACCTGTTAAGCTGGTGTCGAGCGGAATGTTGAAGTCCCCCAGGACAAGAAGCCTGGGAGACTCCAACAACAGCCCGGAGACCAGTTGCGTCAGCTCGGTCAGGGAGTCTGCTAGACAACGGGGTGGCCGGTAGACTAGCAGAATCCCTAAGCTATCCCTGGCCTTCAGGCTAAGGTACATACACTCGATGTGGGTTGTGCGTCGAATAGGTATCCTGGTCAATGTCAAGGTGTTTTTGTAAATCAGAGCCACTCTACCCCCCCGCCCACTTCCCCTCACCTGCTCACTAACTGAGTACCCAGCTGGGAGAGCCTGCGCCCATACAGTGGTGCTGTCCTCCCCCAGCCAGGTCTCAGTAAAGCAAGCCAGGTCGGTGTCCTCATCCAGGAGAAGATCCTGGATGATATGAGTCTTATTCTTCACCGACCTGGCATTGCAAAGGAGCAGAGTGAGGTTCTGTGGAATGGTTGGTATGCTCTCCAACCCATCCTGGGAAACAGAAGAAACTGAAGGTGGGATAGCTATTAAACAGCGATCCCGCCTTCTTTTGTAACATATGTTCCCTCTGTTCCCGCCATACCTCCCATTACCCTGCACCACTCCGATTGCTGCCCCCCCTCACATTTCCTGACTCCAGATAATTATAAGCCTACAGTTCCCTCCCCGCCCCCCCCCCCAGCCACGGCCACGATGTAAGCCAGAAATCTTTATTTAGCGGGTCTGAGTCCCACCTCCGCTGATACCACAGGTAGAATTGCAGACCAGAGGAGAGAGGCATGTGTCTGTCCCACAAAAAGTCACACAAAAAGTAGAGCGTTGCTATGATCCGCCCTCAAGGTCATTGGTTGCCAACACGGGGTTAATTAAGGCCTATGCAGGGCCAGATGGCAAAGTCATCTCCCCCGTTGTGCTACCGCCGAAGAGGAAGGCTCAATGGGGGCCAAATTTCAAATTTCAAGGCCCAGGTGGTCCCGCCTCTCTGTACTGCGCCGCGCCTCCGGTGCCGGATGGGAGAGTTTGGAGGCCCTTTGCAGGGCAGATGGTAAGAGTCTCTCTCCCCCGTGCTGGCCGCTAAGGAGGTAAGGCTCAGAGGGGCCTTCTTGTAGCTCCAGGTGGTCCCGCCTCTCTCCTCCACGCCGCGCGTCCGATGCCGGGCCTGGGAGGGTTCAGAAGCCCTTTGCAGGGCTGTTGGCAAGGTCTCTCTCTCCCCCGCGCTGGCTGCTAAGGAGGTAAGGCTCAGAGGGGCCTTCTTGTAGCCCCAGGTGGTCCCGCCTCTCTCCTCCACGCCGCGCGTCCAATGCCGGGCCTGGGAGGGTTCAGAAGCTGAATATCTTAAAGCCTGGGCAGAGCTTGGGCACAGCTTGGAAAATGTATGTTTTAGGTTACTATGGTCCAAAAAAAAGTAACTTTCCCAAGTTTATATGGGGAATAGAGTGCTTCAGATAGCCAGTTGTCATAGAGGGTTTTCTTTTCTACATTATAATTATCTCCACTGCAATATTATTTCATATCTAACACAGTAATGTAATTTTATGAATTATGCATCCATAGTATATTTATGAACTGTTAGTTTATAGACGGGAAAAGCCTGATGGGAATGTTATTTCTTGGTTTCTTAAGGTAAGATTTCAAGGCATTGATTTGGACTACTGGGAAAGGAGTAGCAATTTATCTTTGACCTTTCTTTGCCCCTTTGCAGGATCAGATTCTTTCCCAGATCGCCGGGCCCCACGCAAAGGCAATACAGTGTACGTGTATGGGGCTGACATGAATCAGAACATGCTGCGTACCGCTTTTGCGACCTTTGGGAACATCATTGATCTCTCCATGGACAACCCTCGCAAGTAGGTGCTGAGAAAAGAAGCCGATTGGGCCCAGGTCATCTTCATGCCTAAGCTAGAGAGTTCATCAGGAAGTTCTTTTGTGCAGGCTGCAATAAAAAAAATGTGGCCACATTCTTTTTATTGCAGCCTGCACAAAAGAACTCTCTAGCTTAGGCATGAAGATGACCTGGGCCCAAAAGGCTTAACATGGGTCAGTGATGTGAAGTGGAAGCTAAGAAAGCCAATGCAATTCTAGGGTGCATCAGTAGGAGTACAGTGTCTAGATTGAGGAAAGTAGTAGTACCACTGTGAAGTCTGTTTTGCTTCTCGTCTAACTACTACAGCTTGGTGCTTGAAGAGTTTCTTTTGAAGTAGTGTTGAAAGTGATTTACTCAAAGATACAAGACTTGAAGATTTGGGGATGAGATAGACAGTAGTTTGTTCATGGACTGCTATTTATTACTACCCAATTTCAGCCAAGTACGATATTGTAAGGATTACGTGTTCATTAAGTCAGTTTCACTTAATATGGTCACAAGTTTCTGCATGTGTTATTATCTTATTCTTCATAGAAGTATAAAATACATTTCGTTATGCAATTCAATTAAGTTTATTTATATACTTGCTAGTTACTTTGTGCTTTTGCTTTAGTTAGGTCATCTTATTTTCTAGTATCATATTCAAAATCTTGTTTATATTTGGTACTATGAATTGCTTTCCCTAGGTTTAACAGGTGTAGCACGCTTTTCCAACCTCCTAGCTTTTTTTTGTTGTTAACTGCCCTCAAGTCGTTCTCAACCCTATGGATGAGACATCTTCAAGACCCCCTGTCCTCCACTGCTCTGCTTAAATCCTGCAAACCCATACCCATGACCTCCTTAACAGAGTCCATCCATCTGGCATGTGGCCTTTCTCTCTTCCTACTTCCCTCCACATTTCCCAGCATTATTGTCTTTTTTAATGAGTCTTCTCTTCTCATGATGTGTCCAAAGTACGAAAGCCTCAGTTCCGTCCTTTCCTGAACCCCGCTTGGACCTCTGGGATTTCTCTCTCCATGTATAGTTGGAGTCTATGTTGCACAATTTTGAGTATAAATAATGTGTGGGAGATCAGTGCTATGGTCCTATAGTTGCTGCAGTCTCTTGTGTCTCCCTTTTTGTGGTTGGGGATGTATATTGACTGCTTCCAATCTGTTGGCCATTGTTTTGTTTTCCATAATCTCCCCCAAAATCTGCCACCTAAGGGAACAATCATCTTGTTTTGCCTCAAGGCTAGAGCAAGACTGTTCCAGTTCCTGGGAACATTATCCTATCAGTGCTGTTGGGTCCAGCAGTTTAACATCCATTTTCAGAACAGATTTATTTATATGGGTAGCAGTCATATCAACCACAAGTTCACATGGACTTCAAGCTCTGTCCCAAATTGAGAAAGAACAGGGCAGTACCAATATTTGAAAGGTGAATAAATCTTTCTTTATCGCTGCCTTGCCAACAATGGAAACAGTATTTTATTTTTCTTCGATAATTATGAAAGGGACCAACCTGTCCTATACAACTATGTCTACTGTATATATTTCATTTTCCTAATGTTTTTGTTGTTAATTGCCACCAAGTTGGCTTTGACTTACAGTGACTCTATGAATGAGAGACTTCCAAAACACCCTTTTTTCAGCTGCCTAACTCAGGTCTTACAAACTCAGGATTGTGGCGTTCTTGATTGAATCCTCCTTTCCTGCTGCTTCCACTTTGTCAAGGATTATAAACTTTTCTAAGAAGTCATGTTATCTTATGATATATCTAGAGTATGACAGTCTCAGTTTAGTCATTTTGGCTACTAGGGAGAGTCCAGGTTTGATTTTTACACTGACCCATTTATTTGTCTTTTTGGCTATCATTTGACACCACTTTAACTGCCGTGGCTCAATGCTGTGGAATTCAGGGATTTGTAATTTTGTGAGATATTTAACTGGCTCTGCCAGAGAGCTCTGGTGCCATAACAAACTACAAATCCCAGGATCCCATAGGATGGAGCCATGACTATTAATGCAGTGTCAAACTGCATTAATTCTGCAATGTGGCAGTAGCCTTATTTGCCTCTTTTGGAAGCTGCCAGGTGTGGCAATTCACTTTTTAAGTAGGTTTCAGGGCTTCACTCACATGCAGTTTAACATTAAAAAGAATCCTAGTTTTTGAAACCAGGAGCAGACTTTCAGCTACTTTAAAGGATTTTTAAAAAATCTATTGGTATGCTGTGCAGCCCTACCTGGGGATCCTTGAAAGTTGTCATCCAAAAGTAGCTTTTCCAAGTTCTACCTCTGGACAAACTGAGAGCATTCCTGGGCTCACTACTAACCCTTCTCTTTTTCCACTCCCCAGCTGCGCTTTTGTCACATATGAGAAAATGGAGTCTGCAGATCAGGCCGTTGCTGAGGTATGGGCCCTGCTTTTCCTCTCTGTGTTGCTTACACTGGACCAGAAAGATGGCAGAGATGACACTTAAGGTTCTTTTAGTATTTTTTTCTTTTAAATTTTTTCAGCAAAATCTACTAATAAATACATTTTATAATACAAGTATGACTGCAACAATTTATAGAAGACAGTAGCAGAAGCCATGGTTAGAGGTTTGCCATTTCTTAACATGACCACAGTTGATGTCATTTCTGGTTTGTCAGTCTAGGTGACATAAATAATTGCCATTAATTGTTTACAAATTCCTTGTGTTAGGCACATAGGAATTGGGGATGAGGAAGGTCCAGGAATCAGCTAGACTCACTTGCTTTGCTGTAAACTTACAGTGTTTTATCTTGAGGGCCTAATCCAGTTCTAGATAAGGTCTTATAATTATTGGTATCATCATTATCATTATTTTTAAATTTGATTTGCATCCTACCTTTTTCCCAAATGGGATTCAAGGTGGCTCACACATGAATTAAAATATGTGAATTAAAAATTAGAAATACAGTCGGCCCTTTGTATCTTCAGGGATTCCATTCCGGACCCCACCACAGATGCGAATGCGAGACCTTAAGTCCCATTGATTTTAATGATGGTCCAGCTGTGTGCACAATGGGGGACAATGGGACAAGACCATCCGCAGATGCTGTAATGCATGGATGACAAGCGCACAGTTGGCAAGAGCTGACTGTAAAGCACAATTAAATTCTGTTAACACACAATTAAATAAGATACCATATCAAAACATCAGTACTATAAAACAATATACAATTATTTAAAACCATGATGGGAACAATTTTAAAAGCAATTCACTCTGTTACAGGCCTTCGCATACATCCATTTCCACACAGCCATTTAATCACCATATGCTGGTTAAAATATTTTTTTTAAAAAATACCTTAACTTGCAAGTAGAAGGAGAGTAAAGAGGAGTTCAGCTTGGGATGCATCTACCACAGTAGAAATAATGCAATTTCACCCCAATTTAAGTGCTGCAGCTCCGTCCTATGGAAACCTGGGATTTGTAGTTTGACAAAGTCTTTAGCCTTCTCTGCCAAAGAGTGCTGGTGCCTCACCAACCTACAAATCTCAGGATTCTGTAGGATGGTGCCATGGCAGTTAAAGTAGTGTCAAATTGCATTATTCTGACACTGTAGCTGCACCCTTGGTCTCTTGTGGCAGAGAGTTCCATAGCCTGAGAGCAGCCAAAACTGAGAAGGGTCTTGAGGGGCCGCACTATCAACTTAACTTTACAAGGGACATTGCAGTCTTTTAAAATCAGATTAAAAAAAATCTCCTACAAAATGTGGAAAACCAGCAAAAGCGGTGTAGTTTTTTTGGGGGTAACTCCAGATTGGGGCCCCAAGAAGACCATATTGGGTCCTATGCCTGAGGTTCTTAATGGAGCCATTAAGCCATAAATTGGAGGGTAATTGTAGCCAGATTGCCAACATCCCCTGTTATAGTAGATGTTTAGCCTGGAGAAGAGAAGGCTGAGAGGGGATATGATAGCCTTGTTTAAATATTTGAAGGGATGTCATATTGAGGAGGGAACAAGCTTGTTTTCTGCTGCTCCAGAGACTAGGACCGGAAACAATGGATGTAAGCTCCAGGAAAAGAGATTCCACCTCAACATTAGGAGGAACTTCCTGACAGTAAGGGCTATTTGAGAGTGGAACACACTCCTTCGGAGAGTGGTGGAGTCTCCTTCCTTGGAGGTCTTTAAGCAGAGGCTGGATGGCCATCTGTCAGGGATGCTTTGATTGGGAGTTCCTGCATAGCAGGGGGTTGGACTGGATGGCCCTTGTTGTCTCTCCCAACTCTGTGATTATATGATTATATGAAATCCTGTGGCACCTTTTAGAGCAGTAGTTCCCAAATTTTGGTCCCCCAGGTGTTTTGGACTTCAGCTCCCAGAAGCCCCAGCCATCTTGGCCAACAGTCAGGACGTCTGGGAGCTGAAGTCCAAATCACCTGGAGGACTAAAGTTTGGGAACTACTGTTCTAGAGTTCCCATCCATACCTCCTTGGGGAGTGGGCCCCCTTGAACAGTGATATTTGCTTGTGAATAAAGATACACTGGACAGCACTTAATGACTCCTTATTATTGAAGAGCTCACTCTGGGCTGTTGAGGGATTCCACACAAATGGCTCTTGTCTCCTTGTAGCTCAATGGAACCGTGGTAGAGGATGTACAGTTGAAGGTCAGCATTGCTCGCAAGCAGCCAATGTTGGACGCAGCTATTGGCAATTCTGTCTGGGGATTTTTGGGTATGTATTCATCAGAGCTCAAAATACGTTCCATTGATCCAGGAGGTCTGTTTAAGTGGGAACTGGCAACTGGATTTAAGGCATTACTTCAGTGGTTCTCAAACATGTTGCTCGATGACCCCCTTTCCATTTACATGCAGACATCGTAGCCCCCCTCAATATAGTATACGACTAAAAATAGTGTGTGCGTGTGTGCGTGTGTGTGTGCATGTTTTACTGCAGTTCTCAACATAGCAGAAATAGTGATTCCTGCTGCTAGTGCTCATTATCATCCATTAAGACTGCACAATTATAGTCCACTTTAACTGCCATGACAACATCCTATGGAATCCTGGGATTTGCACTTTAGAGAGGGGAATTTAGAATTGTCAGCGAGTGTACTTGTGCCTCAGCAAAGTACAAATCCCAGAATTCCATAGGAGGTTGCTAGGGCAGTTAAAGTGGAATTTTGTTGTTGTTAACTACCCTCGAGTCGATCTTGACTCATGGCAACCCTATGGATGAGACATCTCCAGAGCTCTGTCCTCCATTGCTCTGCTTAATTCCTACAACTCCTTAATCCAGTGACCTCCTTAATAAGAGTCCATCCATTTGGCATGTGGTCTTCCTCTACCTTTCCCAGCATTATTGTCTTTTTCAAAGAGTCCTCTCTTGCCATGATGTGTCCAAAGTATGACGGCCTCAGTTTGGTCATATTGGCTTCCAGGGAGGTTTCTGGCTTGATCTGTTCTAGGACCCATTTGTTTGTCCTTTTGGCTGTCCATGGGATCCTCAGTACTCTTCTCCAGCACCACATCTCAAATGCATTGATTTTCTTCTTATTATCTTTCCTAACTGTCCGGCTCTCACATCCATACATGGTAATAGGGAATACGATGGCTTGTATGATTCTATCTTTTGAGCTCAGTTGTATATCTTTGCATTTTAGAATCTTTTCTAGTTCTTTCATAGCCATCCTCCCCATTCTTAGTCTTCTTCTGATTTCCTGACTGCTGTCTCCATTTCTATCAATGTTTGATCCCAGGTATGGGAATTCTTTTACTATTTCTATTTCTTCATTGTCTAGGTTGAACTTGTGAAGGTCCTCGATGGTCATTATTTTTGTTTTCTTTATGTTCAACATTAAGCCTACCTTTGCACTTTCTTCTTTGATCTTCCTTAGTAGGTATTCCAGGTCTGTGAGGTTTTCTGCTAGTATTATAGTGTCATCCGCATATCTTAGATTGTTGATATTTCTTCCTCCTATTTTCACTCTTCCTTCTTCTGTGCCCAAGCCTGCTTCTCTTGTAATATGTCCTGAACAGATTGAACAGATAGAGTGAAAGGATACAGCCTTGTCTGACCCCTTTGCCAATTGGGAACCATTCTGTTTCTCCGTGTTCTGTTCTGACAGTAGCCTATTGCCCCGAGTTCAGATTCCTCATCAGGACTATAAGATGTGTTGGCACTCCCACGCCTTTAAGGGCATTCCATATCCTTTCATGGTCTATGCAGTCAAAGGCTTTGCTATAGTCTATAAAGCACATGCTGATTTTCTTTTGGAATTCCCTAGTGCACTCCATTAGCCATCGTATGTTTGCGATGTGGTCCCTCGTGCCTCTTCCTTTTCTGAACCCCGCTTGGACCTCTGGGATTTCTCTCTCCATGTACGGTTGGAGTCTATGTTGCAGAATTTTAGGCATGATTTTGCTTGCGTGGGAGATAAGTGCTATGGTTCTATAGTTGATGCAGTCTCTTGTGTCTCCCTTTTTGTGCATAGGTGAATATTGCACTATAATTGTGTAGTGTAGTTGGGCTTCTGCTTTAAATTGTCACAATGTGAGTTCCCTCTCCCAGTCTCTCTATTTCAGAGGAGTCCTGGTAGGTACTGAAAGTCCAGTGTTGTATGGGTTGCATGGTAATCTTCTCCAACATTAAAAATGAAGCACGTGGCCAAGAGATTCCATTGCCCCAGTGAACCATAAATATCAATTGGCGTAGTTGTTGTGCTTACATTATACAACTCCTGTACAGAATACCAGTGTAGGATGACATATGTGGATAGAAATGGTCTGTGTTCATGGATGATGTTCTGTTGTGCAACAGCAAGGTAAATTTGTGTGTTCCTCTGAATTTTAATGTGCTACCACATGTGCAACAGTTCCATGTGTGGAATTCGATTCTTGCTGTCATCAGTGGGGTATGGTTGTTGCACATTGTCCACAAGATCTACTCTGGATATGTAGTGCCACTTATGCCTTGCAGGAACGGATGACAGAAAGGAATGGATGAGTACAGGTATGATTTTGAGCCTTCTGTTTTTGGGATCACTCACATCCTTCTCTCTTTTTCAGCTGTGAGGAACAGTGACAACGGCTCTCACCGGGACAAGCGTTCCCAGGTTGTTTACAATGAGGACATGTTCTGAGGCTACCTGTGTGTGGCTATCTCCATTTAAGTGATGGAGCCTTTTCCCTTTTGCTGTGCTTTTTAGTCACAATTGTTCAAATAAACATGAGCTGTTCGTTTTCTTTGTTTATTTATTTTTGATCCTTTGGGACTGTGGTAATTCAGGCTCCAGGACTCTGTCTTCAGAAGGTTCCATTCCCCTTCCTCTCAACTCAGGCTTGAACTTTGATATTTGCCCAAGCTGGGGAAAGGCTCAGTTCTATAACAGCATCATTATTATTTCATTTACAGATTGAGTCTCCCTTATCCAAAATGCTTGGGACCAAAAGTGTTTTGGATTTCAGAACTTTTCAGGTTTTGGAATATTTGCATATACATAAGGAGATATCTTGGGGATGGGATCCAAGTCTAAACTTGAAATTCATTTGTGTTTTGTATACACATATAGCCTGATGATAATTTTATACACAATATTTTAAAGAATGTTGTGCATGACAGTAAAACTTAGGGGCACACAACAAAGGAAATAAAGGGCCAAGCAAAGGAAAATGATGCTAAAGAACTTAGAAAATTCTGACAAGCATAACTGTGCTCAGCCTAAAGGCTGGATGGATGAGGGAATTATGGTAAATGGTGGCTATGCGAAGTGTGGGGTAGATAACAAGGCACACATGGGACTTATAAAACACACACATGTCACAAATGATGTAAAGGCAAGAGTTAAGATACAGTATTAACTCTTAACAAAAAAGGAACAATCTCTTCTCTGTGCAGAGTGGTGAAAGATGAGAGACTGTCCTGAGAGAGCCTCAAAGAAGCACTAACTCCCTCTACTCTCTTTTGAGAGCAAGTGTCAAAAAGCTGCTGCTACTGCTATTTTTCCTGCCCAAGCATTCAGAAAGCCCAGAAGTGGCACCACAGCAGTGAGGATGGATCAGGGGAATGCAATAGCAAATCTTCTCTGAACAAATCTTGCTAAAAAAAATGCAGAATAGATTCACCTGAAGGTCATCATAAGTCAGAAATGACTTGAAGGCACACAACAACAATAAAAAAGTATAGTATAGTCGGCCCTCCCCAACTGCAGGCTTGCCATCCACAGACCGGAGCATCCATGGATGCCCCTGGCCCATTCTCACCGATGGTGGAGTGTGCACACGGGCATGCAAATGCACAGCGCAACACCATTTAAAACAATGGGACTTGGAAGTCCAGTGGTTTTTGTCATTCAGAACAGAACACCCGTGGATATGAAGGGCTGACTATACTTAAAATGACCCATGGATAAGTCAACCCAGTTTTTTTGGGTTGATTTTTTGGAGTAAAATTTCTAGACTTACATGTGACTATATACAATAACTTGCCCAGCAAGGCTTGGAGAAAATTGACGTATGTCTCCAGTTAATAATGTTTATTTATAAGCCCTTTCCACAAAGAGTGGAACACCACACATATACACACGTCCCTCCCCATTTGTGGACTTGGAGTCCGCGGTCTCACCCATTCTCAGTTGGCAAGCAGGGAGCATAAAATGGTGCCCGCACATGGGTGCACAGCCATTAAAACAAATGGGACCCCAATATTTGCGATTTTCCTGATTTGCGGGAAAGGGGGTCTGGAACGGATCCCCTGCGAATCAGAAGGGACTGTGTAATCAATGATAAAACCATAAAACAAACACTATCAGATACTAAAGATCAGATCTCCACCACCTCACTAGTTGCTACTCATCTCAGTAGTCTTAGGTACACTCAGTAGCATAATCCCAAAAATTAAAGAGGAAGGTTTTCAGATGAGGAGAGGAGAAATGTGTTTGTGTTGGAGGGACCTTTCATCTTACAGAAGCATCTGTTTCCCTTCAATTATTTATTTATAAATATTTACAGACAGCTAAATATTTCCAAAAATATTGTACAATAATAAAACAGTATAAAACAGATCATAATTTAATATAAGTGTATCTCATTTAATGAAATAGATGTGTTCCTGGCCATGAATTGTTTTAAAAGAAAATTTGGTACTAAATATAGAAATTACAGTTGCCCCTACCAATTCACAGGGGATCCGTTCTGGACCTCTCCCCAGAATAATTTTCATGCCTGAAGAATGGTTGGCAATAAAATTACTTTTCTCCCAGCATGAAAAGTGTGAGATAATTACAATGTCTTGTCTCACAATGGCCAGTGATCAGCCATTCCAATCAGAGGCAGGAAATTTCTTTTGAAGCTCATTCATTTGCTTTATGGCATCATTGCAATAAAACCACAAGGGTGCAAGAGGGTGTGAATTTTCACACACTAGTGAAAGTAAAGCTGTCTTCCAATGAAGTGTTGAGATTTAGTTTTGCCTACAAATCCTATAGCTAGAAGGGAGTTTGTAGGAGCTGTAGTCCAAACTTTTTCCAAGTTCTAATTTTCTTTCTCTGCCCTGCTTTCTTCAGCATATACACTGCACTGAACTGAGTTATGGAGTCCAGCTATTGTTGGACTGCAAGTTCCAGCAGCCCCTAGCTGGTGTAGCCAATGCTGAGATGCTGACAGCTGCAGTCCAACAACATCCGGAGCTTGGAAGCCATGCAGGGTTAGTCAGCCTTGGTTAGTATTGGATGTGAGACCACCAGGGAATAATACTAGGTGTTGTAGGCTATCTTTCAGAGGAAGGAACTGGGAAAATCACCTTTAGGATTCCTCACCTAAGAAAACCCTAGGAAATTCACAGGCCCCCCATAGGTTGATGGGCTTCTTGAAGGTGCATGCAGGAATCCACAGAATCCTAGAATTGGAAGGGTCCCCCAAGGGCCATCCATTCTGCCCCCTTTCTGCCATGCAGGAATACAGAGAATCCTAGAGTTGGAAAAGATCCCCAAGGGTTTAAAATTGTCAGGGATGATGGGAGTTGTAGCTCTTCACCTCTGGCTCTAACTCACCACCTTGTTATGCAGCAGAGCTGACCAGCTTTGATCAGTGGTTGATGCTTCTTTCCCAAGCAGCAGAGTTTCAGAGAATAGGCTGAAGACCCTGACAAACTCTCCAAGCCTTCTCACTCTTCTTCCTGAGATGTCTCCAAACTTCTCCAGGATTCCTCTGGTTCTTGTATCTTCCCTCAAGACACCAGACAACTCAGTAGTCTTATATAAAAGATCTACTTTATTCTACTATATACATAAATACTATATGCCCTACAAATCACAATCTCTACTACTCCACAATATCTCCAAAACTACACCACACTGTACATTAGCAAACATTGCAATTTATAGCCATTGTTAGACACCACCCACCAGTCAGTTTCCACCCAGTGGGTGTGTACATACATCTTGATTGGTCCACATAGATCATCCCATACCTAAGACCAACCCAAGTGTTTCATCACTTTACCTTGACCACTTAATGAGTCTCAGGTGTTTGCAATCTATCACAGGTGTTCTCAATATACCTTCTATAACTTTGTCCTTGGCTCTCAAGGCTTCTTAATTATATTATCTTTTTCACCTGTGTGTCTTCCTGATTGCTCCTGCTTAGTCACTTTGACATTCACATACATATTTTTATTTCTATTACTGTATATCCCATGTTGCTTTTTCCTTAACAAAAATACCCCAAGACAAGTTACAAAGGTAAGTTTTAAAAATACGTTTATGTAGAGAGATCTCGCAGTACCTTTGAGACTAAGTGGTAGAAAGAAGTTGGTAACATGAGCTTTCTTAGACTTCAGTCTACTTCTTCAGATGCATTTGGTCAGTAGGAAGCAGGAAGGGGTAGACTTTACTTTAGGAAAAGTCATGCTGCCAACTTTCTTTCAGTTAGTCTCAGAGGTGCTACAAGATCTCTCTACATACTGATTCTACAGACTAATACAGCTATATCTTTGAATTTTAAAAATATATTTTAAGGGTGGTAGACCACGGGTTTAGTGCTGAACTGGTTGTACATTGTCTGGACAGTTTGTACCAGAATTGGGGGTTGGGCCCTGTGTCATCTGAACTGATCACCATGAGGATGAGGGAAGATGTGTTACTTGGCCAATGGGGACATGGCCAAGAACTTTGGATATGGTCACTTCAGTGAAGGGCAAGGTGAGTATAAGAGACTTCAATCTTTTGGGATGCCAAAGCTAAGATGGCCTGGGATGGGCTATGGAAGATGAGTAGTTTACAAAATGAGCAGAAGGGCCTGTTCACCAGTGATGAGGTACACTTTGAAGTACAACCTGCTCATCCTAGAATCACAGAGCTGGAAGATACCTCAAGCGTCATCCAGTCCAACCCCCTGCCATGCATGAACTCACAATCAAAGCATCCCCAACAGATGACCATCCAGCCTCTGCTTAAAGACCTCCAAAGAAGGAGACCAACACACTCCAAGGGAGTCTGTTCCACGGTTGAACAGCTCTTACTGTCAGGAAGTTCCTCCTAATGTTGAGGTGGAATCTTTTTTCTTGACAGTCCACTTAGGAGCTTCTCCCACCCAGACACATCCCATGAAAACTACACAACAACAACAACAACAAAAGTTTGCATTTCATATGATTTAAATGCACTGGTATTCTTGCATTTGCCCTTTATGGAGGACATTTTAACTGCAAAAGCTGTTCAAAGGTGGGCTAGACCTGCCTCAGTGGGTGGTGGGCTCTCCATCTTTGGAGGTCTTTAAACAGAAGTTGAATGGGAATCTTTCAGGAGTGCTTTAGTAGTGTATTCCTGCATTAAATGGCCTTTGTGGTACCTTCCACCTCTTAAGATTCTGTGAAACAGATGCTTTCTGATGTTGGTAACCAGCAAATACTCCAGAACTAAGTTTATTCTGTACAGTGCAGTGGCTCCTGAACATTTTGAAATAAGGAATTCCTGATTTTGCTTCCACTGTAATGTCCTGAAAAAAGGTCATTCTCATTTTATTAAGACCCCTCTTGGATGCCATTACTTCCTAAAGAGGGATTCCTTTAATCTGTACAATGCAACCTATATCCTTTCTTAATAACCCCACTACCAGATGTTTCCAGTCCTCTCCACAAATTGAATGCAGTTTGGAGAATATTGTAGTATATCATTTTCCAGTATTTTAGTTGTTAAAAATATTTAATTAGAATACAGCTAGCAGCTCAGCTTTTAAAGAAAAAAAACAGTATAGAGAGATCTTGTAGCCCCTTTGAGACTAATAGAAATAAAGAAATTGGCAGCATGAGCTTTCATAGACTGACTGAAACCTACGAAAGCTCATGCTGCCAATTTCTTTACTTCTGTTAGTCTCAAAGGGGCTACAAGTGAGATGGAAAAGTTTCAATCATCAATATATTTTAACTATCTATGTTAGAAATGTAACGTTGTAGAAAATAGATGCCAAGTGGCCACATAAAGAGGATTCTGGGAGTTGAGGCCTCTGAAAAGAAATGAAATGGTGGTAGATTCCAACAGCAGGAATGTTTAGGATTGTTTAGAGTCAGATTGACCTCTTGGCACCAGAGTGGTATATAACAGCCATAATAAATCATTGATAGGAGGCAAGACACTGTGCAAGGGAGTCTCTTGGTACCATCTTTTCTGCTGATAAGGGGGCATTGGAATGTGACAGATGTGCTTTAAATAGATTATAATGTATTCTGAAATCTTTACTCTTATTGCTTGAGATTCTATATGTTTAAAGTTTGACATGTCCAATGAGGTGTAAGAATTTGATTTCTTTATTTGGAGGTGTAAAAATGAAGCAATTTTCCTTTGTTCGTGGCCCAAACTCTGGAATGCTAATTCCTTTTGGGACTGTCGACAATAAACCTGTGTTTACAAATTGACTTCAGTCCTCTCTCTTGCTTCTGCTCTGCCAGTAACTGGAGCTGCTGCGGCTCATAGCTCACAGACAGGTTATTTCTATTACACAAGATCTCTCTATGTACTGATTCTACAGATTAATACAGCTAGATCTTTGAATTCAATAACAAAGCGGAGAGAGATAATGAAAGAGATGATGGATAATTAAAATAAAAAAACTTCTAAAATCTTTTAAAAATATATCTTTATTGGGTTTTTTAAAGAGAGATTTTAAAATACTGTACCCAGCAGGCACTGAGTAGATCCAGACTATGGTGGTGTGGGCAAGATGGCAGTATCACAGGGACCATCACACCACACCTGGAGACCAGGTTTTCCTCCCTGCAAGGCAAGAAGACCTAAGGTAAGTGAGGTGGGCTCATCCGCTGCCTCCTGCCAGCTTCAATCCAGATGTGTCCCCCGGCTTCTGTCTGGTGACTTCACCCCTGACTTCCACCTGCCAACTTCCACTGGCTTCCACCCATGAAGATCCACTGGTTCATCACATTCACTCAGATAGACACAGATAAAGAGAGAGAGAGAGAGAGAAAGAAACACTCGCCTCGACCACACTCTCTGCTTCACTCACTCACTCACTCGCACACTCACTCACTCACTCTCACACTCACTCACTCATTCACTCATTTGCTCGCTCACTCACACTCACTCTCACTCACACTCACTCTTTCTCTTACACACATACTCACACACTCACTCACACATTGTTGGAAAACCTTTGCATTCTCGTTTCCCCTCCTTAGATAGATAGGGATTTCCTGCTTGCAAACTCCTCTCTCTCTCTCTGTCATTCAAACTAACTTCGTGACTTAGGTCACTCCCTCAACTTTGTTTGGTGAGGTAAAGATTTCATAGAATCATAGAATCATAGAATCATAGAGTTGGAAGAGACCACAAGGGCCATCCAGTCCAACCCCCCTGCCATGCAGGAACTCCCAATCAAAGCATCCCCGACAGATGGCCATCCAGCCCCTGCTCAAAGACCTCCAAGGAAGGAGCCTCCACTACTCTCCGAGGGAGTGTGTTCCACTCTCGAACCGCCCTTACTATCAGGAAGTTCCTCCTAATGTTGAGGTGGAATCTCTTTTCTTGCAGCTTGCATCCATTGTTTCGGGTCCTAGTCTCTGGAGCAGCAGAAAACAAGCTTGTTCCCTCCTCAATGTGACACCCCTACAAATATTTAAACAGGGCTATCACATCCCCTCTTAGCCATCTCTTCTCCAGGCTAAACATCCCCAGTTCCCTAAGTCGTTCCTGATAGGGTACGGTTTCCAGACCCTTCACCATTTTAGTGGCCCTCCTTTGGACACGCTCCAGTTTCTCCACATCCTTTTTGAATTGTGGTGCCCAGAACTGGACACAGTATTTCTTTTCTACCTGAACAATTCTCTAGCTAGATTAGCATATAGCCTTTTATGTAAATATAGATTAAAGCCATTGTTTTAAACTACAAGCTACGTGTTTGCTGTTTTTGAATCAGTCTCAGTTCTTAGGGAAGCATAGTTAGGCAAAAGCACATTTCTGCTACTCTGCTAATTTAAAGCCGAACTCTAACAGGCTTGGCTTTCGTATTCTGGTATTTAAATATTTTTGTTTCCTTAAAAAAGACTGAAGCCTTATTATCCCACTCTCTAATAACCTGGCTTACCTCTTCCGAACTGAAGTCTAAGTTGGGAGGCAGCTGGGTCCCATCACAAAGATTTTGCCACAAAAGCTGCTGGATGAGTCCAGCCTGGCTGCAGCCCAGGTCCCTGGCACACTTTGGCAGCTATTTTTTCAAGTTGGACAGCTCCCGGTTTCGAAATAAGACTGCCGAAGCACGCAGGGGACCCAGGCTGCAGCCAGGCTGGACTTGCCCAGCGGCTTTGGCAGCAAAATCCTTGTGATTGGACCTGGCTGCCTCCCAAATTATGCTTCAATTTGGAAGTAGTAAACTGGGTTACTAGAACTGGGTTACCTCCCCACACTCACTCACTCACAAAGAGGGCCAGATACCATCCACTCTCCATCCATGCACAGACATGCCCCAGCTTCAGTCCACAGAAATCCACCGGCATCAGTTGGCTGACTTCCAAAGGGGGGCTTCCACCAGCTTACTTCCGCAAACCACCACCAGCTTCTGCCTTACAACATCCACTGGTTTTTTTGTGGGTTTTTTCGGGCTGTGTGGCCATGTTCTGAAAGAGTTTCTTTCTGACGTTTCGCCAGCATCTGTGGCTAGCATCTTCAGAGAAAATCTGAAGATGCTAGCCACAGATGCTGGCGAAACGTCAGAAAGAAACTCTTTCAGAACATGGCCACACAGCCCGAAAAAACCCACAAAAAAACTATGGATGCCGGCCATGAAAGCCTACGACTTCAACATCCACTGGCTTCCGAATGCAGATTCCACCGGCTTCTGTCCCCCAACATCCACCGGTTTCCACCAGGACCATCAGCCAAATCAGCCAGCTTCAGGCTCTGGATCGCCACTGGCCTCCGGCTGCAAAGGTGCCTCCCTCTTAGCAAGTCCACAAAGAGTGAACTTACCTTCTCCTCCGGTCCCAGAGGTGGCCAGCTTCACTTTCCTGGGTTGTCTTTATCCACTTGCCCACTGGGCTCCTCCACCTGGCATCCACCATGGTCTGCCTGAGGGTCAACCTCCCTTGAGTCCTGGGCTGAGAGGGGTCTGTGAGATCACAAAGACCCAAGAACATGATGGGTTGCCATAGTGGAATGAGCCACACCAAGATTGGCTGAGCCATGGTCAAGTCAACAATCCCCCACATCAGGGTCTTGCTTCATCTTCTCCATTTGGCCTTGCAATATGGCTCCAGATAATACAGCTAAATAACTATACACCAAAGAGTAGCACACAATCCTAGCCTTTGAATCAGAGATAGGATGTACGGCTCCCCCTCTTGGGAGTCATTTCTGGCCTCCATGATCTAGACTTTAACACAGGGGTAGGTCTTTTGGGACTCTTGATGTCTTTTTGGACTCCATCTCTCAAACCAAACTAGAGCAAATCAAAATGCTTTGAAAGTGCAGCACTGTCAAATATATACGTATAAATGTATGACCCCAAATCCCATGATAGACAGAACTGGAGACAAACAGGTGAAAGTAATTAAAGAGTCCATGCGTTCTTTTCACACAATGAAATTTAATATACAATTGTTAGCATTACATTCACTCTACGGCATTTAAAGATACAAGTTTTATTTACACAGGGCATCCATCCCAGGCATAGTGGGAAGAGCACATTTACAGGAAATCCAGCCCTTCCTCACTCAGCCTTTCCTTGAGCCAAGGCAAGACTTTGAAAATGTTGATGTGGAAATCTCTGGCATAGCTGGGAGACTGCTGGTTGAGACCTTTGTCACCTTCACATGGGATTTTCTTCTTGTTCTTACAGACATCAACGACACCCCAGCTGATCACACCCACCTGAAGAAAAAGACGGAGAGAGTGGAATGAGGGACAAAACCTTAAGACCTTGCAAAGGGAAGACAGCACCACTCACTAGCTAGAATGGCAGAACTTGCCACTTATTTTGGTCTGCCTTGGGTTCCCCCCACCATGCCTGTATCAAACGGAGTGCTTGTGTGTGGTACGGCTGAAAAATCAAAGGCACACAGCCCTGTCTAAATGACCAAAGGAAATGGTACAGTGCTGCCAACTGAGCACCAAAATTTGTAACAAACAACCTGAACCAAGGATAGGCAAGAAGCAGAAAGATGGCAAGGCAGATCAGCCTCTTCCCTGCTTTTGTCTTTCTTTCCCACCACACAATTTACTTTACTTTATCCACCATGGCTCCATCCCATGGAATACTGGGATTTGTAGTTTCATGGGGGTAGTTGGAATTGTCTCCCACAGAGCTCTAGTGCCTTGCAAAACTAAAAATCCCAGTATTCCACAGGATGGAGCCATAGCAGATAAAGTGGTATCAAGGTGCCATAATTGTGTGATGGGAAAAAGAACTCCAAGTCATGATTTCTTGCTAGGTAACTTGCAGTTCTTAGGCCTCCTTCCAACTTCTTCAAGAAATTAATTGCTGTTCTTTGCACTTTCTTCTTTGATCTTCCTTAGTAGTTGTTCCAGGTCTGTCAAGTTTTCTGCTAGTATTATGGTGTCATCAGCATATCTCAGATTGTTGATATTTCATAGTTTTTTGTGGATTTTTCGGGCTGTGTGGCAATATTCTAGAGGAGTTTCTTTCTGACCTTTTTCCAGCATCAGTGAAGCTTCTCTGAAGATGCCAGCCACAGATGCTGGTGAAACATCAGAAAGAAACTCTTCTAGAACATGGCCACACAGCCCGAAAAACCCACAAAAAAACTATGGATGCTGGCTATGAAAGCCTACGACTTCACATGTTGATATTTCTTCCTCCTATTTTCACTCCTCCCTCTTCCATGTCCAAGCCTGCTTTCCTTACAATATGTTCTGCATATAAGTTGAATAGGTAGAGCGATAGGATGCAACCTTGTCTGACCCCTTTGCCAATTGGGAACCATTCTGTTTCTCCATCTTCTGTTCTGACAATAGCCTCTTGTTCTGAGTACAGATTCCTCATCTGGATTATCAGATGTGTTGGCACTCACATGTCTTTAAGGGTGTTCCATAGCCTTTTATGATCTATGCAGTCAAAGGCTTTGCTATAGTCTATAAAGCACATGCTGATTTTCTTTTGGAACTCCCTGCTACACTCCATTAGCCAGTATGTTTGCAATGTGATCCCTGGTGCCTCTTCCCTTCCTGAACCCCATGTGGACCTCTGAGATTTCTCTCTCCATATATGGTTGGAGTCTATGTTGCAGAATTTTGAGCATAATTTTGGTTGAATGGGATATTTGGTTGAATGGGATTTGGTTGAATGGGCTGCAGTCTCTTGTGTCTCCTTTTTTGTGGATGGGGATGTATATTGATCACTTCCAATATGTTGGCCATCGTTTTGTTTTCCATATCTGTTGACATATGTTGGTTAGCACTAGAGTTGACTCTGTCAGTGTGGATTGCAACAGTTCTATTTATATATTATCTGTTCCTGTAATCTTGTTTTTTGCAATTTCTTTTATTACAGCTTCCACATCAGTTTTTAGAATTTGGGGTCCATCTTCATATGTCTCTTCACTCCATGTATCCTTCATTTTGTCATCTCTTTTGTATAGTTCTTCTGTGTATTGCATCCAATGTCTTTTTATTCCTTCATGGTCTTGAACTATGTTATTTTTATTGTCGTAGAGCATCCCAGTCCTTGGTTTGAACTTTCCCTTGATTTCTCGAATCTTGTGGAATAGGTGTCTTGTTCTTCCCTTTTTATTGTTGTCTTCTATTTCTCTACATTTGTTGTTGTAGTAAGTTTCCTTATCTTTGCACACTAGCCATTGTACTGTTGCATTCATGTTTCATAGTTTATTCCTATCTCCTTTTTGTTTTGTTTCTCTTCCTTCAATTATTGCTTGTAACGCTTTATCTGTCATCCATGGTTTCTTCACTTTCCTTTTATCTGTTGGAAGTGTCTTTATGCATTCTTCTTTTATTATGTCTCTGGCTTCAGACTAAAGCTCTTCCACTTCGCGATCTATTATACTTAGTATTGCAAATCAGTTACTTATATTGTTAATGAATTCTGTGGAAATGTTGTTTAAATCATATTTTGGTATGATTACTGGTTTTGTTCTCTTCTTGAGTTTTACCTTTATTTTTTTAAATGAGTAGTTTGTGATATGTGCCACAATCAGCACCTGGTCTAGTCTTGGCCACCAGTATGGAGCTTCGCATCTTTTACTTCCAATGATGTAATCAATTTGGTTTTTGTGTTGGCCATCTGGTGATGTCCATGTGTATAACCTTTTCTCTGGCTGTATGAAAACTATGTTTGCAATGAATAGGTTGTTGGCTTCACAAAAATCTATAAGACACTAACCTGCTTAATTCCTTTTGCCTAGTCCAAATCTGCCTACCGTTTTTGATTCTTCTTTACTTCCGACTTTTGTGTTCCAATCTCCAATGATCAGTTTGAGATCCTGTGTTGGTGTGTTGTCAATTTCTTCCTGTATTCCTTTGTAAAAACTATCAATTTCTTCTTGTTCTGCTTCAATGGTTGGTGCATATACTTGAATTATGGTGATATTCACAGGTTTCCCGTGGAGCCTTATTGAGATGATTTGGTCTGATTTTGCATTGTATCCTCTGACTGCTTTTGCAACATCTTTTCCTAGTATGAAAGCCACCCCATTTCTTCTTGACTTTTCATTCCCTGAGTAGAACACTGTGTGGTTGTCTGATTCAAAGTGGCCCATCTCTGTCCATTTTAACTCATTCACCCTCAGTACTGCTATGTTCATGCATTGCATTTCAATTTTCCGTATGTCTAGCTTCCCTTGGTTCATGCTTCTCACATTCCATGTCCCTGTTTTATGTGTGGACTCTAAGAGGCCATGGTTCAAATCCCTGTTCAACCATAGAAATTCCTTGGGTGGCCTTGGGCAAGTCCCACTCTCTCACCCTCAGAGGAAGGCAATGGCAAAGTCCCTCTGATCAAATCTTGCCAAGAAAATGTCATGCTAGGTCTGCCTTAAGATTGCCTTAAGTCGGAAACAACTTGAAGGCGCATAACAATATGCACCTTTTATGTCTGCAAAAAAATAAAATAAAAAAATAAAAAATAAAGAAGGAGGGGGAAAGCCAGTTCTAGTGCTAAATTAGTATTGTTCTTTCTGATCTATCTCAGAAAGAATTTCCAAGGAACAATAAAGTGCTAATTTCTTTCCCCATCTCCACATTTACCAGTTGCAGAAGTATTTACCTTTTGCACGCTACACAACCTCAGCACCAAAATCATGTTGCTGCCAGGTCTAATCAGTCATTAATTGTCTAACTGAGTAGATCAAGTGCCCCCTTACCTGGATGTAACGCAGCCTTTTCTGAATTATGAGGGGACCGCCAGAATCACCTGCAAGCAGAAGGAGAGACTGAATTAAGTGATGCTTTCAAAGCTATGTGAAGCTCAGGACTAAGACTGAAAAGAATGTGTGCAGTTAAAATCCTCAGTAAAATTGCAAGCATGCATCTGTACACATACCAGTTCTGCAGCTATTCAACTAAACTTCTCTTCCAAATAAAATAAGGGCCAGCTAGAGGATGGATGACAATGGCAAAACCCTTCTGAAGAAACATGCCAAGAAAACCCCATTATAAGGTCACCTTAGGATTGCCATAAATCAGATAAGATGTGAAGGTACATAACAACAACAACATTATAATAACAAACCAAAGAATCCAGGATTTGTTCTATTGTTTGTTTGTTGGGGGGGAAACAAATCAGAAGGGCATCTGTACTGTCTGGATTAACACAGTTTTTGTGTTGTACAAACATGCCCATAGTCATCATAACTCCTGAGTCCTGGCTTCTCTTTACAATTAATTGGCTGTGAATTCACTCTGACAAAATTCTCAACTTCCTGAGGTTCACATCTGAACTATGTCCTCCTCTGGTCCCATGCAGCCAATATCTTCAAGATAGTGAAGGAATGGCAAGCCTGCCTTTTTTAGGGAAGGTCAGAATTTCAATGACCTGGACAATTTGTTTATTTAACAAGGCTAGGGGGTTGTCTATGTGGGTTATTTACTCCCAATTTTTCTTCCCATGCAGTCCCTGAAAGGTGCTTGGCGCCACCCTTGCGGGTATGAGTCAGTCTGAGGTCAGAACAAGGTGTCCAACCATGTTAGCAATTGCCAGTGTCTCACTCTGATGCAGCAGTGATGCTGAGCAACAAAGAGGGGTTTTGTGGCAAGGCAGCCTCCTGGCGTTGCAGCAGATAGAGCACAGATAATGGGCGAAATTAAGGGGCAGAATCCAGTCCCTAGGATTCAAAGCAATTGAACACAGATGAAAGATGAAAAACATCAAAAGCAGATACTGAGAAAACACACACACACGCACAAATTGATAGTGCTAAAGTACAGTTAAACAAATTAAAGTGTTACAATGCTATCATGTTGAAAAGACATTTGAAAAAAGCACAGCACCTATCGAGTAAGGCCATTTTCAGTCAAACTGATGACCTGTACTGTTGGAACATGAGTTTCTTAGAAAGAGAGATAATCAACTAATTCCTGCCACATTTCTTTCTGTTTTAAATGTGAGGATCCAATCTTTTCTTTCCCAGGATGCCTTTGTTTACCCTACAGAATGAACCTAATTATTTTAGGGTAAGATATTAATGTCCATGAAAATGTATGTAGAAGTCAATGGGTTAATCTTAAAAGGTGCCACTAGATCCCTTCTTTTTATACAGATAGGAATGAATCTTCTGTTCCTCACCTTTACAAGTGTTTGGATCCAACTCAGGGTCAAAGCCCCCTGTGCAAAGGAAACGATCAGTCACCACTTCTGAGACATTTGTGATATTTTTGTAGTGGTCAGCTTTCTTGGCATCTTCCTCACAGGCCATTTTCTGAGAGGGGGCGAGAAACAGAAACAGCGGGTTTACTCATGCAGTCTGATATAGACACAGCAGAACCCAATGATGCTGACACCAAATATTTCTAAGGCCTATGATGCTTCACTACTGGCAAAGAAGATAACACTGAGTAAAGTTGAAGGCAGTAAAGAAATTGGAAGATTACACTACAGATAGATAGACCCAATCAAGAAAGTCTAATTAGGAAGCATAGGGTGTTTAATATAAAAAAATATTTTTTCAACACCAGAAGTGGACTTCTTGCCTTTTCTGGTTTGCAGGATATTTTTGGCACTTCATGGAGCACTCCAGAGAATCCTGGGGCAAAAAATTGGCCCCGGACCTCCTGCAATTGCCTACCTTTATTTTACAGTAATTCTCAGGATAAAGTTGCATTTCTTCCTTGGCTTTGTATTCCCATTAGTTTTAAAAGTATCCAAGTGGTTTGAGTCTTGGATTAGGAATTGAGGACACCAGGTTTGACTTTTTGTTCATTTCTGGAAACCCACTGGATGAGCATGTGGCAAATCACACACTCTCACTTTTATAGGAAGGCAATGGCAAATCTTCTCTGAATAAATTTTGCAAAAAAACCCACAAAACCCTATAATACGATTGCCACATGTTGGAATCAACCTGAAGGCACACAGCAACAAGAACAACAAGCTACATTGCTACTACTCATTCTTACTCAAAAAAGGCATTTAGGCGTTATTCTTACCTGTTCACTATTCTTGATCCGCACTATTCTGCGACGCAGTCCTCTCTGAGTGCTCTGTTCACATTCAGTTACAAAAAGAGAAGGGACGTTCCCAACAGGGAGAAGCTCTTCCTCTGAGGAAAGCAAAGATTGCAGTGAGGGTGAATGGTCAAGGCTAGAGAGGGTTGGGAACAGGGAGAGAACCCAGGGAGGGTTAGGATCGTGGTAGTCGTAATAATAATAATAATAATAATAATAGCAACTTTTATTTATAACACCCTTTCCACCAAAGCATAGAACATCAAACATAAATAATCAAAAACAGATGATGTGGTGGCTTAGTGATTAAGATGCCAATTCTGATTATCGTTAAGGTTGGCAGTTCAAGGTCCAAGTGCCATGTGACGGAATGAGCTCCAGTTACTAGTCCCAGCTTCTGTCAATCTAGCAGTTCGAATGCAAGCAAATACAAGTAGATAGATAGGTACCACTTCAATGGGAAGGTAACAGCATTCTGTGTAGTCATGCTGGCCACATGACCACCGGAGTTGTCTTCAGACAATGCTGGCTCTTTAGCATAGTGATGGAGATGAGGACCATCCCTACAGTTGGTTACAACTGGACATTCATGTCAAGGGATTACCTTTACTTTTACAAAATACAAAAATTCTAAAATAATGTGCTAAAATACTAAAACAAACTCCTTATCAGACCCATGGAGTCCAACTTTACTGATAGCAGAGTGCCAGAGAAAACATCCAAACCACACCATTCTATTGTACAGTACAGTACATTAATAGAGTTTATCACACGGGGAGCCCCGTGCAAAATCGCTCTTTAAAGTGAAAAAAACCCACAAAAACGGAAGCTTTTAATGAACTGGATTTCTCCTGTTCTGCCCTGTGTGAAATGTGAAAGCGCTGTTAAAAGGAGGTTAATCTGAACGAAAATCCCTCATTTTTACTTTTGGGTTTTTCTGAAAGTAAAAAGAAGCGTAAATGAGGGGTTTTCGTTCAGATTAACCTCCTTTTAACATCAATTTAACAGTGACGTCGTGTGAAATCATGAGTGCTTTTGCGGTTTTTTTTTCTAATTTAAAGCCCTGTTTTCGCACGGGATTTCCCCCGTGTGATAAACTCCTAAGTCTCCACTTACTCCTCCTGCTCCAGATCTTGGGCCACCTCATATAGGGAGACTCCAGGGCCTCAGCAGACGGCTTATTGAGCCGTCTTGGAGGCCTGGAAGAGGAGGAGCAACTGCACGCGTAGCGCTCCTTCCTCTTCCTGAGGTCGCCCTGGGAGCTGCCAGCCCTCCGCACGGCCAGCACTTCCAGGGCAACCTCCTGCCTCAGCGACCGCACGCGCTGCGGTGGAAAAGCAGGGAAAGTGCGCCCTACGCTTTTAGGGCGCACTTTCCCTGTCTTGTGGAAGGAGCGCTATTTTTGCGCTCCTTCCAGGGACACCGCAGGAGCGCCAGGGTGCGGAGGCTGTGGTCTCGCGGCGCTCCGTCCGGCGGCGTCTCCGGCGCCTCCGTCTGCTTCCCCCCTGAATCTGCCAAATGGTCTCACTCATTCTCACTCTGTCTCATTTCATCATCACCACCTCCTTGGAAAATCAAGGGACTGGTTTGGCTCCACTCCATAAGAAGGGATACTCAGTAGTGAGTGTGTCCAACCATCCACTCAAAAACAAAACAAAATCAACATCTCTCTTACCATGATCCCTGCAGGTGGTCTGTGGATGGGGCTTTCTCAGAGCTCGGGTAGCTCCTGCTGTACACGGGAGACAGATAGGCCTGTGGAGGGGAAATGTCAGCCAGAAATTAGGGCAGGCTAAAATCTTACTTCATTATTGTTTGTACAGTATAAACATTTCTCATTTGGGCAACGAAAGCAACACACATGCAGCCTCCACTGTCAAACTGCACCCTTGAGTCATCTGCAATGGAAGTCAACAAACTATGGTTAACATGAATCATGGCTTAGTTTTAAGTCTGAAAGCAACCATTATGTGTGCTACCAACAGTCAGACCTGGGTTCTTTTCTGGAAACATTTAACAACAATCTCCACACATCAAAGACTTGAAGGGGAGAGAGGGAATAGCCTACAAGCCAGGCAGTGTCTTCTTTTCTGCTAGAAGTAATCTAAACTGCAGAAATAATCCAGTTTGACACCACTTTATTTGCCATGGCTCAATGCTATGGAATTCTGGGAATTCCTGAACACTTAATAGAATTACATCAGAACTGCACTATTGTGTTACTCCCCTTACTAAATTTTTAAAAATATAATGTAAAAAATGTATGTTGGAAAATAGAGAATGAAGATCCCCAGGGAATCCCTAAGGGAGGAGTAATGAAACTACTTCCACACTATGCCTACTTTGCTTCTCTTATCACAGCGAAGTCATACTAGATGTGGTTATTAAACCATAGCAGGGTAGGGGATGATTAATAAATTGATTTAAGTAGGAAAAGAGTCAGGTTCCAAATCTAACAGCAGGACAAGACAATAAGGCACTCGGAGAGACACAGTGTTGTGCGATAAGTTCCAGGCAAAGATGGGATCAATTGCAGTACAATTTTGTCATTGGATAAAATCCTCAGAGACAAAGGTGAGATTTCTCAGTTTTTGAGTAGAGTCAAAATTTAATGCTCTTTGCTGTTTTCTTCTTTCTTCCCTTTTCATCTCACCTTGCAACAGTAGAGGGTTTGACTTTCCTGGCAAGTTTCACCAAAGCAACATCGTAATCATAGAATTCAGGGATTCCATGATCTTTTAGCTTCCCAATCTGATACTGTGGATGGGAGAAGACATCAACCACATCAATCCGTGTTCTGCCTAAGGGAGAGGAAGGAAAAAATTAGAGGAGCTCCTCTGTAGACATCCATAGACATTATCAGACAGCTACAATGCTTATCTCAAAACACTGAGGTAGGCAGCCAGCAACATATAAACTTTGGTGATGTCTGCACGAACCAGAATATCCTGGCCCTGAAGCTATCCTGATGTCTCCCTGTTACCTTGGGCATTCTGTTGCAATGTGGAGCAGCTGTTCACACAAGTCCTGATGTGCCATCTATTGTCACTGTCACACGTCACTCACTCTGAGGTCAGAGCGAAGTGCCCAACTTCGCTCAAATGGCTATGCACCTTCTTCTGACATCAAGGTGAGCAATGCATGGCAGTGACAGCGTTGCTGGGCAGCTCAGTGAACGCATTGTAAACAGCCATCTGACATTGCAAAGGAGGGCTCTGGTTCTTTTGGGAAGATCTGGAGCAAAAGATGAGTTATTTTGCACTGTTTTAAGGGAGGGTATATGATGGTTACAGGGCTGAACTGGCTGGACGCCATCCAAACAGTTCACACCAGAACTGTGGACTGAGCCTTGCATCATCAGGACTGTGGGGATGGGCATAAGACTTTCTTTTTTGGCCTGTGCAGACAAGGCCTTGGTCTTGGTTCCACCACCGTTAATGATCACATATCATCCAACTGTCCCAATTTGTCAGGGACAGCATCGATTAACCATCTGTCATTCTACTTTTTCAGATGCTTTTAAAATGTCTCAGTTTCTCTCTCCTCACACTTTCCCCTCTGTCCTCAACATACTTGGAGTGTGGTGGAGTCTCCTTCCTTGGAGGCTGGATGGCCATCTGTTGGGAATGCTTTGATTGGGAGTTCCTGTATGGCAGGGGGTTGGACTGGATGGCCCTTGTGGTCTCTTCCAACTCTATGATTCTATGATTCTACTCCAGTTGGTGCAAATTAAATTCAATGTGCAAAATGAGTTTGCATTTAGTGAGAGGAGAGGAAAGGAAGGAGCAGAATCTTGCCTTTCCCAGTAGGCTCTGGCAAAAATAGACTGCTGCAGCCTCACCTAGCTTCTCTGTTCTTCCTCATTAATGTTTGTCATCTTGACCACACTCTGATATTGTCTGGCCCACATATACTAGTTTTTAATCTTTAAATATCAGAGGATATGAGGGATATTTGTTGATGGCACAAGAGAGAGACAGTTCAGCAGCTGCTCCCATGCTGTTGACCAAATGTATCTGAGGAAGGAGACTCAAGTCTATGAAAGCTCATGCTACCAACTTCTATCTTTCAGTTAATCTCAAAGGTGCTGCAAGATCCCTTTACATAGTGGTTTACAATATATCTTTGAATTCTACTGAACTGTTTTAAAGGACTGTTTTTAATATGATTGCTTGATTTTTTTTAAACTTTTCATTACAAGGCATTTAGCCTTGCTTTATTTTAATCTTTGTTGTAAGCTACCCTGGCAATCATATCAGGAGAGGAAAAGATAGGATATAAGTAAAGTAAAGTAAAGTAAAGTAAAGTAAAGTAAAGTAAAAAGTAAAATATTCTTGGACTTCTGCCTAAGTCAGAGGTGGACGAAGCACATTTTGTGGGCTATATACAGGCTTCAAGGCCCTTTTGTGGTCCCCTCAGTCTCCCCCATAACTTCTCAGACAATGGGCAGAAATGGTCTAAAAGTTTTTCCTACTTCTGGAGGTATGAAGGAGCAACAGTTTGTTTTTAAATAGGTCATAGCACAGGCCCAAATCCTGCCCACTTGAAAAGCCCAAAACCAAAACTGGAATTGGACATCCAGTCACTTTCAGTTTCAATTTCTTCCATCTTACTCCACATTTTTTTCCATTTTGAGACCTAGTTCTCTTTCACACTATACAATTATAGCAATTTGATACTACTTTGACTATCATGGCTCCATTATGTAGAATCCTGGGGTTTGTGAGGTATTTGGAATTGGGTGCCAGAGAGTTTTAGTGCTTCACCAAACTACAAATCCTAGGATTCCATAGGATGCAGCCAAAGCTGTGAAAGTAGTATGGAAGTACTATAATTGTGTAGTGTGGAAAAAGTACTGGTGTGACCTGTAGTGCGTGCTGGGGTAAAAAATTGACCAAAGTTGCCCATTTCTGATCTACATCATTAAGTACCACCAACTGGTTTATACTCATCTAGACGCTGTTAAAGGCACAAGAGAAAGCTAGACCAGTTTTATTTTTCCCGGCCAGTTGTCAGTCCCCCAGTTTCTTCTTTCTTTCTATCCTCACCCTGAAATATTTTGGCTTACCAATGTTGACAGTGATCTGATCTGCTGTGTCATCTATAGTGAAGCAGTGGGCTGCAGTCAGGATGTAGTATTCGGAAATGAGGGCTCCTCTACAGTGTTCATATACACCTCCCGTACGCTTTGATTTGGAAGAGAAAAGCAGTGTTTTCATGGGAATCATGGAACAATAGTTCACAAGTGCAATTCTATGCATGTTTACTTGGGAATACATGAATGTGCATAAGGTGGCCACTTCAGACACCTTGGAATAGGCAGCCATCTGTGTGTCTGACTGGGCTTTTGTGCCTTTAAAGGGCAGAAATGTTGGCAAAAATTTGAAACGTGATTTTTCCCTCTCTCAGCAGATAGAATCAATAACTTGATCTGTTTACTTTCTGCCAGATGTTAAAGGCACAGAAGATCTGGCTCCTAAAAATGTGTTAAATTCTAGCAACTTGGCTTGCTGAATATTATTGCTTCTTGGTTTCCTCTCTAGTTTCTGTAAGATAGGACAATCATGTAAGCTATCAGTCACAAAGCAATCAATACCTGGCCAATTTTAAATCAGCGTTTACAGAAATGTGTTCATAATCATAATACTTGGGCACCATGAGGGGATTAATTGTTAGACATCAACAATGTCTCTGCCCCTACCTAAGGACTGTGTAATCTATGTGATTCTGAGAAGAAAACAATGGGAATAGATGGGACCAGGAGAAGGTTAATCTAGATTGGTCATCTGGGCTGACTGCACTAGTTCATATTGCTTTTTGAAGGGAGACCAGAAGATGAAGCAAAGAGGGAGAGAAAGTTCACACAAAAGGAAGAAAACACTGGGAAGAATGGAATGGTGACCAGAGCTACATGAGAAGGATGGGAGATAAAGAGAGATAACACATGGTTCAAACATTGATCAGAACAGGGATTGTACTCAAGAAATCAGAAGAAGACTAGGCATGGGGAGGGCAGCTATGAAAGAACTAGAAAAGGCCCTAAAGAGCAAAGATATACAACTGAATACAAAAGTTAGAATTGTACAAGCTGTTGTTTTCCCTATTACCATGTATGGATGTGAGAGTAGTCCAGTCCACAAGTCTGCCATCTTTCTCTAAGCACAAATTATTACAGGAGTACCATGAATCAGCTCACTGAGATGTAATTAGTGACCAGGTAACATTGATAGAAACAATAAATATATTTTTAATAGAATATTTTAACCCTTATACAAGATGAATACAAATAAAGAATATGGCAATGTAATTATAACAGTATTAATTATCATATTGCTTATAATATAATTGCAACTACAATATAACTGTTGCACCCCTGAGTATACATGGAGAATGTGGTTATAGTTTATATACTCAGGAGTGCAAGAATTCCTTACTAGTTAGTGACATTGAATTATAATGGTTACTATGATGGTTTTTAGCATGACTTTTTATCATTATGCAATGCTACTGTTTATACAGAAATGAAACATAGGCGTTTATATAATTGATTTAATGGCTTTTTAAGGGGGGGGTATATTGTTCTTGCATTAGTTTTAATGTTGTTAACCACCCTGATTGGATTACCAAAGGGTGGTATATAAATAAACTTTATTATTGTTATTATTATTATTATTATTATTACACAGGGGAAATCCCGTGCAGAAACGGGGCTTTAAATTAAACAAAAGCGGGTGTTTTTTCAGACGACGTCACTGTTAAAAGGAGGTTAATCCGAACGGAAATTAGACAAAAGCTGCTTCTTTTTACTTTCGGAAGATCCCGAAAGTAAAAAGAAGCAGCGTTTGTCTAATTTCCGTTCGGATTAACCTCCTTTTAACAGCGCTTTCACTTTTCACACAGGGCAGAACGGGAGTAATCCCGTTCATTGAAAGCTTCTGCTTTTGCAGTTTTTTTTTTTTTAATTTAAAGCCCATTTCTGCACAGGGCTCCCCGTGTGATAAACTCCATACTTTCATTATGTTCTGAGAAAGTTGTTTTGAAAATGAAATAGTTCTGTAATTACCCAGGAAAAACTGTCTTTCTTGCTTTCTACATGATATATTGCACTATTCTACTGACCAGTTCTTCATCTCTGTTGCTGCTGGATGCTTCAACATGCTAACTGGTTGATGGATTGCTTGTAAAAATTCCATAATATCATATATGAGGAAGAGTGTAGCACAGTTATCAACAAGATCTAGATTTACACACATGGACCTTTCTTCTTTCATAGAAATGTGCACATACCATGGATACAAATGGCAATATGGATGTCAATATTGTTGTCAACAATATTATTGTTGCAGTGGTAATGTTGCATTTATATAGTCATAAATGTTATCACATTTTGTTAAATTATATTGTCATATTATTTATTTGCATTCATCTTGTATAAGAGTTAAAATATTTTATTATAAACATAGTCATTGTTTCTATCAACATTACATGGTTGCTAATTACATCTCTGTCTATTGCAGGGGTAGGCAGCCTTTCCCCTTTAAGGGCCGAGGGACTTCAGCTCCCAGAAGCCTCAGCCATGTTGGCCAATAGTCCCATGTTGGCCAATAGCTCCTGGGATTCTGGGAGCTGAAGTCCCTTGGCCCTTAAAGGGGAAAGGTTGCCTACCCCTGGTCTATTGTCTCATTCTGTGTTCGGTCATTTATTTTTTGCTGTGAAGGACACGTACAGAAGCTGGTTAGAAAACAGACAATGCAGTTCCTAAGCAGTTACAACTTGTTCCCTCTTTTTCCTGCCCCTTTGTAGAATCCAACCTCATGACCAAAAAAGCATTCTCTTTTATCTTTTGCTCCAAAGGTTCCAGTCTTACCCTGATGGTGATGGTGGTGTGCCAGGGATTCTTCTCTTGATCATCTGCTGTTTGGTGCTCCTTGGCCAAACCACACATGGACAAAGTCTCACTCTCATCTAGGAGCAGAAAGGCATATTTCAAAACGATTGAAATTTGGACTGTTTGGGGACAGAATCAGCTTGCAGCTCAGATGGTGTCAGCTGTTCACACTGAACCACCAGCCTGACTAGATATGGAAGGCAGCAAACACTTGTCAGCAGTGGAAGCAACAGCTGTCCCCCTCTCTACGGAAAAGACACTCAAGCCATCTCGGAGATTACTCTGCCCTGCTTTCTGGACCTTTGGAATTGGACCCTGACTACTCTTTTGCATGTCTCTCTGCCCTTGGTTTTGCCAGTGAGCACAATTGCAATTCAAATTCCCATTTTGTCATTTCAAAACCAAATGTCTTCTTATACTCTCTGGGCAGAGTCATCCCTTGGCTTCTTAACCTCTGGACTGCTAATTATCATGTGGCTTCTCTCCTCTCCCAATGAATTACCATATATATATATATATATATATATATACACACACACACACACACATATATATACATATACACAAAGACAACAGCCGTCTCCTGCTTTAATTTCTTCAAAATGGCACTCATACATAGGCTCCCTTTGAACCAACAGGTTCCTTATAACCACCAGAGCTATCAGCCTTTCCTCCATGTATCTACTGAAAATAATTTCAGGTAAAGCAAGGGAACAGTAAAGATCAAGAAGCCTAGGCAGCACTCTGTGAACATAGGCTGTGTCCCCTGGAAACTTCCCAGAATCCTTTGCAGTGTCTCTCATCTGAAAATTGGATGTGGGAAAGATCCCTGAAAGTAGGAGTTTGGAAACCTGCTCACAACCATATTTGTGAATTGATTCACAAAGACAAATTAGACTGCCGGTATTTTCTAGGAAAGAAATAAGTGAAAGTTCAGAAAGTAAAGCATGAAATCAGTGAAAATGTAGATTTTTATTACCGATCATCTCATCAAAAGCCTTCTGAAGGTCTTTGTAGTCTCTTAATTTGAAGGCGTGTCTCTCACCACTCTTTTGAGATGCGAACTTATTCACATTTTCCATGACAACTGTGCTCCCGACAGCAAAGACATAAACATCTATATGCAAGTGTGGATGGAAACATGGGTGAGAAGAGAAATTCTAAAGATTCCTAGCAAAAAGAACAAAAGGACAGAAGTAATACAGACTGGATAAAGGGGGAGTTAATTCATATTGTACTGCTGCAATAAGACCTCTTTACATGGCACAAAAGTTTTTCCACTGTTCAATAGCTGCATAAAGAAATACAATAATTTCAAGTGACAACAATCAGCATGGAGTTAAACTGTTTTTAATAATAGTTATTTGTTGTTAACTGCTCTCGAGTCGATCTCCACCCATGGCGACCCTATGGATGAGACATCTCCAAGACCCTCTGTCCTCCCCTGCTCTGTTTAATTCCTGCAACCCCTTAATACCCATGACCTCCTTAATAGAGTCCATCCATCTGGCATGTGGCCTTCCTCTTTTCTTACTTCCCTCCACCTTTCTGAACATTATATTTTTCCCCAAAGAGTCTTCCCTTCTCATGATGTGTCCGAAGTATGACAGTCTCAGTTTGGTCATCTATAATACCAAACCTGTGGCTATGGAATTTATCCTCTTGATTGTCTAGCTGACTTTGCAGGGCCTAAATACCCTACAGGCACCAGATCTCATCTGATCTTAGAAGCTAAGCAGGGTCAGCCCTAGTTAATACTTGGATGGGGAACCACCAATGAATACTGGGTGCTACAAGCTATGTTTCAGAGGAAGGAACTGGCAAAAGCCACCTCTGAGCATTCCTTGCCTACAAAATCTCTATGAAGTTCATGGGATCACCATAAGTCAACAGGTGACTTGAAGACCATAACTTTCATAGATTCTGGTCTTCAGATAGTTCAAATATCTAGATCCCACACTCACATGCCCACAGCTGATTTCACTCCCATAAAACATCTAGATATTTAAACTATTTAAAAACCAGAATAGAATATAAGAGCTCAGATGTATCAAGCCAAAGGTCCATCTTGTCAAACATCTTGCTTTCTACAGTGATTAACAGGAAGGATCCAGCAAGGATGTCCAAACATAGGTGATGAGTGTAATAAGTATCCCACACTAATATTTCCACACCACTGACTAATATCTATGGTAGGGTGGGCAAAGTGCAGACTGTGGACCTCATGCAGGGTCCCCCAAGTGCAACCCCTGAGCCCCCCCAAATCCCTACACTAAAATGTCAAACAAAAGATTGGGCCTATTTTCAGGTAATTCCTTTTGCAAAAAACACCCCCAAAGTGTCCAAACCACAGTGGTTATGCCATAGCCCCCCTGCAAACCTCCTGAAGACACAAAACAAATCTAAAAAACTGGCCAAAATGGCAGCTGAAAGTGATGTTGTGTCACGTCAGGCACACAAAAACCAAGCTGGAGCCACCCACCTGATGGGCACAAGATGGAAAAAGTGTACGTATGCCCTGTGTGCAGTTGCCCACCCTGAGTCTATGGATACATAGGTTCCAAAGAGCCACCAGAAAGATCAGGGATCAGGAAAATTTCCTTTTTTGGACTATAGCTCCTAAAATCCCTCAGTCAGTATGGTCACCGATTGAAACTTTGCCATGCATCTATACCCAGACATGGGAGAGTTACAAGCGGAAGGGGAAAAATACAGGATGCTTCCTTATTATGAGTCAGTCCATCTAGCTCAATATTATCTACTCTGACTACTTTCCTGGGTGTCAGGGAGGATTCTTTCCTAGCCCTGACTGAAGACCCCTACTATTCCCTTTTGGCCCCTCATTCAAGTACTAAGTATGCCCACCCTCTTTTAGCTTCTAAGAAACGAAAAGATCTCTTGTATTCAAGATGGTCTGTTGTAGGCTGGATCCATAAAATTCCATGAATGAAGCAGACCAATTACACAGTTGTCTAGACATTTTTGTTTTCTTCTGCTGGATTGAATCAAACCCATATTTATCAGTTTAACTATGGTTTCTTATTGTAGTATTTTAATAGAATTTACATTTTATATTTATATATACAGTTGGCCCTCTGTATCAGCAGGGATTCAGTTCTGGACCCCCTGCAGATATTAAAAATCGTGAGATCTCAAGCCCCATTATTGTCAATGGATGCTGATGTGTGTGTGTTTGCATTAGTACATTTGTGTGCATGCACCGCCATTGACAATAAGGAGGTGGGGCCATCAGTGGATGGCTAGCCCGCTGATATGGAGGGCCAACTGAAATAGTTTGTCTTTACGTATACCATGCAATTGTATTACTTTATAATAGGCTAATATAACTTGTAGAAAGACAGGATGGTGTAGTGGTTTGAGTGTTGGACTATGACTCTAGAAACCAGGGTTCAAATTCCTGCTCAACCATGGAAACCCACTAAGTGACCTTTGGCAAGTCACACTCTCTCAGCCTCAGTAGAAGGCAATGACAAACCCCCTCTGAACAAATCTTGCCAAGAAACCCCTGTGATAGGCTCACATTAGGGTCCCTGTAAGCTGGAAACAGCTTGAAGGCAAACAAGAAGTACAATTTCTGACTATCAAGACCAGGGGTTCCCGGACTTTTTGATTCGGGGGCCGGTTCGCTGGCCCCCAGATCTTCCGGGGGGCCGGAGGCGCACGCGCGCATGCACCCAAGTAGTGCACATGTGTGTTCCAAAATGGCGCCCAGAGTAGTGCACATGCATGCGCAATGCCATGCGCATGCGCACGACTCCGGACGCCATTTTGGAAGACAATGGGCGCGAGCGGCGGCGGCACCACGGGCTGGTAGGAAGGTCTTAACGGGCCGGGGCCAGCCCACAGGCCGTAGTTTGGGGATCCCAGATCAAGACAGTTCAGTCCACAGAAACTAATGTATGTTCCTACAAACTACAGGATCAAACATACCCCTCTTTTCCTTTCCTTTTTATTAAAATCGCCATCACCACCACTACAGTAGGCAACTATAAGAATACATGTTTGGAGATTGGTAGATCACAAGTAGTTAGAGACTTCTCTGCGATCATTTGTAAATTACTCCATCTGTCTTTTGTCATTTCTTGCAACAAGGTGACCAGAAACTGATCAGATTCTCATGAACTTAGGAAGATAAAACAAAAACAGAGTGGCTTCAAGATAATACAAGGAAACTGTTTCCAAATGATAGCCTGGGTGTGGTGTTAACCCAGTATTTTCCTTCATGTCACTCAGCTAGCCAGCCAGCCAACTAGTCCACTGCATCACCGTATCTTATCTTACCCAAGTAGTCCTCCCGACGATTGGTGCGGTTACGTCCAATGTTGAGGAACTCCCTAATTTGGCGGATGACACGAACTGGATCACCACCCATGTTGTAGTCACCTATAGAAAAGGAATGAGAAAAAAGAAGGATGGAGAAGAACAGTGAGAGATTATTAATTCCTGTAGAATACAGGTGAGATTACAGGTCCTGTCCCTTAGGATTCTTCGGAGAGACAAGTCAACTTCTTCATGACACCACTGTTTGATGGCTTCCCAGATTTTGAACATCCCTACCCCTGCATTCTAAAAGGCTAAAATGCTTCTCTAAGGCACAGCTTGAACACTGTTACTAGTGCTATTATTATATCCTCCAATTGCCCCAATTTGTCAAGGACAGTCTCAATTAATACTTTGTCAAGCCAAGTGTCACCTATCATATGGACGTTATCACACGTGGGCCAGAAAGTGATAATAAAGTGGAAATGAGGCATTCTGAAAATAAACCTTGATTCCGCAAATGGCTTTCACACGTAATTACCATAATTGCAAAATTACAGTAAGTGCATTTAACGTTCACACACAAGTGAGAAAAGCCCGTAAATGTACTAGAAATGATCTTCTTGCACATGCGCAGATAGAGGAATGCTTGCCGTGGAACCATGGGAAAAGCAGGGAAATGCTCCCAAATGTGCATTTGCTTTTCACATTATGGTAAATGCGAAATTACTGTAATTTCACAAATGCATTTCCTCAAAACTACCAAATTTCAAAAGATCTCGGATAACACCAGTTTCTGTCCAGTTTCTGTCCAGTTTCTGTGCGACGTCGTGTGAAATCGTGAGGCACAAATCCAGTTTCTGTTTGGGATTTGTGTGGATTAACCAGCAGATTTCCCCCGTGTGACGTCCATATGTCTTTGCAGTTCATTCATTTCTGCCTAAGGGTAGTGTCTGTGTTATCTTTGTAATTATTAATCAATTTTAGGTTTTTTTTAGAGAAAGATCTCACCATCACTGAGGAGGACAATCACATGGCGGGTTTTCTGAACAACTGGAGCAGGATTTAAGCCGCTCCTCCTTTCTCGCTCTTCCTGATCGATCATCATTGTATAGACAGAATGTAGGCCTTTATTTATATTTGTTCCAGGCTTTTGCTTGTGTGCTGGAGAAGGAAGAAGAGAAGTTATCATATTCAGTAATCACAGCAGTCCTAGGAGGACATCAGTAAGGAAAAAAACCCAAACAAACCCAGGTTTCATCAGGCAAAGCTTGGAGAAGTTACTCGCCTGAGATTGCCTATGACAATGATCTTTGGATTTTTCATTATATCTGTACCTGTCTTCATTAAGCTAGTACCACCCTATAGAAATAAAGCAATTTGATAGCACTTTAACTTCCATAGCTCAGTGCTATGGAATTCTGGGATTTGAAGTTTTGTGAGATAATTAGAGGTAGAACCAGCATTCTGTAGTACTCTGAGCATTGGGCTATGATTCTGGGGATCAGGGTTTGATTCCCTGCTTGGCTATAGAAACCCACTGGGTGACCTTGAGCAAGTCACACACTCTCAGCCTCAGAAAACTCTGTGATAGGTTCACCTTAGAGTCGCCTTAAGTTGGAAACCACTTAAAGACACACAGCATATTTAGACTTCCCTGTGAGAGAGCTCTGTTGCCCCACCAAACTACAACTCTCAGAATTCCATAGCACTGAACCATGGAAGTCAAAGTGGCATCAAATTGCTTTATTTCTGTAGTGTAGCAGCAGCCTTAAATTGTCTGCTGCTTGCTCTTACCATCATCATAAGGAGTTTAGCTATTGACCAGATATTGGCACATCCCCAGAATCCAATCTCTTTGGGGAAGTGTGTGCCAATTGCCAAAGGAATGGACTAGCTCAGAGAACTGGTTTCTCTTGGAGAACTGGTTTTGCCTGGAGTGGTTGCCCATCATCCACAGCTCACCACCCTCAGTTCTCATTAAACACCTGCAGATAGACTATATGGTTTTCCCGAAGCATCATCATCATCATCATCATCATCATCATCATCATTTTTTACCCACCTCTCTCCATGGAGAGGCAAGAAACAGTAACATTTAACAAATACACAACCTCAGTTAAAAACCCATAAGTTAAAATGCACATCAATTTAAAAGGATGAATAAGGTGTAGATATATTAAAACAATCCACATTTAAAATGCATAATTTAAAATTCACAATTTAAAAATTATCTGGATAAACCTGCCAGAAGAGACTGCTTTTTTAATACTGTTTTAAATTTGGACAGTGACATCTACTGGTTTTAGTCTGCCATCTCACCTGCCCTGTTAAAACAACCATGGAGTTTATCACACGGGGGAAATCCCGTGAGGAAACGGGGCTTTAAATTAAACAAAACCCACAAAAGCATGTGTTTTTTCAGACGACGTCGCTGTTAAAAGGAGGTTAATCTGAACGGAAATTAGACAAAAACTGCTTCTTTTTACTTTCGGAATATCCCGAAAGTAAAAAGAAGCAGTTTTTGTCTAATTTCCGTTTGGATGAACCTCCGTTTAACTGTGCTGGAGTTTATCATACAGGGAAATCCCGTTGATAAATTGCTTCCACTTTTGCGGGTTTTTCCCAATTTAAAGCAGTGTTTCTGCACGGGGCTCCCCGTGTGATAAACTCCCATGAAAGTTCTTCTGTGTCTCGCTTCAAAAGACCCATATCCTTTGATCAAGGTTTGATTCCCTGCTTGGCTATAGAAACCCACTGGGTGACCTTGGGCAAGTCACACACTCTCAGCCCAGAAAACTGGGCAGGATTTGGAGATGAGACTGCCATGGTTGCCCTGCTGGTGCTCCTAGACCTCTCAGTGGCTTTCAACACAATCAATCATAACATCCTCTTGGATCACCTGGGTAGATTAGGAATCAGATGTTGCAGTGGTTTCGTTCCTTCCTCTTGGGCAGATCCCAGAGGCTGATGCTTGGGGACAGTTGCTCCGCAAAAAAAAGAGCTTAATTGTCCCCAATGCTGTTCAACATATATCTGAAGCCACTGAGAGAGATCATCCGGAGACATGGGGCAGAGTGTTATCACTAGGCTGATGACACCCAGATATACTTCTCCATGTCTCGGTCTTCAGCTTTGGCTTCAGATGGCATCTCTCCCCTTAATGACTGTCTCAAGGCAGTAATGGACTGCTTGAGGAAAACCAGATTGAGACTGAATCCAGATAAAATGGAGGTACTATCAGTAGCGGCCCTGAAACCAGGTATTGGGATACAACCTCCAGTCCTGGATGGGGTCACACTCTCTGCTAAGGACTGTGTTCACAGTCTGGTGGTGCTCCTGCATCCGTCGCTTCAGATGACTAATCAGGTAAATGCGATGGTCAGGAGCACCTGTTATCAGCTTCGGCTGATGCGCCAGCTGTGCCCTTTTCTGGAAACAAGGGACCTCGAAACTGTGGTACATGCGCTGGTAACCTCCTGTCTGGACTTCTATAATGCACTCTCCATGGGGCTACCCTCGTGCTTGGTTCGGAAACTTCAGTTAGTACAGAACATGGCAGCCAGATTGGTCTCGGGTACATCAAGGAGAGACCATATAACACCTGTATTAAAGTCTCTTCACTGGCTGCCTATTAGTTGCTGGGCCCAGTATAAGGTGTTGGTTATTACCTTTAAAGCCCTACATGGCTTGGGTCCAACCTATCTTCGGGACCACCTCCTCCCATACAATCCACCTTGCGCACTGGTCTCCAGGGAGGAACTTGCTGCAGCCGATAAGAATCTACTACCTCCCAGAGGACCTTCTCGGCAACCGCTCCCAAATTATGGAACGAACTGCAAGACGAGATCCATCAGATTATGACCTTAAGCAGCTTTAAAATAGCTGTTAAGACGGATCTCTTCCGGCAGGCCTTTCCTGACTAGATTTCCCAGCCTCAGGAGTTAGCTCATCTTCTCTTCTCCAACTTCTGCTGTAGTCGCTGCTGTTGTCTGTTATTGTTTGCTCTGGTGAGATTATTTTAAATATGTTTTAATGTATATTTTTGTTTAATACTTTTTTAAGGGGCGGGTGGGTTTCAGTATTTTTGACTGTGTTTATATTGTATTGTAACACATTTGTATGGTAATTTTAATGCTGTAAGCCGCCCCGATTGCTCTGCAGAGGGGTGAGATATAAATAAATAAATAAATATATTATTATTATTATTATTATTATTATTATTATTATTATCATTATCATTATTGACTCTAATGGAGATTCTTTCTTTGCAGTGAAAGTACTTGCTATTTCTTACACTTTGCATACTCCTATCATCCCCAGTCTTCAGTTAAGGTGAAGTGCATTAACTAACAGCTAACAACCATGTTAGTCAGATATTGCCAGGAAATGGGTTAGGAAGTCCTGAGGTATTATAGCTAGCACGGTTCCTTGTGTACACCAAGCCTACCTTTTGTTATACAGTTGGACATTCATATCTGTGGAGGTTCTGTTCTGGACCCATCCGTGGATGCCCAAAACTGTGGGACCTCAACTCTCGTTGTTTTTAATGGCAGTGGGCAGGGGCGCAGGCCCGTCCGTGGATGTTCAAATCCACAAATGGTAGAAGTTGGGATGGGCAGACAACATTTCACAATGGGAGAGGGAATCGTATTGCTGTTCCTTCATTTTATTTTTACAGATATGCCTCTGACTGCTCTGCCACTCTGCAACATTTGTGTGGTTAAAACAGTTTCAGAAAAAGACACTAAATTTGGATTCATCCAACATGTGTGAAACCAGCGGTCACTTCTGGGACATTCCAGCCTGACTGCAAAAGAGACGTATGCAACACTCAAGTTCTGACCAGTGGAAAGTGACAGACCTCATGCTTCTCACAGAAAAGGCTCCCTGCTCTGAATCAAAAAGTAACTTGGTGGGAAATGGTGGTTGTATCTGACACCTTACCAATTGCATAGCATCCAAACAGCTTCAAGTAGATCCACTGTTTGTGTCACCTCTAGAATCACTAGGGAGGGGGTGCGGCCCACACTAGGTGACACACTAAATTGGGGGACAAGACCATTCTCCCTAAACATCTGCCTTTTGGCACAAATGGGCCATGGCATTTGCCTGTGCCTCTTTAAAGCCCTGAAGAGATGGTGTTAAACCCTATGAGTTGTCATAAGTAAAAAATGACTTGAAGGCATACAACAACAAACAAAAATTGCCATTACATTCAGTGATATATCAGAAGTACACTTTATAAGCAGCATTAGTACAAAAAACATTACTCAGGATTCTCTATGACAGGGACTGGCAACTTACGGCCCGGGGGCCGGTTAAGGCCCCAGGCCCCGGACTTACCGGCCCAGGCCGTAGGTTGCTGCTGTCGTCACCACCCTGCACCGCCGCCGCCGCCGCTTGCCACCATCGGGGCGCGTTTTTGGCTGCACTTGCTGCTGCCGCCATTTTGGAAGACAACAAGGCGGCCGCGATGCATTTGCGCATGCGCAGTACTCTTGCGCATGCACAAACACGTCGCGGCCGCAATTTGGACTTCCAAAATGGCAGCTGCGACATGCGCCGCGGCTGCGGCGTGCGCTACGGCGGTGGCCTCAGTAGTGGCTGCGGCGGCAGCGTGTGTGTGAGGTCGTGCGTGGCGGTGGAGGGTGCGCGCGCACACGCGCACCGCCATTCCCCCCCGGCCCAGCCGAGACCTGGGCGATGGGAGACCAGCCCAGGTCTCAAAAAGGTTGCCTGTCCCTGCTCTATGATGTAGTATGGGAGGAGGTCAATGAGGGGGGTTTGCCACCAACCCTATTGACCCTACTGCCTGCCTTCTTCAGTACCCAGCTTTCACAACACATATAGAAACTGGACCCATATAATAGCATGGATAATCCTGACTCTGGTATTCAGTGATATATTTTTTCACCTGGCAATCTTGTCTAGTTCTTTCCTAGCTGCCCTTCCAAGTCCTAGTCTTCTTTGCTGTACTACATTTGTTATTGTAGTGGTGCACAGATCTTCCTCCTGTCCAGCTTTCACTGTGCTACAGAGCTGAAAAATATGCCTCACCTCCATATTTGATGTCCTCCAACTTCTCAATCACCCAGGCTGCATCACTGCTCTCTTTGTCCGTGGTGCGCACAAGCTCTTTGGCTTCAGTGGCAAAGGTGACAATGCCGTACTTAGGTGAGATGTCATAGCTGGAGATCTACAAAAGGAAGCCAAGGACATGTTCAGAGGCACACTGTCTTTTTTATGGCAATGGACCCATCTTTTATCTGCTCAGATTAAAGATGTAGGGCAACTGTGAGAAGCCAGGAGGCCGGCGACATTATCTCTGAGAGACCTTGAGGGGCTTATATCCCAACCACACATCCCAACTGCAAACAAACAAACAAACAAACAAACTAACCTCCAATTTTTGCCCCCAATGCCTGTGAGTGCCCTCTAGGGACTATAGGTCAACGAATACTCAGAGGTGGTTTTGTCAGTTCCTTCCTCTAAAATGCAGTCTACAGCCCTGGTATTTGTTGGTTGTCTTCCATCCAAGTACTAACTAGGGCTGACCCCCTTAGCTTAGATTCTAAGATCAGATGGGATCTGGTGCCTTTAGAGTACATTCTGGGAGTATAGGGGTTCAGCACTTTAGATAACTCCTTTAAAGTTTAGACTACAACTCAGAGCAATTTCAGTGCCCCAGATAACATGGGACACATCAGTTACCACTATGTGGAACTCAAAACCTTTGTCTCTGAGACCCTGAGCTTGCCTCTAGACCAGACCTGCACAACTTAGCAGTAGGAAGGGACCAAAATTAAAGCTGAGCAGCGGAGAAGTGTTGCAAGTGTTCACCCCTCATCTTCATCCTCCACTGCCTAGCCTCCTCCTCAGGAGAAAACCTGGGGGTGGAGGAGCCTTGCTCAGTAAGCATTTACTCATCCGCCTCCTTCACTACCTGGCCTTCTCTTCGGGAGAAAGCCGAGCAGCAGAGGAGCCTTGCAGGGTGAATGTTTGCCCTTTTTCTTCCTCCTCCTCCACATGGCCCTCTCCTCAGGAGAAGGAGAGCAGCGGAGGAGCCTTGAAGTCATTCCATATCCTTGTGGACCACCAGAAATCCTTTGGTTGGCCGCATGCGGCCCTTGGGCCATATGTTGTGCAGGCCTGCTCTAGACTTCTAAAACTGATAGCACACATCCATGCTCACAATTTTGGGTGGCAGAACTCAATGCCTGGAATCTGACACCTGACACTGAAGCTTAATGCTTCCCTTGTCCAAACCTATTCTCTTTCTGTCTCACACACAGAGAGACACACTCCACAGGTCCTCTGACCCCACCAAGACTGCATATAGTCTGCAGAATTAGTACAGTTTGACACCACTTTAACTGCCATGGCTTCATGCTATGGAATTCCAGGATTTGTAGTTTTGTGAGACATTTGGCCTTCTCTGTCAGAGGACTCTGGTGCCACAACAAACTACAAATCTCAGGATTTCATAGTGCCATGACAGTTTAGCAGTGTCAGTCTGCATTTATTCTGCAGTGTGGCAGCAGCCCAAGATACTAATAACTAGAATTCTTCATTCCAAGTGTTAGCAATCCTGCTCACGTCTTAACACAAGCCTCTCTGCACTGTTCTGGGAGGCCAAAAAGAGGCTCAGGGGAACTGTCCATACCTTCTCAATTAACTTGATGGCCACATTCTGAGCTTCCTTGAAGTGGTCCTTCTGAATGCTTCGTGAGGCATCAATGACAATGTAGATGTTCAGTGAGCCGTCCTTCTCAATCTTGATTTTACGCTTCTCTGTAGTGGCTATGGAAGTTAAAAAGACAGAGATGGGGTAGGGGAGATTTCCCAGCTCCGTCCAGCCTCTACTTTTATTGTTGTTGTTGTGCATCTTCAAGTCATTTCCGACTTATGGTGATTCTAAGGAGAACCTATAATGGGGTTTTCTGGGGCTGAAAGAATGTGACTTGCCCAAGGTCACTCAGTGGGTTTCCATGGCCAAGAAGGGAACTGAATCCTGGTATCCAATGATCCCAGCAGATGGATAGATCTTTTGGTGATAGGGTGGCTTGGAGGTCTATCATTCATAGGCTCGCCATAAGTCAAAGTCAATTTGACAGCAGCCGTTCCTTAATTCCCCTAAATGATCTCCATGGAGTTGGTGGGACATTTCCACCAGGGGATGCCCTGGACCAGTTTAGATCCCTTTTTTGAGAAAAAAAGTGAACAGAAGCAAGCAACTCCCATTCACTTCTGGTGGTTAAAATAAATAAGACATCTCCTAAAATGACCCAGAAAGGTGCAAAAACCTGGTGAAAATGAGGGGCAAAATATATTGAGTGTGTGTGTGTGTGTGTGTGTGTGTAGGTGGGTGCACTGGGGAGGGTGCATCCCACCAAGATCTTTTGGGTGACCAACCAACACAGCCCCCTGGCCTTCCACAGTTGCCCACCCCTGCTCCAGGCCATCCCTCTTGTTGTAGGGAGGAAACAGGTAGGTAGGTATATGTAACACAGCTGGTGGCAGCTTATAAAAGGCACAGAGAGAGGGGAAATGTAGTATCTAGATTCTAGATGAAGGTATAGCTGAAACTGGAAGCATAGCCATGTGGCGTCTACTCAGGTTGCTATCAGTGGGATCTTCCACCTCGTAGGAGCAGTTTGTGGAGAGCTTGTTCCATTTATGCACGACTTATGCTTAGATACATGTAAGCAGCAATAGCAAAAACTCCACTATAAATACCCCCATTCCTTTAGCTATAATGTTTTTACTAACTCTAGTAGTCTTAACTTTTGAGGAAAGGAGCAGTGATTTTAAAAGCACACTCACAGATCAAGTTTCTAGTTTGCTCTCTTCTTTTATTAACTTTACTCTGGGCAAACTCATTAAATATTTAACGCACTCATTTAAAATATTTATATGCCAACCGCCATTTTAAAAATGCAACGCTGCCTTAAGAATTCATGATACAAAATTTAAACACAAATGCAAGAATCCATCGGAAGCATGAAAGATCCCACTAAAGAGAGTATTTAATTTAGTAAATGCTTAGTTAAATCAGAGATGGGAAAAGTTACTTTTCACCCTGACCAAACTGGCTGCTATAGCAGATTTTTTAAAACAAGCTCTGGGTTAAATTAATGTGTTTTTAAGAGGCACTGATACATCACCATGTTGGTACCTGTCCTCCAAGGAAGCAATTCTAAAGGGTGAACTATTATAAAGGCTCTTCTCATTCAGAAAAGTCCTAATTTTTTGACAGTTTAACTGACAGTGTAGTGTAATAGTCTGAGCATTGGACTATGACTGGAGACCAGGATTCGAATCCTCACTTGGCCATGGAAACCCACTAGGTGACCTTGGCCAAGTCATGCTCCCTTAGCCTCAGAAGGAGGTAAAGGAAAAACCCCTCTGAACAAAACTTGCAAGAAAACCCTGTGATAGGGTCACCATAAGTCGGAAATGTCTTGAATATGTACAACCTGTGACATATTAAGCCAATTGCAGTATACAACAGCTAAACTGTCTCTCCTTTCAGGACACCCAAAGGAGAGATTCCTTTGTATGAAGCCACGCCACTCATAAAAACTACTTACAAATATTTTTATCAGAATCGATGGATTCTGCCATTTCGGTAAGGGATGAAATGAACTTGGAGGAGACTTCTTCTGGGGTGTCAAAGCTGAATGGGCCTGGAAAGGAAAAGATGGAGGCAGAATTAGCAATGTGAGGATAATAATTTGTCATACTGCTTGGTGGATTTGGGGAGTTATAATGCAAAAGCATTATAGCCCCTTTGAGACTAAAAGAAAGAAGCTGGTAGCATGAGCTTGGATAGACTTTTGAGACGACTTCCTCAGTTGCAGGGAGTGGAGGGTCTAGGGAGCAGGCTGTGTGTAAGAATAGCAGTAGAAATGCAAAACTTGTGGGTATGGAAATGAGGTGACAAGTTCAGTTTAAACTAATTGGGGGGCAAAGCCAGGATATAGCCTAAAGCCCAGGTAGGTAAATAAGTTAACCACCTGGGTTATTTTCAATAGTGGTGGAAATATTGGAATTTAGTCTCGAGGATGGTACAAGGTCCCTTTGCATACTGATTTACCAGACATGGTTAGTTCTTTGAATCCTAGCAAAAACATTAACTTTGCCCAATTCTGCTACACTTTGCCCTAGACTAGAGAATTTATCACACAGGGAGTTTGCCGGGATTTAAACCAGGATTAAAAAGGCATTTTTCCAGCAAAGTCCTGAGATTTTCAGGCACATCATGATTACAGAGGATTTATCCTGGGAATAACGAGGGAATAACCAGCAACAAATCATTCATGGGATTTCCTCGTAAATTATTTGTTGCTGGTTATTCCCTGGTTATTCCTGGGATAAATCCTCTGTGATTACGATGTCATCTGAAAAATCTTCACTGTGATCTCAGGACTTTGCCAAAAAAATGCCTTTTTAATCCCGGCTTTTCCCGGCAAACTCCCCATGTGATAAAGTCCTAGGATATGGCCAGTTTTATCAGAAGCCTGACTTTTCTTTACCTGAGGACTGACAGACTCCTGATGCTGAAATAGTTAACCAGTTTGGATATCCCTGGACTCCAAGTTTATATGCTTCAATGGCCCCAGTTGGGTAGGGATAGTCCCAGTTAATCCAGTTTCTCTCTCCTCCTCCCACTTTCCTCCTGTGTCCTAGCTTATTTCACTTGCTGCAGACTAAAAAAGTGAAAAAGTAGTTTGCACTCAGTTGACTCAGCAATGGGGAGAGGAGAGGAGGGGGCAGAATCTTGCTCTTCCCAGGAAACTATGGCAAAAACAAACTGCTGCAGCATCTCCTTGCTTGTTTGTTCCTCCTCATTAACAACTTTTGCCATCTTCACCATACTCTGATGTTGTTTGGTCAAACATGTTCCAATTTTCATGTGTGAAATCTTGAAGTATGCAAGTTAGACACAGGTCTATATGAAAATGCCATATGCCAGGTGAGTAGGTTTGTCCCTCCAGTCCAGTACTGTATGGTTGACAGCAGGAATTCTTCAGGATCTCAGGTATTATTCATGCCATGCCAACATCAAACGCTTCCCCACCTGTCACTCAATTAAATTTGCTTACTTCGACATTCTGGTTCTGATCCACTCCACATTCTTGAATCTTGGCAAATCCGTTCTTTGGATCCCACAAGAGAGAGTCCTCTTTCACATGTGTAGCGGACCCGGTATTCTATCATGTATTTACTGCCATCTTTTCGGGCACCAATTGGGATACCAGGGTTGGGACAGTGGCCAGCTGTGTTGGAAAAAAGATGAAACAACGATGGAATTTCATTGTAAAGAGTATATTATAACAGTAAATAATTGGTGGTGTATGTATGTAAATCTGCCATTGCTTTTTTTAAAAGCCCCCCCCCCCCAAACTCCAACTATTGTCCATCCTTGTTATTTCATCCATCTAGGTTTACCACCCCATCACATTTAGGACACTGTGGTTCAATACTGACAAGCTAAACATCATCTATATTCTCTTAACTGATGAACGGCTGAGCTTTTGCAAATAAGTTAATATCTTGACTTGCAGAGGACATGGGCCATTGTGAGTTGTTCTGATTGATACATGGATTCAAGATCTTGGACTGGTTCAGTCTATCAATATTATTTTGCAGAGAAACAAAGCTCACTCATGTCTCATGCAGACCAGGGCGTCGGGGACGCCCTGGGACAGTGCGCCACAGGAGTGAGGCACTCGCACGGCGGCGCACCAGCGGCGTCCCTGAAAGGAGCGCCAAATGGGCGCTCCTTTCAGAAGTCAGGGAAAGTGTGCCCTAAACGCGTCGGGCGCACTTTCCCTGACTTTTCCGCCGCAGCGTGTGAGGATGCTGCGGCGGGAGGTTGCCCTGGGAGCGCCGGCCGTGCGGAGGGCCGGCAGCTCTGAGGGCAACCTCGGGAGTAGGAAGGGGCGCCACTCGTGCGGCTGCCCCTCCTCTTCCTTGTCTCGGAGGTGACCCAATTAGTCGTCTGCCGAGGCCCACAATTGTTCTTGCTTAATTCCATTTATTTATTTATTTTTGTTTCTCTAATAATAATAATAGTAAAATCAATTACAAAATCCAAACAATACAACAAGCATATAACCCCCCTTAAAAATACTATTCCACCTTTCTCTTGAATACATTATCTTGTTCTAGCAAAGCTGATGATGACTGAACATAGTGATAAATCAATAGACTTTATCACATGGGAGGCAAGCGTCCTCCTCCTGTGAATAAAGTGGCATTTAATCCCATCAATATCCCAAAAAAGCGGGATGATTTTCAGATGATGTCCCCTGACATCGCCATTATCGGGACATTATCCCGTGAATAAAGCAGCAAAATCACATTGCTTTCTATTCATGGGAAAATCCCATGAATAAAAAGCGGTGCGATTTTGCCGCTTTATTCACAGGATAATATCCCGAAAATGGCGACGTCAGGGGGGCATCATCTGAAAATCATCCTGCTCTTGCGGATATTGATGGGATTAAATGCCACTTTATTCATGGGAGGACAACACTTGCCTCCCGTGTGATAAAGTCCAGTGAATGAAATCAACAAATGGAAACAAAGAGAACTCCTATTGCCTACTTCCTTTCCAGAAAGAAAGAATTTGTAGAATACACTCACCTCCATCATCACATATTGTTGTCTCTCCACTCCACTTTCCATTTGGGAGGCAGGTGCGTGTCTGGGGCCCCCTCAACGTATATCCTCCATAGCACTCAAATGTCAGCTCCTGGCTTACATTGTATTGCAGCTGCTTTGGCTCATACATACCATTTTCAAACTCCACAGGCCTATGGCAGTAGATGGCTGGAATGAAGGGCAAACGTCAGAGAGTGAGAGGTCTAATGTTTAGCCGGCATGTTTTGTCAATCTCATAATATACCCCATAACACAGTCTGCCTCAAGTGCTCTCTAGTCACAATCAGTCTTGTCCTGTCATAAGAACAAAAGAAAAGCCCCAGTAGATCAGATCAAAGGCTTATCTAGTTTTAATTAAGGTATGTGTTTGAATCATTGTTTTAATGTAAAAATTGTTTAATTCTTTTTTTAAGGGGGGGGGCTGTGGGATTTGGATGGTATGTTAATATTGTATGATGTTTTTAAATTGTTGTGAGCCACCTCGATTGCATGACAGAGGGGCGGGATATAAATACAATTTATTATTATTATTATTATTATTATTATTATTATTATTATTATTATGCGTTGGCTAACCAGTTGCCCATTGAAAACCTCCAAGCTGGGCGTTCTGCAGCTCATAATTCCATATGGCTGAAGCATTTGTTAATTAATTTATAATTATCCATTTGTAACCACTTTTTAAAAATATGTGTTATCAGTGATTAACTGCATCCTTCTGGGATCCAGAACAAACTTGTACAAGTGCTGCTTGCTTGTTTCTATATACTAAAGCAACATGCATCCTATATGAATCCAGTCTCCCCTATCTGAAATGATTGAGACCAGAAGTATTTTGGAACTGGAATATTTGCATTATACATAATGAGATATCTTGGGGATGGGACCCATGTCTAAACATGAAGTTCTTTTATGTTTCATTTATACCTTATACACATAGCCTGAAGTTAATTTTATACACAACATTTTTAATAATGTTGTATATGAGACAAAGTTTGTGTACATGAACCATCAGAAAACAAAGATGTCACTGTCTTAATCATCCATTTAAAACATCTTGGTTTTGGGAGTATTTCAGATTTCAGAATTCCAGATATGGGAGACTCAACCTATTTCTTGTTGTTGTTAGCTGCCCTTAAGTCAATTTCAACTCATGGCAATCCTGTGGTTGAGATATCGCCAAGACCTCCTGTCCTCTATGTTTCCGCTCAGAGCCTGCATCCTCAGGCCCATGTCCTCTTTGATTTAGTCTATCCATCAAATATGTAGCCTTCCTCTCTTTCTGTTGTCTTCTGCCTTTCCTAGTATCTTTGTCTTCTCTAATTATTCATTTTTCCTCATGATGTGGCCAAAGTATGTCAGCCTCAATTTAGACAGCTTTCAGAGAGATTTCAGGCTTGATCTGTTCTAGAACCCAATTGTTTGTCTTCTTAGCTGTCCATGGTATTCTCAATACTCTTCTCCAGCACTACATCTCAAAGTTGATTTTCTTCTTATCAACTCAACCTGTACCATAATGCTTAACAAACATCCAAGGACAGGTAGAGTTCGAAATTATCACCTTGAATTTGGCTCACATTTATTTTGAACAATAATATAATAATAATAAAATTTATTTATACCCCGCCCTATGGTAGAACAACTGAATAAGGCAAACCCAACATGTTTTGTTAATTCATTTAGACAGTTCTGTTTGTCAATCACTCTAAGAAATATGCATTATTAGTGATTAACTGCATCCTTCTGGAAAACAGAAAAAAAAACTTGTCAGAAGTGGTATGTGTGGGTGTTAGTGTCCATCATAACTTATTGTAGACACAGCAGCTCCAGTTTTCACTAATTCATCCAATTCCCTTTTAAGGCCTTCGGAGTTAACAGCCATCCCTTGTCTTGCAACAGTGAACTCTACAGTTTATGGTCATGTAAAGAAGTTCTTTCTTTATACCTGCCCTCTCACTATTGAGATTGAGTGGATGATCCCAGGTTCCAATATTATGAAAAAAAAAGAGAGAGAGAGAGAGAGAGAGAGAGAGAGAGAGATCTTTCTATCCACTTTTCACACATCATGCATAATTTTATACACAAGCATGGTGATGTTATTACAACAAAGCACTTTGCTCTAGCATCTTCTTAAATCAAATTGGCTGCCCCTTTCAGCACTGCCATATCTTATTCTCATCATTATGAAGGTGTTTCAGGTCTGAGCATTATGGCTGCCAACATTTGCAAGCATGGAAGAGATTGGTTGAAATTCCCAATTCTCAAATAATAATTTCTGACATGCTAAAATAACAACAACCCTCTATCTACTATCAAAAGTAAAAGGGCACCAGAGCATGTGGCAAGTCTCAGCTGTCAGCAGTTATGTAGGATTGCCAACTTTCTTACTAGTTCCTTCTACTCTGTCTATCATTACTGCAGCTTGGTCTGCAGACACAGTATATGTGTGTGTCTTTGGGTACCTTGTCAACTTATGGTGATATCAACCAAGAGTTTCATAGGTTTTTTTTAAAGCAAGGAATACTCAGAGCTGGTTCGCCAGTTCCTTCTTCTGAAATACAGTCCACAGCATCTGACATACATTGGCGGTCTCCCATGCAAGTACTAGCCAGGATTGACCTTGCTTAGTTTCCAAGATTAGACGAGATCTGGTGCCTTTAGGCTCACTGTAGATATTATCAGGAGACTAAAGCTATGCAACAGTAAACTTCACCTACGGGTGAAATAGCACTGCCTGGATAACCTAAAGACACTAGATCCCATCTGATCTTGGAAACTAAGCAAGGTTAGGCCTGGTTAGTACTTGGATGGGAGACTGCCAAGCAATACGAGGCATGGTAGTCTATATATTTCAGAAGAAGAGATTCTGGAACTCTCTTCCCAGGGAGGCCAGAATGGTCCCCTCCTTGTTGTCCTTCCATCAGCAGGCTAAAACCTTTTTGTTCAGATAGGCTTTTAAAGCAGAAAATTAAAGAACAGGCAGGGGATGCTGTACTCTTTTAATTGCACTGTCTTTAAGCGCTTTTATATTTTTAATTGCATTTTATTCCTTTCATGTGTGGTGTATTTTAATACTTATTAGTTTAGTTCCATTTTTGTGCTCACTTTTTTCATGTTTTTAGATTTATTGTTCTTTTAAATTGTGAGTGACTTTGAGTCCCAATTTTGTGGTGAAAGCGGGATATAAATAAATGTCATCATCAACATTAGCATAATCAACATAAGCATCATCAACATGAGTGTGGGGTTGGGTAGCATAATTCCTTCAATCAATACAGTATGCCCTTGCCTTATGCGGGCTTGCCATCCGTGGATCTGAGCCTCCGCGGACGGCAAGCCCTGGCTTGTAAAATGGCCACATATGTATGTGCCAGCATGCATGGGAATGTGCATCATTGAAAACAATGGGACTTGAGGTCCTGCATTTTTCCCTATCCGTGGGGGTGAGTGGGTTCCAGAACAGATCCCCTGCAGATAGGAAGGACCCACTGTTTTATGCTGGGCTTAACTGCTGTAGGATTTTGACTGATGACAGTCTGGAGGGTTGGGGGATGACAAGAAACTGTGCCATCTACAGTTATAGGTTGTCTGGGAGCTGGGGAAGCCACAAAGATGGTCCAAGATTTATGGAATCGGATGGGTTGTTTCCTGAAACCATAGCTAATTGAAACACTGCTTCCAAGTTGCCATGAAATGCAGAATCTCTCTATTTAAAAGTCAATGTGTTTTTATGTGGGTTTTTTAGGCTGTGGGTTTTACACAGCTCGAAAAACCCACAAAAAACTATGGATGCTGGCCATGAAAGCCTTCGACTTCACACTCAGTATATTTTCTTTTCATACCTTGGCACTTGGCCTGGCGGACAGAGTTGCCTTTTGCATTTTTCAGGGGGCTCCATCTCCTGCCAGACTCACAAAACCGGAACTCTGTAGGGTATGGGTATTGTCCATCTGGGCAACTATATTGCAACAGTGAGCCATTTTCCAGCACAGTATAGTTGCCACCTAAAATCTCAGCTGTTTTAGGATCACAGGCACCATCAGTCGGATCTGAGGGAAAACATAGTGGAAAGTTTAAAAGCTTACAACCAGCAAAATGCAACCTAGTCATATTCATAGCCCAGGGATTATTCCTGGTGGACCGTACACAATCTTGTCACGTTAAGAACTTATGAGGGCCAGAGTCTATCTGAAAACCAGCAGCAGAACCTGCCATCAAGTTACTCTTTCCTTTATAACTACATAAAATGTGATTTCTGTCAAAACAGGTATCCATGAATAGCCAGCAGCTTAGCTGGTATAGGTATCTGGGCAATACCCAGCACTTTTGAACTACTCAGGGAAAAATGAAAAGTAGGTAAGCAAAATTAAGATTTATACAGGAAAACACAATTAAATTAAACACAATAAAAAGAAACTTGCAAAGTAATTGTAATGGACATCCCGAATAATTCCCAGATACCTTGTAGTAAACCCATCTGTCACAGGAGTAGGCAACCTGTCCCCTTTAAGGGCTGAGGGACTTCAGCTCCCAGAAGCCTCAGCCATGTTGGCCAATAGTCCCATGTTGGCCAATAGCTCCTGGGATTCTGGGAGCTGAAGTCCCTCGGCCCTTAAAGGGGACAAAGTGCCTACCTCTGTGTCAAAATGTCAATGATGGTTAATGACTTGGAGCTGAATAAAACATTTCCTTTATATGTGAAGAGTTTCTCTGGAACAGGTTGACATCACAACTGGTAAAGGGCTGTTTCTCAAATTCTTTTGAAATCTCAGACTAATCATGAAATTATCACACAACCTAAAGACTGCATGGAGGAATTAGTGAGTAGGTAAGAAAATATTATTTAAAAAGTTAGCCAGGTAATAATAATAATAATAATAATAATAACGACATTTATTTATAACACCCCTTTCACCAAAAGGCAGTACATCAGAACATATACAATCAAAAACGAATGATAAAACACAGCACTATTAGATGCTAAAATACTCAAATAATATACTGATATGCAAAAAACAAAATCTTCATTAGTTGCTACCCATCTCGGCCTTCTTAGGTACACTCAGCAACTTAATAAGGCAAATCAAAGAGGGAGTCTTCAACCCTTTACAAAAGCAGGTAAGATCCTCCTCCAGACAGAGGTGCAAAGAAAAACTGTTTCACAAATGTGGGGCCAGATCCTGAAAGGCTTGCAACCTTGACAGAGCTGTACGTGTTGGTGGAACCGCCAATAATAGATTTGTACAGAGGAGGAGCGCCATTGTCTTCCCCTGAAGTTGAGAGCATGTGACTTGCTCAAGGTCACCCAGTGGGTTTCATTGCCGAGCTGGGAATTGAACCCTGGTCTCCAGAGTCGTGGTGTAAAACTCACACCACTGTGCCACACTGGCTTCTCCAATGGCCATTACCAGGTGGATAATATCAGTGAGTGTAACAGAAATGGGGCACTGCAACAATATTTTGTAAAGACAGACAGTATTGAACAAGCTAGGGGACAAAGGTGGGAGAAGGATATTGCCTGAAACCAAGATAGGTAGACAGTCATATGAATGGTGGAAGGAGTTCATGGAATATAATATGACACTGGCTGGGAAGCAGAAAGGGGATCTGAGAGGGAAGTTAAATTACATTTGGATACTGACCAAGCTTCAAAATGTCACCTCACTTTCCCTAGCAATGACTCCTTGTGGTTGCACAACTCCTTATTCAGGCAGGCTTTTAATACATAAACACGGGATGGCTTTTACATGAGGTGTTTGTTATATGGGGTGTGTATTGTAGCTTTTAATGTATATATTTTACACTGTTTTTATTTGATATTTTACATTGTTTTTAAAACTTTTATTTTAAAGTCTTTTAAACTCTTTTTATTTGTGAGCAGCCTTGGGTCCCTTTCTGGAAGAAAAGTGACATGCAAATGAAATAAATAAATAATAAATAAATAAATACAGTTGGACCTCCATATCCGCGGGCTTGCCATCCACGAATCTGAACATTCAATGATGGCCAGCCCCATTGCCCCCAATGGCCGTGAGTGGCCACGGCCATGCTAGCAGGCACATTGCACTGCCATTAGGGACAATGGGACTTGTGATCCCACAGTTTTTTGTATCCGTGAGGGGTGGGGTGGTATGGAACTGATCCCCTGCAGATATGGAGATCTGACTGTAAATTGTGAGAGAACATGCATTCAACCAGCAGTGAGATGAGGCGGAAGAATGCCAGAGACCCAAAATAACGTGTGGGACTTTCCCACACCAGTTCCATCTCTTCCCAAAAGAAAGTTGGGGAAACAACTAATGAGGAACTTACCAGAATACAAAAGGGAAGAAACAGATGAGCTACGGTTTAAGTTAACACGGAAGTGAAAAGAGTGAAGAAAGCAAAATGCAATTTAAAGTTGAGTCTCTAAGCAACAAAACAAGAGTGGATAGAGAGGAACAATGGAGTTAGACAAAGGTGAGCATTCCAGATCTCTCAGGTTTCTTTCAAATTACAATTCTACGTCATGAGTGCAGGTCCTAGGCTCTGTCACGCCTCTGAAGTTGCCAGACTGCTGACTTAAAGCTGGTGTTTTGAAGATATAATATGGTTTTTCAGGATAGTTCTTTCTGACCATCTTTCTGTGTCTTGCCAAACTGGCTTTGATCTCTACAATGGTGCTTCTCAGGCTATCCAATGTGGGGGATCAGCAATATCCCTCTGCCCAGTGTACCCCAGTTCCCTAGTTGTGTCCTTAGTTACAACTGTTTCTTTCTTTCCTGGAAACTTGTGAGATTGGCAGCTGATGGCTCACAGATGAGCCACTATAGTCCATGTACCATCATCTTGTCATGGATTGCCACGCCTTGTTCCCAGGGCCCAAGTTCAGACTCTGATACAGATAGTGAAGCAGAAGAGCAGGGGGATGTGCCTGGTTCAGACTATGATACAGAAAGGCAAACAGAGGGACATGCCAGTGTTCAAGACAGACAGTGACACTCCCCAGCAGCCACAACACATGTGCATGGGCTTGATAATACCTACCATAATGGAACATAGATGAGAGAGGGAGAGTTTGAGATGCTCTGAGCAATTATATAGGAATCAGGCAACAGCTGAGAGGTTGCCGGTCCATAAATAATCTAGCAACTCCCTCGGGAGGTCGTTGCTGACAACTGACCATGGGGGGTGGGGGGTGGGGGAAGCAACACTCATGTCTCTTGATTCCTGGACCATGTTTCCAAAAGATCTTGGACCCTACATCATAAATTAACCACACTACCAGAGTCTCTCTTGGACTGACATCTTGGCATTCTTGCTGTACCCTACTAACTTGGACTGCTTGATCTCTGGCTGGTAAGCTTCTGTATACAACTGGAGTTGCTACTGTCTCATCTCTGATGGACTTTGCTTGGTGCCTGGTTGGTCTACAAGACAAGGACACCATTCAGTCTAACCTTGTCGTATGAAGAAGGTGAGATTGGTCAATAAGAGGGTATGCAGTCCTTTGAAACAGTGCCTTTTCTCCCTTCCTTAGCAGTTCTTGTGCTGCCACCAGCAGTGTGTCTACACTGCAAAAATAAAGCAGTTTGACACCACTTTAACTGCTACCTGGAAGAGGATTCCTTTGTGGAATAAAAAGCTTGGGGTCAGCTTTAATGGAAGCAGCCTGACAAATAAATACATCCACCAAGACTGCTGCAGAAATAAAGCAGTTTGATACTACTTTAATTTCCATAGCTCAGAACAGACGGTTCAAGTAGCTTGAACTTGCATTTTATGGAAGTGGATTGAAACCTCACTGTCTGCACCAGCCATTCCCAAGGTGGCCCAAATGTGTACGACCTGACCACACGGCGCAGCATCGTGCTGTCAAAACTGGCCTCTCCTGGGCTTAAAATGCTCTAGGAAGTCCCCTCCCTCCAAAAAAACATGAAAGAAATGTGTCCCTGCCTCCCACAGGGGCAATTTTTTGAGGTTTTCTAGAAGCAGATGCAGAGGAGGAAAACTCTATTAATGGGAGGGATGTGGGTATGGCCATCTTATTCCTAGTCTACTCATGACAGAGAGTGTTCTGAGTCTTGGGTGCAAATGAGAATATGCACACTAAATAAACAGAATATTTTTATTCATATACAGTCAGCTCTCCATACTCACAGATTTTTATCCATGGATTCAAGCATCCAGGGCTTGAAAATATTTGTAAAATATTTAAATTCCAAAAAGCAAACCTTGATTTTGTAATTTTATAAAAGGGATACCATTTAACTACCCCATTGTATTTCATAGGACTTGAGCATCCACAGATGTTGGTATCCATGACATGTACTGGAACCAAATCCCAGTGGATTCCGAGCACCCATTGTACTACACTGAGTGAGTGGGGGGCATGATATCTTTATGTAGATCATAGAATCATAGAGTTGGAAGAGACCCCAAGGGCCATCCAGTCAATCCCCTGCCATGCAGGAACTCAAAATCAAAGCATCCCCGACAGATGGCCATCTAACCTCTGTTTAAAGACCTCCAAAGAAGGAGACTCCATTACTCTCCGAGGGAGTGTGTTCCACTGTCGAACAGCCCTTACTGTCAGGAAGTTCCTCCTAATGTTGAGGTGGAATCTATTTTCCTGTAGTTTGCAATCCATTGTTCCGGGTCCTATTTTCTGCAGCAGCAGAAAACAAGCTTGCTCCATCCTCAATATGACATCCTTTCAAATACTTAAACAGGACTATCAATCACCTCTTAACCGTCTCTTCTCCAGGCTAAATATACTCAGTTCTCTAAGTCATTCCTCATAGGGCATGGTTTCCAGACCCTTCACCATTTTGGTTGACCTCCTCTGGACACGCTCCAGTTTTTCAACATCCTTTTTGAATTGTGGTGCCCAAAACTGAACACTGTATTCCAGGTGGGGCCTGATCAAAGCAGAATACAATGGCACTATTACTTCTCTTGATCTAGATCACGAGTAGGCAACCTTTTTGAGCTGGGGGGCAGGTTGCTGTCCCTCAGACAATTGGGGGGCCGAAGCACCAAAAATAAATAAATGAATAAATAAATAAATAAATAATTAAAATTTTTAATGCACACTCTTTCTGCCCCAGAAAAGCCATGGCAAAACCCCTGTGGAGATTTTGCCAAGAAAACCCCAAGAACAAGTAATAACAACAATAATCAATATCATCATGGCAGACAGCGGCGGCGGTGGCAGCAAGACCGCCCTGGGGCCAGTCCAAAGGCCTTGGGGGGCTGCATCCAGCCCCCAGGGCTTAGGTTGCCTACCCCGATCTAGATACTATATTTCCATTGATGCAACCTAAAATCTCATTGGCCTTTTTAGCTGCCACATCACACTGTTGACTCATGTTCAACTTGTGGTCTACTAGGACTCCTAGATCCCTTTCACATGTAGTCTCATTAACCCAGGTTTCCCCCATCTTATATTTATGCATTTCATTTTTTTGCCCTACGTGCAGTACCTTACATTTCTCCATGTTGAAATTCATTTTGTTAGCTTTCGCCCAGCTTTCTAATCTATTAAGATCATTTTGAATTTTCATCCTGTCCTCTGGGGTATTAGCTGTTCCTCCTAATTTGATGTCATCTGCACATCTGAGAAGCATGCCCAGCAATGGGGCACCAGCGCTCTCGATCAGAGAAAGCTAGATGTCTTATAAAAGTACAATTCCCGTAATTCTGTAGCATTAAGCCATGGCAGTTAAAGTGGTGCCAAACTGGATTATGTCTGCAGTGTGGATGCAGCCTAAGATGATCAAACTGAGGGTGTCGTACTTTGGCCATATCGTAAGAAGGAAAGTCTCATTAGAAAAGACAATAACGGTAGAAAAGGGGGAGGGTAGAGGCCGCATACTAGATGGAGAGACTCAATCAGGGGGATTATGGATCTGAAGTTAAAGGTCCTAAGCAGAGCAATGGAGGACAGGGGATCTTGGAGATGTCTCATCCATAGGTTTGCCATGAGTCAGAGTCAAGTCGAAGGCAGTTAACAACAACAAAGTGTAGGGTGACAACTCTGGCTGCTGCCATGCTGCAGAATTAATGCAGTTTGACACCGCTTTAATAAATAATAATAATAAAAAAAAATATTTTTATCTCGCTCCTCTGCATAACGCAACCGGGGCAGCTTGCAACATTAAAATATACATTCATATCCCATGACCCCCCCTTAAAATACTATTAAACAGTGACAATTAAAAACACAATTAAAATAATAACACAAATAAACAAATAACAATATTTAACTACCGTGGCTCCATCCTAGAATTTGTAGTTTGTTGGGGCACCAGAGCTTTCTGACAGAGATGGCTACATCTCTCACAAAACTACAAATCCCAGCATTTTATAGCATGGAGCCATGGCAGTTAAAGAGGTGAAAACAGCATTAATTGTGCAGTGCAGATGCAGCCTTAGCCTTCTCCTATGCGGAAGCACACCTTTGAATCAGTACTTCTAAGAAATCTGAATTTGTCTCTCTGTTGTCTATTGCATGGGTGCAAAAAACCCACATACAGAGGAACAAAGATGGTGCAATATTGACTTGTTCTCAAAACTGGGAAGTTCCCAAGCCATACAAAAGGCTCCAGTTTTATCAGTGACCCTGCAGTTGAGTGTACTTAGTATAATGGTTAATTTTAGTTTCTGCTTTCATTTCCTAAACTCATATATTCAAGAGAACTGAAAGTTTAACTCTCTGTTGAGATACTTTTCTTTTTCTGTCAGATAATCACAGAATAAATAAAAAAAATTGCAATAAAAACATATGCCACACACAAAAGGTAACCACTCATCATGCTTTCTTTAACTGTGCAAAGCCTCATACTAGTTCTTCCCTCTGAGATACCACCTTAAGATGCAGATGTAGGAGACTATTGTACTTGGTTATAAATTGGTTTATCTGAGCCGGCTTAAAATTAGAAGCAGGTGGCATTCTGATAGTATCAGATGCATTTAGCCATCGAAATCGCCGCGGCGATTTCGGTGGCTAAATGCATCTGATACTATCAGAATGCCACCTGCTTCTAATTTTAAGCCGGCTCAGGTAAACTGGTTTATAACCAAGTGCAATAATATTTGTAATTTCACATAACTGAATCATCCTCTATTTTAAAACATTATTACTCTCCAAGACCACATCTTCAAGCATTACAAAAATCTTAACCTGAAACAACTTTAATTCAGGAACTCACTGTCTGTGCAAAAAAGTACATCATGGTTGGGTCGCATACTCAGGGGACATCTACAGTGTGGAAATAATGCAGTTTGACACCGCATTAAGTGTTGTGGCTCCATCCCATGGAATCCTGGGATTTGAGGTTTTACAAGGTCTTTAGCATTCTCTATCAAAGACTTCTGGTGCCTCACAAAACTATAAATCCCAGGATTTTGTAGGATGGAGCCATGGCAGAAAAAGTGGTGTCAAACTGCATTATTTCTGCAGTGTAGATGCACCCTCATCCATAGGCTCGCCATGGGTCGAGATTGACTTGAGGGCAGTTAACAACAAAGATGCACCCTCAGTGCCTACACGTAAGTGATCCCATGTAGGGATCCCATGTAGGAATACTGTAACATCTCAAGTTTAACATTAGGAGTGAGATGACATGCAGATTTGAAAAGGCCTACTTTTTTCATTTTGCCACTCAAAAATTGTCACTGGTTGAGATCAAATTTCAGACTTTCATACTGAGCATGTTTTCCTTCCTAAGTTTCAAAATTAAAGCAATAAACACAAAAAATATTTGTTCATATGGGCATCATATATAACAGCAGATAAGTTATCAAGTACTTGAGACCGTTACACATCAACGATCCAACGATACAACTGCATGTCAGGTATCAAATCTGCTGGACATTAATAACATATAATCCATGCAATGCTTTCAAATACCAAAAGAATGTCAATCTTATAGCTCTCTACTCAGAAACAAAATTCACTCAGTTCAGTAGCATTCACTCTCAGGTAAGTATGTAAAGAGATCTTGTTGTACCTTTGAGACCAACTGGCAGCATGATCTCTTTACATACTGATTTTACAGACTAAAACGTCTATGTCTTTGAATTCGATCTCTCAGGTAAGTGTAACTCGAGAATACAGAATGTTAACATAACAGATACCAAACACTGGAGAAATCAGTATTCAGAAAACATCCCGCAAATACCAGCCATCAGAACAAATATCCTGAATGAATTATTCCAGCATTAGCTCACAGAAACACTTAGGATTTTTGTCCTAAAAGATTTTATGATTCAGGCGCTATGCACTGCTAAGGGGGAAGGTTGCAGGACTTCGATTGCGCTGCAGGAGCCTCTGTGTTATTCAATCAGCTCTCTATATCCACAGATTCTTTATCCATGGATTCAAGCATGCATGGATTGAAAATATTCCCCGAAATATAAATTCCCAAAAGCAAGCCTTGATTCCCCCCCCCCCCCCCATTTTGTATAAGGGGCACCATTTCACTATGCCACTGTATTTTAATAGGACTTGAGCATCCATGGATTTTGGTATCCATCCTGGAACCGAACCCCAAGAGACACCAAGGGGCCACTGTAATTTCTTACCTGTCCCAAATGCCAAAAGTGCAACAAGGATGTAGAAAACCTGGTGGAGTTGCGGCATCGCTAGTTCGACCTTCGGCTGCATTGCTGGTTCTCCTTGGCTTTTCACTGCAGGAGCCTTATGAAAGTTTTGGTCTTCCTCTTCAGCAGTTCATTGCTGGGTAACTCCACCCCAAGTGAAGCAGCTGAGTTTTGGGAAATGGCATAATCTATGAAGCAACTCCAGGGTGGGGTGAAAGCAAGTTGAATGTTGGCCTGCAGGTGGACAGAAGGCACCTTCAGGGGAGGAAATAGTAGGAGGGGGACCCAAATGCCTTGGAGGCAAGAAAGGGAGACAGTTACGCAGGGAAATCCCCCAGTGTAGACACATCAGAGTTTCAGAATGTACACATTTTGGAGGATTATCAGAGGATGGGAGGGTCACATCCTCAGCATTTTTGTGCGGGTGAGGGCTAAGCTCGGCCTCCACCTCCTCCTGTATTTGCTTTCTCTAATGATACAATATTTATTCAACTGAACTTCCTCATTTTGTTAGGCAATGGTGGGGAATGAAGTTCAGTTCATCAGAACCAGGTAACTGATCACTATCAAACCTCAGCCCTTTAGGGTTGCCAGGTAGACAGAAAGCACACACCCAACCTGTCTTGCATCGATTCTTCGGAAAAAGAGAATGCTGACATGCAAAGAGAAAAACGAGTGTGTCCAAAGGAGGGGGAATAAAATGGTGAAGGGTCTGGAAACCATGCCTTATGAGGAATGACTTAGAGAACTGGGTATGTTTAGCCTGGAGAAGAGACAGTTAAGAGGGGATATGATAGCCCTGTTTAAATATTTGAAGGGATGTCATATTGAGGAGGGAACTAGCTTGTTTTCTGCTGCTCCAGAGAATAGGACTCAGAACAACGGATGCAAGCTGCAGGAAAAGAGATTCCACCTCAACATTAGGAGGATCTTCCTGACGCTAAGAGCTGTTCGACAGTGGAAGACGCTCCCTTGGAGAGTGGTGGATTCTCCTCCAAACAGAGGCTGGATGGCCACCTGTCAGGGATGCTTTGATTTTGAGTTTCTGCATGGCAGGGGGTTGGACTGGATGGCCCTTGGGGTCTCTTCCAACTCTATGATTCTATGATTCTAAATGAACAGGCGTAGCTTTTGGGGGGCAAACCCCTTCTGAAGGAACTTGTCAAGAAAACCCCATGAAAGGTTCATCTTAGGGTTGCCATAAGTCAGAAATAACTTGAAGGCACACAACAAAAGCTGTGTGTGTGTGTGTGTGTGGCATTGAGTTAAATATGATGCATCCGTACTCCCTGCCGTACCTCAAAGTGCTGCTGGAACCAGAGCAAAGTCAAAAGCTGGCAACTGTATTTCTAGCCATCTCAATCATAACTGCCACAAGAGAAGTTAAAAATTTCCAAGATCCCAATGCATACTTGCTATTGTTGTTTGCCATCAAGTTGTGTCAGACCTATGGCGGCTCTAAGGTGACCCTATCATGCGGGTTTTCTTGGCAAGATTTATTCAGAGGGGTTTGCCTTTGCCTTCCTGTGAGGCTGAGAGTGTTGTGACTTGCCCAAGGACACCCACTGGGTTTTCATGGCTGAGCACAGATTCAAACCTTGTTCACAAGAGTAGCAGTTCAGTGCTCAAACCACTACATCATGCTGGCTCTCCCCAAATACATGTCAGAGTATCCACTTATTTCCAGAGCCTGGAAAAGGATTTTTGGGATTACAGTTCCCAGTCCCCACTAACTATACTGGATAGATGATGATAAGAGTTGTACAAAACAGTAACTTTTCTAAGTTCTGCATACCTCCTAGAAAAGTCACACATTTTTCATGGTAGCAATTGATATCTTATATATGCTGAATAGAGCCAGCATGGTATAGCGGTTTAAGTGTTGTACCAATGGCATACATCTACGGTGCTTAATAAATAAAGCTAAGAATAATAAGAATAATACCAGGACTCTGGCAGACCCAGGTTCAAATTCCCACTCAGTCAAGGAAACCCACTGTATAGCACCCCTGACTAAATCCAATGTTAGTGAGGATTATTGAAAATCAATGAAAGTTGAGTTAATTGTGACTCACAAGTCCCATCCATTCCATTTGATGTGCTCCAGGTAAGAAACAGCATGGTGCAGTGGCCTGAGACATGGACTAGCATTCTGGGAAATCAAGATTTAAATCCCCCACTCAGCCATGAAAAACCATGGGGTGACTTTGTGCAAGTCATACCCTTTCAGGACTTTATCACACCAGCTTTCTTTCTCACAACAACCACGTTAGTGAAGCAAATGGAACATACTGGTTTGAAAACATTCACTGTCACATTTTTTTGCAACTGGGTGAGTGTGCCTGCATTGGCAATCCATGGTCCTTTCTACATTGGATCCATAACCCTGCCTTCCATGCCTTCCTTTCAGTGCAGGCACACCTTTGCTGAGATTGTTTTTACTCAGTTCCTTTCAGGTTTTTAATGTTTGTTTTTGCTGTAATGATGCAAGCCACACACACACACACACACACACACACACAAAGACACCAAATAAAAATAACTTCAGAATAGCAAGGAGGAGAAGGAAGAGTCGGAGAATCTTTATGCCACATAACTGCCATCAATCATTACTGCCATAGAAGGAATCTGTTGTAAATGGGGAACTAATGGAATAGGAGTAATATTAGAAGCCTATTGATGGGTTTTCCCCATCAATGAAAAGGCGCACTTCAGAAACAAAGGAAATGCAAAACAGCAACTGAATAAACACAATATTGTGTGTTAAGTACTGGCCAAATATGCTAACAACTTGCTTTAATTCCAGTTTACTGCCTTGTGTGATAAAGTCCTCAATATACGTGGAAGGCAGGACGAACCTCACAAACCTATGATAGAGTGACTCCAAGTTGTAGTTGTTTAAAAGGCACATAACAGGAGTTTGAGCATTAGACTATGACACTGGAGACCAGGATTCAAACTCTGCTCAGCCATGGTAACCTACTGGGTGACTATGGGCATGTCACACACTCTCAGCCTCAAAGGAAGGCAATGGCAAATCCCCTCTGAAGTAAACCTGCCAAGAAAACTCTAAGTTTGCTTTCGTGTTGCCATTAATCGGAAACGACTTGAAGACACGTGGCAACAAACGATATGAATACAATGTCAGAAATGTAGTAAGATTTAAAAGATAACTGTTAGCACTTCTTTTTTTTTTAGTTTTCCTCAGACCTCACTCTTAAAAATCCTCCCCATGGCTTGCGTAATGTATTTATATCTGAATATTTAGATAACACCATGCATCTATGAACATGGGCTACTCCTATGAAAGCTCATGCTGTAATTAACTTGTCACATCGTTAAGATGTGACAGGACTCTTGGTTGCTTTCATTTAATATGAACCTGGTTGTTAGACTACACTGCTCCAGAAAATTTTAAGGCACCAACATCTAAAATAATGGCACCTCTATGGGACCAGGCTTAAAAATTGTTTCTACTAACCTGGAGTAAATGAAAATGCTTCTGTTTTTTTCCTCTGGATGAAAGCAAAATAATATTTAAAAATAGTATATTTTGTCAATTATAAGTCCAGTCGGCCCTCCATATCCACAATTTTTAAATCAACGGATTCAACCATCTACAGCAGGGGTAGGCAACCTTTTTGAGCCGGGGGCCGGGTTGCTGCCCCTCAGACAATTGGGGGCCTGAAGCACCATAAATAAATAAATAAATAATAAAAAATGTAAAAAAATTAAAAATTAAAATAATTTAAAAAAATATGCATGCACACTCTCTCAGCCCCAGAAAAGCCATGGCAAAACCCCTGTGGAGATTTTGCCAAGAAAACCCCAAGAACAAGTAATAACAACAATAATCAATATCATCATGGCGGGCGGCGGCAGCAGCGGCAGGACCGGCCTGGGGCCGGTCCAAAGGCCTTGGGGGCCGGTCCAAAGGCCTTAGGTTGCCTACCCCTGATCTACACCTTGAAAATATTCAAAAAAATATATAACGTCCAAAAAGCAAAGCTTGATTTTGCCATTTTGTATAAGGGACACCATTTTACTATGCCATTGTATACAATGAGACATGAACAAACTTCCACGGATTTTGGTATCCATGGGGGGGTCCTAGAACAAAACACCAGCAGATACCAAAAGCCCAGTGTATTATTTTCTTTCTTTTCCATCATTGTTACAATCTATTGTTCATTATTATTTTTTTAATTTATGATTCCTTGACTATATCAGAATCAGTAACAAGTCCCTTAAAGATTAAAAAAGGGCACAGAGACTTCATTGTTTCAGCCAACAGATGTGCCCTTCTTGTATTCCTTGCTTTGATAAGCCCCAAGTCCAAAGTACCTGTCATGTTTGAATAGTGAAAAAAAATTTCTCTTAAAACCCATGTTGTTTTTGAAGACACTCAAATAAATTTACTGGAAACTTACTTTCTTTGGCACATCAGAGATCAATGGGAAAAGATGGGAAAATATGACATAATGGTAGACTATTGTGGAATAGCCACTGCATGGCATTCAGGCTGCAGCTGCATTGCAGAATTAATGCAGTTTGATGCTGCTTTAACTGCCATGGCTCCATGCTATAGAAATCTGGGATTTGTAGTTTTAGTGGGAAATTTAGCCTTCTCTGTCAGAGAGGTCTGGTGCCACAACAAGCTATGAATCCCAGGCATTCATAGGATGGACCACAACAGATAAAATGGTGTCAAACTGATTTTTGGGATGTTAACCGGTTTTATAATATGTGGTGTGTGCCAGAATGCCATTGTCTCTGTTCAACCCTCTGTACATGGATTGGAGTTGGTGGGTATATTCCAATTCAGCTGTTTCTCTTTCCAACCTCCATTTGCAGTTGTTTTGTTCAAGGACCGCTGTCTTAAGGTCAGAGATGAAATGCCCAGGACAACCGAAGTGTTCTGCAACCATTTTTGTGTATTCCCATTCCTAATATCTGATTTATGCCCATTTAGCCTCTGGCACAGAGACTGGACTGTCTGCCCAAGGAAGAGCGATGAAGGGCATTGTTGGCAGAGGATGCTATGGATCATAGAATCATAGAATCATAGAGTTGGAAGAGACCTCAAGGGCCATCCAGTCCAATTCCATTCTGCTATGCAGGAACTCACAATCAAAGCATCCCCGACAGATGGCCATCCAGCCTCTGTTTAAAGACCTCCAAAGAAGAAGACTCCATCACTCTCCAAGGGAGCGTCTTCCACTGTCGAACAGCTCTTAGCGTCAGGAAGATCCTCCTAATGTTGAGGTGGAATCTCTTTTCCTGTAGTTTGCATCCATTGTTCTGAGTCCTATTCTCTGCAGCAGCAGAAAATAAGCTTTCTCCATCCTCAATATAACATCCCTTCAAATATTTAAACAGGGCTATCATATCCCCTCTTAACTGTCTCTTCTCCAGGCTAAACATACCCAGTTCCCTAAGTTGTTCCTCATAGGGCATGGTTTCCAGACCCTTCACCATTTTAGTTGCCCTCCTCTGGACACGCTCCAGTTTCTCAACATCCTTTTTGAATTGTGGTGCCCAGAACTGGACACAGTCTTCCAGGTGGGGCCTGACCAAAGCAGAATACAGTGGCACTATTACTTCCCTTGATCTAGATACTATACTTCTACTAATGCAGCCTAAAATTGCATTGGCCTTTTTAGTTGTCGCATCACACTGTTATAATACGTGTTATAATCACATTAGAAGGATGAGCAAGTGAAAGTGCCTCTAATATTGTGGATTATGTGATTCTCTCCTGTGGTGACAGCTCCCGAGCAGATGTGTGGGCAGAGTTGGCATCTGAGTTTGTGGCAAGTTCTTGTACCATCTCCCCATCGGTATTATATGTCCTCCTGTGAGTAAAGTAACTGTTTAAGATTGGGAAGCTGCCAAAATATATATATAGGTAAATATATATACATATATAATATAGGGGTTTTTTTTTTCTTTTCTTTTCTAGAGTGATATTACAAATAAGAAACAAGAATTATAGACAATATATACTAAAATTGTACGGGAACAACAATGAAACAATGTTAATGAGAAATCTGGTAGTTTGGGAAAAGGAAGACTATCTAAATATAAGAGAATATATAGGTGGTGAGAAAACTTTTTTTTAGATTTAATGTAGTGTGATTGTTAGTGTATGTTCAATTTTAAATGTCTTTTTTCCTTTTTTTCTTTTTTTGTTTGTTCTCTTCTTTTCTTTTTTTCTCTTTTGTTGTGTATTTTTTCTTCTTTTTTTTTTTTTTTACATGTGTATGTAAATGTTATTTGTAGATTGTATGTGTATTGTATTATGCTGTGTGGGTTTTTTTTGTACTTTTATAAATAAAATTAATATTTTAAAAATTAAAAATAAAATAAAAAAAATTGGGAAGTTGCCTGTAGGCAAGTAAAGACCTGCCACCAAGTGTCTTTGAGAGGGCAGCATTATTGTCCAAAATAGGTTGTAGTTCAGCAATGAATGAGATTTTTCTCCTTTTGAAAACATTATCCCAGATTGGACATATTCCTGGATTTAGCCCTGAACTGGTTTTCACCATGGCCAGAAATATATGGCTAGTTTGCATGTTTGCTTCCTTCTTGTTAATTGGAGATGTGTTTTGTTCTTACACGCAAGGATAAAGTACTGTCGTTTTCTCCGCACTGCAGGAGAAAAACAAATATTTTTGTGCAGTATTCCACCTGTAATTAACCAGATCAAAGTTTGGACAATTTTTCTGCACAGAAAAACATGGTGTGTTTTTTTGTCCAAACCACCCCACATGTCCTATGCAAAACCACAGCTGTTTCCTGCATGGAAAACAGTTTCCTATACAGAAAACATATCCTCTGTAATGTGTGTGTATGTGTGTGTGTGTAAACTCCCCCCCCCATGTTTCTTTGAGCACTTTCAGATTTCAAATAATGGGACAAGTCTTGCTGCTATATTATTATTAATCAATAGGGCTTGCCAACTATCAAGAAACTCATTTTTTGACCTTGCCCAATGAATAATAAGTAATATTCTTCCCACTCCTACACTTTCTTAACTTTTTTCTACATCCTTTTTTGTGCACCACTCTTGAATTACAGCCATTTTATCTGTTCTCTCTTTCCTCCATAAGAACCTGTACTTGATTACAAAACAGCATTTTGAAAGTTATTCTTATATATTTCACAAACATTAAACTGGGAAGAATGGACATGAATAGGCCTTCTGCCTTGCTAATTTCATTATTTTGCTTGTGAGCTCCAACACTATTTTTACATTTCCAGGCAGAACCAATATGTGGAGTCGAGTTCCTAACAACGCATTCTTTAAATATATTCTGTTTGGATTACTGTAATGTGGTGTGCATGTGACTTCCTTTGACAAATTTTTGCAAATTTCAGCTGTTCCAGAAAATTGTGCTCAGGCTGCTGACTGGCACATATACCATTCCCTTGTTACAACATCATCTGTCTTCAGGCGCTATTCAAGGTCCTAATTATGACTTATAAAATCCTGTATCACCAGGCACCACGCTATTTGAAAAACTGTGTTATATTAAAACAGGGGGGGAGGGGGTCTGTTGTATTGTATACATTTTTATGGGTATTGTGTATGTTTTATGGCTGTAAGCTGCCCTGATTGGATTTCCATAGGGCGGGATATAAATTATTATTATTATTATTATTATTATTATTATTATTATTATTATATTGCATTGTATTAACAAAGGTGGATTGGCTCTTCCAAATTTAAAATTATATTATTATTATTGTTGCTTTGAGTGGCTAAAAGACTGGTTTAACCTTAAAAAATGAAGATTGTTACAATTAGAAGGTGCAGACACCCTGTATGGGTGGCACACATACTTACTTTATGAAAAGACCAAGGTAAATAAAGTTTTTGAAAACCATTTTATAAGGAAAGCTTTAATAAAAACATGCCAAAAATTTAAACCAATGATTCATCAAAAACTCTCGATGTGGGTATCAATAAATGAAGCTTTCCACAAAAAGGATGAACTCAAAAAAGGAAAGTGGATAACATACTCTGAGCTTTTGAAAGCAGATGAAACAAGAAAAAAATTGAGTATAAAAATCCAGGATGAACTGACTAATGAGGGGTACTCTATTAATTGGTTTTTAAATAGACAACTCTGAGAAAGGTTTATCAAAAATACTAATAGATTTGGTTTTGAAACAAAAAAAAAAACTCAGTTTGACAATATAATAAAATCAGAGAAACCTCACAAAATTGCACAATTCTATAAATTCCTGTTGAATATTGAGATGCAGGATGAGAATATAACAATAGCTATGGTGGGCACAGGATCTACATCAAAATATCCCATTGGAACAATGGGACAAAACATAGAACAGGAGACTGAAATATATTGTAAGCTATGAGATGAAAGAGAACTATTATAAAATGCAAAATCAGTGGTATCTCACTCCCACCAAGTTAGCAAAGATATTTAAAGGCTTAAACAATCATTGTTGGAAACGTGCCAAAATTCCTGGCACAGTTTTCTATTTATGGTGGAATTGTAAACACGTAAAGAAATACTGGAAGCAAATTCATGCTTGGATTAAAAAAAATTAAATTGTAAAGAAACTATAGACCCAAAGTGGTATCTATTGGGAATGATAACAAATGAAAAATTAGAAAAGGATTTTGGAAAACTTTTATTTTACGTGATAATAACAGTGTATGTAGTATATGCCTCAAATTGGAAAAGTAATAAATTTATAAATTGTGAAAGTTGGCTAATAAAACTTATTGATTTTATGAAAATGGATAAACTCACTTATTTAATAAATGGGAAGACATGAGATAAATGCAAAAAGGGTTGGGAACCTTTGATTCAATTTTTACAAAATGAAGGGAAAGCAAAGTTTGTAGTGTAAAAAAATTATTGTTTAAAAAGATTTTTTATTTAGATCAAGCCACTTAGGTAGAGGATAAATCTGGAAAGTTATGAAATAAATAATTTCAATAAGAATAATTATTCATATTTTCATATTTTCCTGTAATGAGACTTTATATAGGTTTTGTGTATGATATTCAAAAGAAAGAATATAGATAGAAGTGGAAAGTTGGTTAATTCAAACAAAATGGAATTATCCCAAAATGACAAACAGAGTATATAATGAAGTTCAGGAAGGTCATCTATTTGTTAACGTTGTTATGTTGTTTAATAAGTTTTGTTATGTTAAGTGTTTGTTGTTACCTGGTTTCTTTGCATGTGTTTTCGTTTTCTGTTTGTGCACTTACAGTTTTAGTATTGGTGATATGTTCATAAATGTTTTTACTATTTGCTGTATTTTAACTCAATAAACATAGGCAAAAAATCAGACAGACCTTTTGCCCATTTCTTTGTTGCTGGATGAATTTTTAAATAATTGGTTACATGCTGTTCATTTACTTTTTTAATTTTAATTTTTAAAAAATTATTTTTCTTTATAATACATACAGGATAATAATACAACAAACAGTAATATTCTAAAAACTTAATTCAGTCTCATCCCTCCCTCTGCTTCCCAATCATCCATTTGTAAAAAACCCTCTTTCCTGTCAATCCTTTTATGTAAAAATTACCTCTATTTAATTTTCTATTTTCATTAATGTTATTCCTATCTTCCACTAGTCATTTATCCAAAATCTTACTTGATCTAATTATGGTTTGAATCTATTATTACTCTGACATATGTAGCTAATAAATGGTTTCCATACAGTCTCCATGTGAAAAAAAAAATCCATATAAAAAATATGGAGAATCTTTTGATACAGAGTTGGTTGTTAATTTCTTTTACTGTTATATATTTTATTTTTGTGATCTTTTTATTGTAATGTTTTAATTAACTTGCATTTTATTATTCAAAGGTGCCTTCCGAACCATTTCTGGTTGAAGGGTAGTAATAAACAAAGAAGAATCAAAAATAGAGTCTGATTTGTCTGTGGAGCAATGTCCATTAAAAACATTAAGATAAAACAGTGTACTACTGCCATATATATATTAGACAAGGAATAAAGAAAAAAAGAAAAATGAAGATCTCGGTATGAAGAGCATTGCTGTAGAATATATTGCCCCATTAAAAGCTACGAAGGCCAACATGGCAATTCAGCTTCTTCTAGACTGAAGAAAACCAACATCTGTAGAAACAACTCAGGGTTTCAACATGATAGACTCTGGAATCAGTTGGAGGTCATGGATGATCCTTCAAGTTGTGGATTTAAGTAACACATGCATACCATACACAACTAAGATACATTTTTATTAAGCATAATGGAGACTGATGTACTGACTGGGAGAAATGTTGGGTAACAGCAGATGTATGAGTTTGTGGTTTATTGCATAGGGATGAATCTCAGGGATTTGCCCAAATGTTTCCTCAGCCAGTCCTGTACACTGATAAGACCGATATAGAAATCTCGTGGTTTATGATTGCGAGGAGGGGAATCTCGCAAGGTCTCCTGTGTGTTCCGAATTTTCTTCTTCCTTTTACATGGGTCATAGGTACCCCAGCTGATCACACCCACCTGTCGGGAGAGAGAAGGGAGCTTGGTCAAGAATTAAATGGCAAAACTACAGTTCATGGGGATGAAAGGGATCAAATTAAATTGAAAGCAGGAACGCTGAAACATCTGTCTTTGCCAGGGCTGGCAGAAGTCGGGTTGGGATAAACTAAACTCTTTTCGGCCCTGCTATTTCATACCAGGCTCTACTTGAAGTTTGCATGTCATGTACTTCCTACATATTTCTGTCAGACTTGATCATGCTGACATTTTTGTCCACACTGGGGCCTGAAACTTCCAAAGAGGCATAGCCTCTGCCCCATCCAACAAATGTGTTGTGTCAGGGTGGACATGCAATGACTTGTATCACCCAGCTTTCATCCCTAAAATGGCCAGACAGCACAACTGGCATCAATGATGGGATTGTAGCCAGATACAAAAAGAGATCCCCTTACCTGAAAATGCCTTTCCCTCCTCTCTACAAATAGCGATCCTCCAGATTCTCCTACAAAAAGAGGTAGAATTAAAAGCTGACACAAGCAATCCCGAGATCTCTCCCCACTTCCACTTCAGAGCAAAAAAAGCTCAATTTTCTTAGTATTGGAAGAGATCCCAAGGACCATCCAGTCCAACAAAGCTTTTTAGACTTCATAAATCTAGCTAGTGCTTACTTTCTCATAAGGTGACCCCTCTCCCCAATGTCAAAGCAATCATCAAATCTAGGTATACTAAGAGGTGGAGAATGCCTAGATCTACAGACTTAACACCCTGACTTAATCTTGCTGATAACCATTTCAGTCTAGTATTGGAAAATCCAACTGTCTCACATATGACACACTCCTCACAATTCTTCTATCTTGAATCAGCCAAAGCACCCACAGTCATCAAGTTGGTTTCGGCAATTCATCTGAAATCACAACTTTGTTTCTAAAGAAGGTGGAAACCAAATGCTTAGCTAAGCAATACATTAAACCTATCCTCTATTTAGTTATTCATGCTGTAGAAAAAGAGTAGACATCCTAATTCAGTTGGTATCCTACCTGGAAGCAGCTGTGCATGGGACAGTAGCTGCCTCCATGGAGTGATCACCACATGAAGCCATTCATTTCATGTTACTTACACATCTTACTTTATAGTCTGCCTTTTCTCTCAATCCGGGACTCTTTTCTCCTTGACAGCTATGAAACACAAGCCTTCTCTTAACCCTCTTCAGATTTCCTTTGATGAATGAAACGCCCATAGCACTGACCAGGCACTTTATTCACAACAAGGACTAGAACTCACAACCACCTCTCTTTCCCCTTCCCATGCCTCCTCCACCTAATCAGGATACATTCACCCTTCTTTTGTAGGCAAAAGACCTTTGCAAGTGGTAGCCTCCATAGCATTATCATCCCCGCTGCATAGAAATCTGTCTGTTACCACTTCAGAGGCATCAGATACTTGAGAATATATCATGTCTTCTTGAACAGCTCCGGAAATACATGAGGGACGCTATAGGAAACGAAAGAATCACATATTTGATGGTCAGAGTGCTGCTTGGACCAGTTACCCAGCTTCACTACTTTGAAATACAGGAAAATATGGCACACAGTGAAATGAGACAATGGGCACAAATGGACTATGACTTGTTCTCCTACCTCAGGACAGATGGCAGTCTTATTTAAGGAACTCTGGATTAATTAATCGGGATTAAGACGCCACATTAAAACCATTAATTTGATTTTGTAATGATAAAATTCACGTTGGTATTTGAAGGAATCACTTAAGTTTAAATACTCTTGGCAGTCGTTTGTTAGGGATTTCCCTTCACTTTGACATTTGAATCTTTTGGGGCTCCATCAGAATTAAGATTCAACACTGCCATGCTGTCCAACATATTGGTCTCATTTGCATGTCATTTTAAGTTGCGGATCCTGGTTTAGTAAACTAAATAGGAACAACTGCATATTTGCACATCCAATCCATTTGCTCTTGTTTGGATAGATGCACAAATTAGGCATGTATAGCTTAATATAGAGAGACAGCATGTAGACTATGACCATGGAGGCCAGAGTTCGATTCCCTACTCACCCATGGAAATCCATTGGTGACCTTGGATGAGTCACACACATATTGCTCAAAAAAACTCTGTGATAGGTTTCCCTTAGGGTCACCATAAGTTGGAAATGACTTGGAGGAACAAAGCAACAACAACATGCTTAATGTAACAAGTTCAAATAGCACAGTAAGGTATCCATGCCTGTTTTATCTCCCCGGTTGTGTGAATGAACAAATAAAGTGTGTGTAAATGGGCTCCATGCATGAGCATGCCATTTGTTCACATTATGACGAAATAAACCAGGACTCCTTGCTTAAACTGGCATGCAAATTCAGAGTGTGTGTGTTCTACAATTTCACTAGTTCTCTATTTTTCTGAATACTATTTCACAGTGCTGTTTCCTGCATCTATTTCATTATTCAACTTCCTTTTCTAAACAGAGCAGGACTTTGCTAGCCTCCCTGCAACATCTGCTTAGAACAGAAAGAAAACCCATCATCAACATTTCCCTGCTAATAAACTCAAGGATGATGGCGATGATGATTTTATTCATTTATATCCCACTTTTCTCCCAACAATGGAACTCAAGGTGGCTAACAACATGTCTGAAGCAACACAAATTAAACACTATACAATAGTATTAATAAAAATATAAATATGAGATTTTTAAAAAATTAAACAATTTATAAAGTTAAAACATTAAACATTAAAACTATTAAAATGTATTAAAAGACCATTTACAAACTTCAAAAAAACACCGCCACACAGCATTAAAAGCTCAACTTTAGTCACTTGTAAAAGCCTGATGGCACAATTTTTTTTTTGACTTGCCAACAGAAGGAGAGCAAGGACAGAGCCATCCTCTCTAGGAAGGGATTTCCAGAGTCTGGGAGCAGCTTGTTCCTACCAAACAAGCCTAAGGACGTTATCACACGGGGGTCTAAAGCAGTCCCATCCCTGTGCCATCCCTGCGCCACCGCGGTTCCTTTTCCCTTGCGGTATAGAAAGCTGCATCATTCCAGCATCAGCAAAGTAATTCCCAAAAGAACCCGGCATTCAAAAGAACGGGGATGATGCCGGGTGATGCCGGAATGGTGCAGGGATGGCGCAGGGATAGATGGGGTTTCTCTGCGACGTCGTGTGGAAACACGGGACAAGGATCGGCGATGGTGCAGGGATGGCGCAGGGATGGGCGGGGTTTCTCTGCGACATCGTGTGGAAACACGGGAAAAAAAACCGCGGTGGCGCAGGGATGGCGCAGGGATGCAAAGCAAAGCAGCTTCATTTATATACCGCTTCATATCACGCTATGGGATGTCTAAGCGGTTTACAACTGTGAGCTGATTGCCCCCCAACAAGCTGGGTACTCATTTTAGCGACCTCGGAAGGATGCAGGCCTGAGTCAAGCCTCAGCCCTGGCTGGTATTGAACTCGCAACCTTGTGGTTTATGAGTGAGTGGCTGCAGTACAGGCGTTTAACCACTGTGCCACCAGGGCTGATATAATGGGACTGCTTTAGACCCCGTGTGATAATGTCCTAAGGGATGGGACTGCTTTAGACCCCATGTGATAACGTCCTAAGTGTGGCAGAGAGAAAGGCCTCTCCAATAATCTTAGCCCACTAATGGTCTCATAAAAGGATATACAATCCTTCAAATAAGCTGGACACAAGACATATAGGCTTCATAGATCAAAGCCAGTACTTTGAATTGTGCCCAGAAATAGACCAGCAGCTAGTGGAGCTGTTGCAACCATATGTACCTTCATCCTGATAATGATTAAAGTGGCCGCAACCCACAAAAACGTGCAATGTGCAAATGATTTTCACACACAATAATGTGTTAGAAGCTCATTACTAAAGCGGGAAAGAGAGTAGAACACACGTTTGGTTTTCACACCGATGTGTGAAAATCCCAATAATGGTTTGGGAATCACTTTTTTTGCACGTGCACACAGAAGAAGTAGCTGCATCACCAGAAATCACCCACAGAAATAAACAATTTTATTTACACAATTTTATTTATAAAAATATACTGTACTGTCCATCATTTTCCAATAAATGTTATCCAGCCTAAGGGGGGTTGCAGACTGCCAGAAATAGTGCAAATTGAGTCCATTTTTAGGGTTAGGTTTAGTGCTAGGGAATCATGGGAATTGTTTTTTCCCCCCCTGAGACATTGAGCCTTCTCTGTCAGAGAGCTCTGGTGCCACAATAAAATACAGTTCCCATGATTCCCTAACCCTAACCCTAACCCTAAAAGTGGACTCAATTTGCACTATTTCTGGCAGTCTGCAACCCCCCTAAGTAAAAGAACAAATAATAATAATAATAATAATAATAATAATAATTTCTTTATACCCCGTCTTTTGCAGAGCAGTCAAGGCAGCTTACAACTAAGATAAATTGAGTAAAATTACCCCAAGGTAAACAATAAAACAATGTTACAAATAACAATACCCCCCCCCCATTAAAATATATATTAAATCAGAAGTAGGCAACCTTTCCCCTTTAAGGGCCAAGGGACTTCAGCTCCCAGAAGCCTCAGCCATGTTGGCCAATAGTCCCCTGGGATTCTGGGAGCTGAAGTCCCTTGGCCCTTAAAGGGGAAAGGTTGCCTACCCCTGTATTAAATAGACAAAACATTACCCAAAGAAGTAGGAAAGGTAGAAAAACAGCATAAAAGACTGCATCCCTCTGGGCAACCAGTGTCCCTGCCTTCCCTCAGCAGCTGTTCCTTTAAGAGCCCCGGCTAATGGGGAAAGATGAGGGAGATGAGACATTCACACAGAGGGAGAAGCAAGCTTTTTCTCTGTGTCCCTGCCTTTGCCTCAGCAACTGTTCCTTTAAGAGCCCTGGCTACTCGCCCAAAAGAGCCATGGGAAATCTGACAACAAGTACAGAAACGGGGAGAATCCTGCACATGGCTTTCACACAGAGCAATTGCACAAAAAAAGGGATTTCTGAATGAAATGGAAATGAATTTATGGTATTTTCCTGAAAATGCCTATTTGCTAGTTCATGTCACTTTCCTGTTCCAAGCGGTCTGCGCACAACGTCGTGTGAAAACCATTTGTGCAATTGAGCCTAATACCTGGATAACCACAGGTTCTGACCTGTATAAACTTCCAGTTTTCCCCATGTGATAAACTCCTGAGCACTTTTCAAAGACAACCCAATGTAGAGCACATTACAGTAATCCAAGTGGTATGTAACCAAGGCATGTACCACTGTGACCAGATCTGACTTCTCCAGCAACGGGCGCAGTTGGCTCACTTGCTTTAACTGTGCAAAACACTCCTGGTCACCACCAAAACCTGGGCCTCCAGGCTCAAAGATGAATCCAGAAGTACCCCCAAACTATTACCTTGAGTTTTCAGCGGGAGTGTAACTCTATGTAACATGGACAGAATCCCTATTCTCAGATCTATCTTTTCATTGACCAGGAGTCCCTCTGCCTTTTCTGGATTAAGCTTTAGTTTATTTGCCCTCATCCAGTCCATTACAGCTGTCAGGCACCATTTTAGCACAGAAACAGCTTCCTTGGAAATAGGAAAGGATTGATAGAGTTGGGTATCATCCCCATACTGATCACATCCGAATCCAAAACTCCATGCAACCTCTCCCAGTGGATTCACATAGATGTTAAATAGCATAGGGGACAAGACCGAAACCTGCAAAACTCCACACCCAGGGAACCGAACAGTAATCCCTCAGAACCACCCTCTGAGAACACCACCTCCAGAAAAGAACAGAGCTAATGAAGGACAGTACCTCCAAGCCCCATCCCAGAGAGGTGGCCCAGAAGGATACCATAGTTGATGGTATCGAAATCCACTGAGAGGGCCAGCAGAACCAACAGGAATACACTTCCCCTGTCCAGTTCCCTGTGTAGGTCATCCACCAAGGTGACAAAAGCTGTCTCTGTCCCGTAACTAGGCCTAAAACCAGACTGACATGGACCTAGATAATCTATCTCATCCAAGAGCCCCTGGAGTTAAGAAGCCAGCACATTCTCCAGTACCTTGCCCAAAAATTTAAAGTTGGAGACTGGCTTATAGTTATCTAATATAGTAGGAACCAGGCAAGGTTTTTTTTTTTTTTTCAGAAGAAGTCTCACCACAGTCTCCTTCAGACATGTTGGGACCCTGCCTTATTGGAAGAGGCATTAAATACTTCCCTTACTCACTCAGCCAGTCCTCCTCTGGCCAGGAAGGGCAAGGCTCTAGTATACATGTGGTGGCTCTCACCTCTCCAAGGATCCTGTCCACATCCTCAGGCTGCACAAATTAAAAAGTGTCCATCAACACTGGGCAAGCAGGGGCCAAGGTTACATCCACTGGAACTGTATCAACTCTGGTGTCTAAGGGGGGGTGCAGACGGCGGCCTGGGCCGCCCTGGGAAGCGGAGGATTGGGGCCGAGGCTGCCCCATGCCTCAGCCCCAATCCTCCCTTCTGCCAGCCCAGAAAGGAGCGCTAAAATGCGGGTCCTTTCGGAGCCAGCAGAAGGTATACATCAAGAGCCAGCGTGCGCTCTTCTCTGCCTCTTCTGGTGCAGTGCATGAAGACGCTGCGCCAGGAGGATGCACCATGCATAATGGCGTGTGGCGTCAGGATGTCTTTGGGAGGTGTTGGGGTGGCCAGCATGTGGCTACCCCTCCCCTTCCCTACCTCCAACACGCTGCAAAGGGCCCGTCTGCAGAGGCCCTAAGTCAGAGTGAATCCAAGTTTTCCCTCTGAGTTTTCTGCCACTGTTGCTCTGATCTCCATCTGACTTACATCACTGCTGCCAGCTCCTTAGATTGCAAGAGTTTATGCCTCATTTGTGATTGCATCAACCAGTTATGTACAAGAATGTACAACACAATAAGCTAGGGAACCCCAGAAACCCTGGCTTATCAATTATAAGCAGAATGCTGGTGCATACAACTCAGTCACTTCTGCACACAGCAGGAATAGTTGAATAAATCAGAGGGCTCTGCTCTATTATTTATGGTGTCATTCAAAGGTAGGTGCAGCTGCTGCTCTGGCTTGTGAGAAGAAAACCAAGACAGAGCAGCAGCTACAACCAAGACCAGCATAAACCAGCAATCCATTCATATATGACAAGCCAGGGTTCCTGTGGTTTCTTGGCTTGTTGCGTCATCTGAGCCAGTTCAGAAAGCATACAGTAACAATTACTCTCACATAAACACCTCAAATGTTTATTACTCAGAACCTGATACAGAAGCAATAATAGGCTTACGCTTGTCTTTGTCTTGATTTGTACATTCATTCTTTTGTTGTCCAAGGAGATGAACTGAGCAGGCACCTTCTCAAAACTCATCAGCTCCAGTTCTACAAGGAAAAAGTTGTGATGGTGAGTCAACTGAATAGACCTTTTGAGGTTTTTGGCAAAGAGAAGAGGCTGAAAAAACACACACACCCAATTGGCTGGAATTCAAACAGGTGTTTAGGCTCACAGAAGGTATTTCTGTTCCTATCAAGAGGAAATCCTAATTTCCCTCTTTATATGGCTGACAAGTATCCCTTGTCATGACACATCAGAAGCTCTTAATTAAAAGTAAAGAGAGCTGTTGCACAATGCTGTTATGAGAGCTTCTGTTTCAGGAAAGAAGAGATCAAAGGCCCATTCACAAAAAACAATTATAGCACTATAATTCCATTTTAATTGCCATGACTGCATCCTATGAATTCCTGGGACTGGTAGTTTTGGGAGGCCCTTGAGACGCTCTCTGGCTAAAGACTGTAAATGCCCCATTAAAGTTAAAATCTCATAGGATGGAATCATGATAGTTAAAGTGGAATCAAAGCACTATCACTCTGTAGTGTGAAAGGGTTCCAAGTCCAATGGTCCATTCTGGCCCAGCAAACTAAATATTGTGAGATTTTAGATCTTGGTCAAAAGTTATATGCCTGATCTTTGCCCAAATTAGGTGACAGAATAGACTGATCCTATTCAGATAACAAGTGGGAACAGGACTGAGGGGGTCACATGCATATATATATATATATATATATATATCTTTTGCAAGCAGAGAAGGTGGGGCTAAAACCTTTGTTCTTCATATCCCTATTTTCTAATAGCACTGAGGGTTTTTTTTTTTTATGTGGGGAAGACTCCAGTTCTTGAGTTGCTCGTTTCTTGTCTGCCTAAATCATTTGCACAAAACTCTTCTATGATATAGAACAATCATGCTCTCCCGTTATCTTTCCCTCTCCCACAAGCTAAACTCTGCCCATTCCCATTAAATGAGACCGATATAGGGAAGAATAATACTAGGGAACTTGGAAAAGCAGAACCATGTGAGAAACATCTGGCTGCCACGTGGGAAGGATCAGGGAACGGAAGAGGAACAATTCTTGAGAAGTTTCCCCCCTATGTTTTAATACATGCATGCCTTATTTGACCCAGCATGCACAATATTCTAGTGAAACTGGGTTGGGTTGTTTGTTAGAGCAGGTGGAAGTAACCCAACAGTCAACATCCTGCAACATCCGTTTACTCTGAAGGGCTGCTTCCTCCTTGGTTCAGGGAAAGAAAGACTGTGTGTTGCGTTCCAAAGGTCTTCCGGGTGTGTGTGTGTGTCATTCACATGCCATTTTTCCCCCTGAGATGATGCAAATATGCGCAGCAATGCATATCAAGTCTGTTGTTCCCACTATTTGTGTGGCCATTCCGAATCTCTCCATGTCATGTTAACTCTGTTATTCGGTCTAAGGCTGCTGCTTCATTGAAGAATTAATGCAGCTTGACACCACATGAACTGTCATGGCTTCATTCTATGAAATCCTGGGATTTGCAGTTTGTTGTGGCATCAGAGCTCTCTCACAAAGAAAGTTAACTATCTCACAACACTACAAATCCCAGAATTCCATACCATTGAGCTATGGAAGTTGAAGCAGTGTCAAATTGCATTAATTCTTCAGTGTAGATGCAGCCTATATCACATCATTCAATTTACGACAGTAATAGGCAACAAGCAACCCACAGGCTTTTTGCAGCGTCCAAAGCAATTTTTGCCTGCATCTCTCTTTCGAATGACACCCCAATCCACCCCAAAGAAATGGGCTAGCAGCAGCAGCTGGTAGCGGGACCGACTCCATGTTTCTGTCACTACCACCACCACCTCCTCGCTGCCTCCCCTTCCTCTGCCTACCTTTCCCACTTGCCCTGGCAGCCTCTTCCGGGTCTGGAAGGGCTGATGCCCGGGGAGAAAAGGGAGGCAGAGAAAGGATAGGCATCCATGGCTGCTGAGGCCGGTCAGTGGGTAGAGAAGGAGATCCTTGTCTCACTTTCTGACAGTGACTTTGAACAAGTGTCTCTCCACCAGTGAGCCACATCTCACTTCATGCCTCTGAGGTTTGGGGAGATGTGGTGTCAACCCAATTAGTGTGTTACCTGGTATGGTCCACACACCCCTGCACCCTCCTAGTGACTCCCCTGATTGTAGCACCTTTGAGACTACCTGTGCAAAAGAAATTGTTGATCTACTTCCTCAGATGCAGACCAAGCAGCAGACCAAGTCTATGAAATCTTAATACTGTAAAATACTTCACAAAATAGAAAAGTCCATCCCATGCAATTTCTTCCAACTTTACATCAATGTGATAAACATCTGGAGAAAGATGTACTTCAGATGTTTCCCTTCAAGGTACTGGAAAGTAACATTTCCTTAGATTCATTGTTTTGGATAAAGTCAGATCAGAACTATGGCATTAGCCCCAGTCCCCCCAAAGCCCCTTTGTCCCTGCTTCCTTTTTGCAGGGTTTTTGGGACCTGGTTGACAAGTACAATAGAACAAAGTGGCAGAGCACGAAAACAGTAGAGCAGACTGTAGCATTTCAGACCACATGTAGGCTGCCATCTTTGCTTGCTCTCCTATGCAGAGCTTGGAAAGTTGCTTTTTTTAAAGCAATTCATTTTCTGTTACTCATTATATTGTTGCAATCCATTACCAGTGTGGACAAACACCTTGTTGCATGGCTTAATTGTGTTATTCCTTGTTTTTCCAAATAAATAAATAAATAAATCCGGGGTAGCTGGTTCAAAATGGGGCTTAACTTTTTGGTCTGCATGAATCCTTTCTGTATATAACATCCCAAACAAACAAGATGCAGACTGGAAGATTTGTGACTCCAGCAATATCACTTTTCTTTCCCTGCATGGTTTTTCTACATCTTCCCTGCATCTTCTAGATAGCCTAATAAACATATCACCAATGCATATTTTTGGTTTTGGTCCTTGTTTTTCCATTACTTTAAAAACATCAATTCCTCCCACCTCAGCATTGCTAAAGACACAAAACTCAAAAATGTCATATCATGTCAAAAATGTTCCTTAAAAGTAACTCCTAGAAGCAGCTCAAAAAAATTACCCAACAATCGTTTGATCACAATGACTTTGCTCCTACTGGCTTTGCTAGGTTTTGTTACCAACACCCTAAAACAGAACAATAACTCATTACAGGTAATTTTTTCCTGCAAACTATTTGACCACTTCAGGGCTAGTCTCTCTCATTCCTACCTCATTCTAAAGAAGAGATGGGCAAAGTACAACCCAATGTTGCATGTGCCCACCAGGACTATTTTGTGGGCTCCAGGGCCTTCCAGGATCAAATTTTCAATTTTATTGGGATGCTCCAAAATGCCCCAGAACAAAATCTAGGTGGTATGGAATGGAATTTGAACCAGATCTGGGAGATTATCATACTATCAGTTATAGCACAAACCAATTGGCATAGTTCTGGTTTGGCAACAGTCCTGACAGCATGACGCAGTGCACGAACTGCTGTTATCCTGTGTTAAAACCGCCATTTTTCATTCATGGGTAGAACTCATGAATGACTGCAATTATGTGATAATACCATGTCCAGTGACCAATGCGATCACTGAATGCACCATCATTGTGCGATCTCGCAATATCATCAGCATGAGACTTCACTGCTCCCTCTTCTAGTGAAGCCGCAAAATTATGTGTGTGCAGCTTTTTTAAAAAAGTCATAATCTCAAGAATGCGGTCAGTTCCTGCCACTCTTATCGTGAATACATCCCAGTTTTCAGGAAAAAATGTGATTGAATACACGAGTGCAGCGCTAAGGTAGCAGTTCCATTTATTTTGAGTTGCCAATGGTGATAATCTCCGCGGTATCTCCAGGAGTCCCCAGGATCAAAATGAAATTCTGCAAAAAACTTTCCCCCAAAAAGTTCTCACAATGCCCTCTAGAGGCACAGGAAGGCTCCAAAGCATGCCCTCCTGTTCCCAGAGAGTATTTGGGATTCATTTGTTTTTGCATGAGCAAGTATTATGGGGGTGCTGCCCTCCAAGGTCTCCTGGTGGCCTAACATGGTCCTCTAGTCTTCCACAGTTGCCTACTCTTGTTCTACAGGATGAATGAACCGGACCTGGAGCAGATTCAGCACAAGATTGACTACTGCACATCTTTCCTGGAGATAATCTGGTAGAGTGATGTACCACTTACCATGATCTTTGCAGGTTGTGGTCCCTGGATTCTTCTTCAGGGCTTTATTGGCACCTTCAGTGCAAGGGAGGCAAATTGGTCTGCAAAGAAGATTTAAGTCTGATGCTGGATTGGCATTTGTACTAATTGGAAGAAACACCATGTGGGGCAGGGGGTGGAGGAAAGAAAACAGTAGAGAGTAGTAGAAAAGTAGGGCCAGCAAAACCATAATTGTGAAAAATTGGGAGAAGGTGGAATTACACAAATAGTATTATGCAGAGAGCAGAATCCACTGTGTATATTTATAAAACCAGGAGTGAGGTGAGATCAGACTGCCAGAAATGATGCAGCTTGAGGCCACTTTAACTTCCTTGGCTCAATGCTAGGGAGTCATGGGAATTGTAGTTTTTTTCTGAGACACTGAGCCTTCTCTGTCAGAGAGCTCTGGTGCCATGATAAACTACAGTTCCCATGATTCCCTAGCACTGAGCCAAGGCAGTTAAAGTGGCCTCAAGCTGCATTATTTATGGCAGTCTGTAAAGGCCCTTACTCTGATAGTAAGAACTGTACTGTGCCTTCCCTTGTTGGACACAGAACCTCACCTCTGGGTTACACTACATAACTACGGGACTGGACAGACTGGCATGATATGTCGGCTTGGGGGCGGTGTGGGAGTGTGGCGTTTAGACAACACATGGCACTATGCCACCCCCAAGCTGGCGTCATGCCACCTGGCTGACCACCTGGTGGGCAACATTGCAGCATTTGCACATGCTGTGCCAAAGAAACACTGAAAAAATGCCACCACAGCAGCAAAGGCACCCTTTTCCCAGCGCAAAAAGGAGCAGCTTTCTTCTGCTCCTTTTTGCGCCGGGAAACAGCTGGGTTGGGAGCATGGCATGTGGTTGCTGCTGCCCCAACCTGGCAAGCAAAGGAGTGGTAGCAAGCCACTCCTTTGAGGCCATCTGTTTTGCCCCTATGTTAAATACTTAGCATGCAGCCAACATTGTATAGTGGTTTGAATGTTGTACTAGGACTTGGAAGACCAGGATTCGAATCTCCATTCAGCCATGGAAACCCAATGGGTAATCTTGGGCAAGTCACACTCTCTCACCCTCAAAGAAAAGCAATGGCAAATCTTCCCTGAAGATATCTTGCTAAGGAAATTATTACAGTGAGCCCTTGTATCAGTGGGGTGTGGTTCCAGGAACCCTCGTGGATACCAAAATCTGTGGATGATCAAGACCCATTATATACAAACAATAGGAAATTTATGTCCCTTATATAAAACATCAAAATCAAGGTTTGCTATCTGGAATATCAAAATGTCACAAAATTACAAAACCCAGGATTCCATAGGAAGGAGGAATGGCAACTGAAATGGTATCAAAGTGCTATGTGAAAGAGACTGTGGTTTCAGAGCAGTTTACTTTCTTGGTTTCTGTCACTATGGCCAGCCAAAAGAACCCCCTCTCTTATTCAGGGGATGGGGAATCTTTTGCCCTGTGGACATTCAAGACTACAGCTCCTACAAACCCTCACCATTGGCTGCACTGGTTGGGGTTACTAGATATTGAAGTCTTATATACAGTATGACTCTCATAGCCATACATTCCCAGACTTACTGCGGAAATGCAAAACCACAGATAATAGCAAACCCTATTGAAATGAATGGCTTCTGGAGAAAGTTGATCATAGAGTTGTGCTGGAGGACCAAGAAATCACCAGAGCGAACATCTCTATAGGCATTTCTAGGTCACCCAAGACAACTCTATAGTCAACATCTGCCAGGACCATACCATAGAATCTTGCTGACCTAAAAAAATGCCTAGAGAGAACAATTTTTTCCAGACACGAGTAAATGAAACTGTGGGGAACTGTAGATACAGGGCCCATACTGTATTTGAAGAGTCAATGGTGCTAGTACTTATCTCAATCCTGGACATGTTCTTAATTATTCTGAACTAGCAATGGGTTTAACTGTTTCTTCGGAGGAGACAATGGGGGGATGCATAGGGGCTAAAAGGGTTGTTTTGGGGTTGACCTGAAGGCATGGTCTTTAGATGACGCACGCCGAAAAATCACCCCCTACCTGCCTCTTCCTGTGAAAGTGCGCTCCAAAAAGGAGCCGCTTTTTTCCACTCCTTCGGTGAAGATGCGCACCTTCGCATGTGTGTATGTATGCAGAGACACTGATGCACCAGAAAACAGCCATATAAATGCACCATCGCACGTGTGGCAGAAATTGACTCGGCAATCCAGAGCATGCGCCCTATGATGCAAGCTTTAATTTAAAGCACCCTATGCTTTCAGGTGTGGATGCACTGGCGTAGGTATGCTTGAATATTAGAACCCTAACCCCAGGGAAGCAGAGGTCAGTGAATTCCTGCATGATATGTGGGTGTATGACAGAACCTGTGCAGGTGCACAGGGATGCCAAACTTTAGTCAGCTTTGTACACAGAGAGTGACAGACTGTATACTAGCTATGACAGGTCCTGTGCAGGTGCACGTGGATGTTTTCCTGCACAGATGCACAAGTGTGGAGAGTTGATCCTGCGCACGTGTGCCTGTGTTTGAGAACCAAAAAAATTAAAGCAGTTACTGCCAGCCTAAGCAGTTGCTCCATCTCCCTTTGCAGCGTCCTTGGGGGCTGGCAGTGTGGTTGCAGGGGCTTCGGGCCTAGTGTAAGAAGAAGAGACCTCCCTCCATCCCATCCAGTGTCATCTGAGGGAGAGACACTAGGCCCAGCACCATCGGGCCTGGAATAAGAAGAAGAGCCCTCCCTCCATCCCATCCAGTGTCATCTGAGGGAGAGACACTAGGCCCAGCACCATCGGGCCTAGTGTAAGAAGAAGAGCCCTCCCTCCATTCCATCCAGTGTCATCTGAGGGAGAGACACTAGGTCCAGCACCATCGGGCCTGGAATAAGAAGAAGAGCCCTCCCTCCATCCCATCCAGTGTCATCTGAGGGAGAGACACTAGGCCCAGCACCATCGGGCCTGGAATAAGAAGAAGAGCCCTCCCTCCATCCCATCCAGTGTCATCTGAGGGAGAGACACTAGGCCCAGCACCATCGGGCCTGGAATAAGAAGAAGAGCCCTCCCTCCATCCCATCCAGTGTCATCTGAGGGAGAGACACTAGGCCCAGCACCATCGGGCCTAGTGTAAGAAGAAGAGCCCTCCCTCCATTCCATCCAGTGTCATCTGAGGGAGAGACACTAGGCCCAGCACCATCGGGCCTGGAATAAGAAGAAGAGCCCTCCCTCCATCCCATCCAGTGTCATCTGAGGGACAGACACTAGGCCCAGCACCATCGGGCCTAGTGTAAGAAGAAGAGCCCTCCCTCCATTCCATCCAGTGTCATCTGAGGGAGAGACACTAGGCCCAGCACCATCGGGCCTGGAATAGGAAGAAGAGCCCTCCCTCCATCCCATCCAGTGTCATCTGAGGGAGAGACACTAGGCCCAGCACCATCGGGCCTAGTGTAAGAAGAAGAGCCCTCCCTCCATTCCATCCAGTGTCATCTGAGGGAGAGACACTAGGCCCAGCACCATCGGGCCTGGAATAAGAAGAAGAGCCCTCCCTCCATCCCATCCAGTGTCATCTGAGGGAGAGACACTAGGCCCAGCACCATCGGGCCTGGAATAAGAAGAAGAGCCCTCCCTCCATTACCATCTGATGTCATCTGGGGGAGAGACACTAGGCCAAGCACCACCCAGCCTAGAATAGGAAAGAGGGATGAGATTCGAATGTATCTGCTTTAATGTTTGTTTTGATGTTTTGAAATGCTGTACGCCGCCCCGATTGCCTAGCAGAGGGGCGGGATATAAATAAAAATTATTATTATTATTATTATTATTATTATTATTATTATTATTATTCAATACAGCCTCAGAAAAGCTGTATTGATTCCCCCCAGTGCAGCTGCTCCGTCCCCATTTAGAGCAACCTCAGGGCAGGGAGTGCGGTTGCTGCAGCTTAGGGAAAAGGCAACTTCAGGTCACCTTTTCCTGCCTGTCTGCATAGCCCCAATATTTCTAAATCTGCTTTGAACAAAATCAGCTTCCTTTCAGAGAGAAAGATCACTTTTGTACATTGAGGAACTTTGTCAGATTCACAATTTTCCCCAAAAAATACAGTTCCCACCAATAACAAAAAGATACCCAGTCTGCACCGGCCCAGGGCTGGAATTCACAGCTTGCAATGTCAGGTTTCAATTTTATTGGTTAAAAAACAAAACAAAAGATCTTGCATACCTTTTTGAGTGTCACATTTGAAGCAAGCCTATTTCAGCAAAGACTAAGCACTTTTAGAACAGGGGTGGTAAGAAGGGAGGCTGCAGTCCAATGACCAATTTCTGGTTAGTTATCTATTGCACAAAATGGCAACTAATGTCCTTTCAATTGTTCTTGGAGTGTAACTTCCATGCGTCCTTATCATTTGCTAGGGCTGATAGGAGCTAAATTTCAAAACCTGAAGTGCCATGCACATTCCTTCTGATCTAGTCCTTACTGGTTTCTGGGGTTTTTGCAAAGAACACTGGACCTTGGTCAGATCCAGCAATGCACTTCTTAGGTGCTTAAGGAAAAGTGTGTATGCTCAGAATCACATACTGCCTATTATGATTTAAGAAAGTTAAGGACATATGTGTGCTTTTTAAAATGCAGACTATTACAATAGGCCAACAGGATAAGCTGTGTTGCAACTTAAAAGACCTTCTTGGACCCAACACTCTGGGGGGATGCAGACCAGGGCGTTTGGAGCGCCCTGGTCCGGAGCGCCGCGGGGCTATGGCAGCCTCACCGCGGCGCCTCCCCGGCGACCCTGAAAGGAGCGCCAAAAAGGCACTCCTTTCATAAGTCGCAAAAAGAGCGCCCTAAAAGCGGCGGGCGCCCTTTTTGCGACTTATCCTCCACAGCACGTCCGGACGCTGTGGAGGGAGGTCGCCCTGAACGCGTCCGGCGTGTGGTGGCCCGGAAGCGCTCAGGGCGACCTCAGGAAGAGGAAGGGCCGCCGCGCGTGCGGTGGCTCCTCCTCTTCCGGGCCTCCAAGACGACTGTTTTAGTCGTCTGCTTAGGCCCTCTGTTGGATAATAACCCATTATCTCCAGCCAGCATCCCATTGAGAATGATGAGAGCCAACACATTTACAGGGTACCAGATTAGGGCAGGCTTCAACAGAGGATGGAAGTAGACACAACCATGTCACGTATTACTTTGCTCTTGTATGGTCTCCTTTCTCTCCTCAGCTACAATCCTTGTGGCTTTGCTATTATGGCCTGTGTTTATAAAGCAACAAGTGCTCACTCTTCTTTCATAAGGCAGAGCAAGCATTAAGTGACTGAAAGGACAAAAGAGAACAAGCTGTCTTATTTCTTCCTCCTTCCTCCTTCTTTTCTTTATTAACACTTACTTCTGGTTGTAGAATACATACAACTCTTCAATAAATACAGGCACTTTAGAACAAGTTATGTGCCCTTCAGATTGTTTCTGACTTATGGCAACCGTAACGCAAACTTATCATGGTTTTCTTGGCAAGATTTATTGAGAAGGGGTTTCTCATTGCCTTCCTCTGAGGCCGAGAGAGTGTGAGGTCACTCAGTGGGTTTCCATGATTGAATGAGGATTCCAATCCTGGTCTCCCAGAGTCCTAACACTAAAATCACTGCAACACATTTGCTGTAAACAATCCACAATTCACCTTAAATGCTATCTTGATATATTTTCTTTCCCAACCATAGGGACACCTTACCTGATCCTCCCACCAAATCGCACAGGATTCTCCAGTTCAAGTAGAGAGATATCATAGTCATAGAATTCCTGTATGCCTTGGGCCAACTTTGCCCGAACATTGTACAATTCATGGTCAATGCGTCTCTTTATTGGCAACCTCCTCTGTCCTCCTCCTGGGGAAGGAAGATACAAATATTCTCAGAATCCATTTCTGCTGCAAAATGTTCTATTGCTTTCACAAAGAGCTCAGTGAAACTGGTTTACATTTCCTACATTTCTGGAGTTAGGAAGTTTGCCTCACAACAGTTCTATATGGGAAGAAGTTACCTCTCAGACCTGAGATGTAAATCTTCACTTATTTCATTCTCAAATGCAAGAATTTAAAAGATTGCTCCCTGGTAGGCAAATTGCAAGTGCTCTTTGCACTTTATTTTGGAGGAATTTTTACAATAAAAATTGTTTGCACAAGAATGCTTTGTGCAAGAAATTACATTGAACTCACCACTATTTAATATACTTTGTTTGCATAGCAATGTTTTTGAACAACACCTTTTTGTGTGTAACCATGTTGTTTGTGAAAATGTTGAGGACAGGAAAATTTATGAGTCTACTCATGTCTACTCAAAGCATTAAACTGTTCAGTTTAGCACTAACATACTAACATTAAAGCAGGAATATAAATAACTAATTTGTGACTATTCTAAAAGTCACAAAAAAGATCTGTAACAAATTAAAGAAATGAGAAATAACTATTACTCAGAAAAAATGATTTTGGCATGGAATGAATCAAGTAATGAATGCCAAAATTGCAGTTGAAAATTTTAATAATTAGGGGAAACAAACTAAATTTTAACACAGTATTTCCAATCTCTGCTTCTTCTATGGTGCAACCATATGGCATAGACTCATAACAGAACACTTGATTTCGCTACACATGTCAAACTCATACTCATTGTCAGAATTGTCAGGTAATACAGCTGATGAGAACTAAAGATAAGCATTTTAAACCACCTTTCCCCAACTGTTGTGCCCTCCAGAAGTTCCATAATATAACATACCAGTAACTCCCATCATGCTTGGTCAGAACAGCCAAAGAGTGCCAAGTCAGAAAAGGCTGCAGCAGGGCTGACTAGTGGAGATCAGTGGATGTGGCCATAATATCTCGAGCTTAATCCCAGACCGCACACTAATCTTCAAATCATCTCAGGGATCTTATTTTCCAGCATCTTCTATTACAGACCTGTTAGGTCCCCTTAGACTGAGTGTTTATCCTGCCATACTCACAGGTGGCCCTAAGAGCAGGCTGATTCAATTTCAGGTCTTGTGTTAGATTAGCATCTTAAGAGGATATGGTACGACAGGTATGGGGACTTTTAAGATCTGTGGCCTAATCCAACCTTCCTGTGGACTGAACCTCAAGGTGCTCCAGATGACTACAAGTGATGCTCCATGACATCATTGTTAGGTAGTTTCCTAGATTTGGTATAGGTCTTCTCCCATTCTAAATGGTTGAAACATAACATTTAAGACTTACCCCCTTTGCAGACGGCGCAAAGCACCGTCTTCAATCCCAGGAAGGGGAGGGGCAGCTGGACGCTGGGCGCCCCAACCCCTTCCTGAGGATGTCATCGGAGCGCCCGTCATTGCACACGACGGGTGCTCCGATGACATCCTTCCAGCTCAGCGTCCAGACACGCTGAGCCAGAAGAGATGCCGAAGAGGCGCGCGCCGCCTCTTGTGGCGCCCTTTCCGCACCCTGAGTGGATTGGGGCCGAGACGGGCAGCCATGGGCAGCTTTGTGGGGTGGCCCATGGCTGCCCGTCTGCAGAGGCCCTTAGCTACTACAGGTTGAATCTCCCTCATCCAAAATGCTTGCGAGCAGAAGTGTGTTGAATTTCAGATTTAATTTATTTATTTATTTATTTATTATTTTGGTATTTTGGAATATTTGCAGAGAGAGAGAGTAATGAGATATCTTGGAGATGGGACCCAAATCTAAACATTAAATTAATTTATATTTCATATACACCTTATACACATAGGCTGAAGGTAATTTTATACACCATATTTTAATAATTTTGTGCACAAAATAAAGTTTGTGTACAATGAACCATCAGAAATCAAAGTCGTCACTATCTCTGCCACCCGTGTGGACAATTTTGGACTTTGAAATATTTCAGATTTCGGAATTCCAGTTAAGGGAGACTCAACCTGTAGTAGGAAAAGCTTCAAGCTAAAATGGGCTTGCATTTTTTGTTTCAACCATCTACCTCAGGTCCTGCCTATCACTGGACTATTGCCCCTAGTTGTTACTTTTGCATGGCTTCAAGTAACTTCCAACTTATAGTGACCCTAAAGCAAACCTATCATGGGGTATTCTTGTCAAAATTTGTTCAGATGGAGTTAGCTTTTGCCTTCCTCTGAGACTGAAAGAACATGACTTGCCCAAGGTCTCCCAGTGGATTTCTATGGTGGAGCAAGGATTTGAACCCTGGTCTCCAGAGTTATAGTTCATTGTTCAAACCACTACACCACGCTGGCTCTCATTGTCCCCTAAAAGTTCCCTGAAACTGAATTCATAGAACTGGACAGGAGCATGTTCTCCACCCTTACCCTAGGAAGAAGAGGCAAGGCAAAATATCTAAGCTGTCTAAGGAGCTTTGAGACAACAAAATTGCCCCATGTTTGCTGATTGTATTTTCTGATCCTAGTGTGTTATTGGGTGGAGGCTTTAGTTACCGATTTCCCAGTATCATTTTTCATGTTTCTAAAAAGCAATGTATACTGAAAGGAAAGAAGTCAGCAATTTAAAATAAAACCTCACTGCTAAGAGAAATGAATCTAACGAATTTAAGGATAATTCATCCGTAATCCTAACCCTCCAATGCCACTCTGAATAGGCAACAATAACAGACTGAACCTGTGAAAATAATAGTTTTATCTGCCATTGCAGCGACCTTCGTTGAATGAAACTGACATTTGCAGACTGGCCATGTAGTTCCGATACCCTACTGCAGGAATTGTGCAAATGTTTTGGGATGCAATCCCCAAGTTATTTTTGCCAGGAGCTGAATCTTTCAGATCGCCTGCCATGGTAAATAGGTTCTGATTTGCCTGCCATAGCTTTGCTTGCTTACAATGTATTGTAGAGTACTAATACTGGATAATGGGACATGTAGTTCTAAATTAATTGTTAAGGCTGTTGTTTACATTCCTCTGCTGGGTAAGGAGCAGATGAGGAAAGGGAGGTCAGGCAGTGTTGGAGATTTCAAGATGTTTCACAAGAACTGATGGTACGGGATGAAAGTAGCGGCATGTTCATGGGAAGAAGGGAGAAATTAGGGTTTTTTTAATGGGAGGATGGGGTGCCAGCCTGCACAAAAGTCTGAATGACTGTACTGGGAAAAGCTGTAACTAGAGATTTATTCTGCATTAAATTCACACATGGCTGATTTGCATAGAAAACAGCATATTTGGCACAGAAAACAGTATTTTCTGTGCAGGAATTAATAGTTCTGTGTTGAAATATTGCTTTCCATGCAGAAAATGCTTTTTTTTCTGTGCAAAACAACCAAGTGCAAATTTTGCATGGAATAAGTCTTGAATTGCAAACAGCCTTTAATAACTATGTGGTTTTCAAATACTTTCTTGTAACGGGGAAAAAATGCTGAAATTACTTATTGCTACCTTCAAAAAGAAACTGAAAAATTACATCTCTACTCTCTACCCTTCCTTCCATCCCAATTCATCCTCTCCAACATGTATGCTGTCCATTCACTTTTCCAATGCCATGGAATCTTTACCTGGATTGGAACAGGTGATCAAGCATTCTCTGAAGATGCCAGCCACAGATGCTGGCGAAACGTCAGAAAGAAACTCTTCTAGAACATGGCCACACAGCCCGAAAAACCCACAAAAACTATGATCAAGCATTGTTCGGGAATGAGGAAATGAATTAATGCACACCAAACTAAATTTAAACAGCTGTTTCCAAGCTCTGATGGGGACTGCCATTAGTCAACAAATTAACCTATCAAGCCTTCAAGGAAGTGCATTAACTATTTATTTAAAAACCAAAAGGCATACTGGGTAGGATGTAGGGTAGGGAGGTGGGGTTAAGGGGCAGTCAAGATGAGAACGCAATGGCAGAGGCAGGCCCAGTTGTGTGATTGCAAAGACAAGAGATAACGGCTGCTCTAAAACTGGTATGTTTCCTTTTAAAAAAATTGGCATGATTGCTGTGAGAATAGGTAATGTCCTGGGACTCAAAATGAATTAGATTAATAATAGCAGTGAGTTGGGGGGAGGTGAGAGAAGGGCCTCTCCTGTAGATCTCAAGGTCTGGGAAGGCTCATACAAGGAGATTGTGGGCTTCTACAGACAGGCCCTTTGGGCTGTCCTGGAGGCAGGGATGGGGAGGGGCAGCCACACGCCAGCTGCCTCAAACCCTCCCCGAAGACGTCCTGACACCGCGTGCCGTTATGCATGACATGCAGTGTCAGGACATCCTTCCAGCGCAGCCTTTTGATGCGCTGCACTGGAAGGGGCGCTAAAGAGCCATGCTGTGGCTCTTAGGGTGCCCTTTTTGCCGGCTCTGAAAGGAGTGGCATTTTGCCGCTCCTTTCAGAGGCGGCCAAAGGGAGGATTGGGGCCGAGGCATCCAGCAGCCTCGGCCTCGATCCTCTGCTTCCCAGGACGGCCCAGGGCCACCCGTCTGCATCCCCCCACAGTCTGTTAGATAGCCTGGACCTAAGCTGTATAGATGCATACCAAAATGAAGCATGATATTAAGTGCTGTATAGAATCTCTATTTTAAAAAAAATGTCATTTGCAGTTCATTGCAGAAACTGTTGTGCCTCCATGTACCAAAGTAAGCAACTTAGTTCTCACCTGTTCAACCCAGATTCTTTCCAAACAAGTGAGCCAACAGCTGGGGCTCTTATCAGTTGGCTTCAGTGTCAGTTGTGTGATCGATTGCTCTGGGATTTCATGTGAGCTTTAAGACAGCCACCATAAGTACTGAACTCTATTCCCAAAATAGTTTTAGGACCTTGGGTAGCTCCTTTAAAACCCAGAGCAGACTCAATGTTCCACTGCCCTGGGAGCCACCAGCCTCCACCTGACTTAGCTAAAACCACAGAACAGCACCAGAACCAAGCATAGTGAAATCATGGAGCTTATCGCTCGCCAAATTAAGCTGGTTTACCTCTACTGGCTTCAATCCTGGATCCAGGATACCCCCGGACATTAGCAGACATAAATCGCCGCTGATTTAGCCACAATGCCGCCAGCCAATTCCATCCCGGGTCAAAGCCTCGCTGAGCCAGCCAATTTTTGAAGTCAGAAACTCCTTGACTTTGAAAAAGTGCCAGCTGAGTGAGGCTTCGACCCAGGATGGATTCAGCCGGCGGCATTGCGGCTAAATCAGCGGCGATTTATGTCTGATAACATCCGGGGGTATCCCGGATCCAGGATTGAAGCCAAAAGAGGTAAGCCAGCTTAATTTGGTGAACGATAAGCTTCCATGTCTGATTTCTCTGCCCTGTTGTCATGCCTTGCTTGTCCTCTGAATCTGAAGGACTGGGTGAAGAAGCTGAGAGCCAGAGCAGCCCCAGGAGATGAGCCTGCACCCAGCACAGGGACCTAGCTCCCAGCAACCACAAAAGCCAAATTCACCAGAGGACAAGCCAGACTTACCAGTACCTACCCCCACAGAGAGACACCGGTGTTCTCTGTGATTAAGTAAGAAGCAGGCTGCTAATAGGGAACACTTGTGAGACCTGGATGGGCTATAAATATGCTAGCACCCCCTTTGGTCCAGCCTGGCTGACAACTGTCCATCTTCCTTGGCAAAAGCCTTGCTGTTGCCTTGTTCCTGGATTGACTGTCTGTTGCTTTGAACTCTGCCAAGACTCTGACTATTCCTTCTGTTTACTCCTTTGGACTGCTGTACCAGACTGCCTGCTGACTCGTGAAGGACCTGAACTAGATTAAACTACCGTTGCTTTCACTACAACCACCTTGGTAAGCCGAGCTACTTCTCTTTCTCCTTGTTTAAAACACTGAATCTTTTTGCATCGTACCTAGAATAACGGTCCAGCTGGAAGTGTCATTTATCCTGTTGAAACAGTGTGCAGAGGTCAAAATCCACATCTTTGAAATCAAGGCTCCCCGACAAGAAGGCTCCGTTTGATGCTACAGCAAGAGCAATTTAATTAATTCAGGATAGGACTAACAATCCTAGATTATATTCTTGACCTGGAATAGAGAACCTCTTAACGTGCAGACCAAATTCCAACCTGAAGTGGCTGGGACCAAAAGCATAGAGTGAGCCGAAGGGCTTGTCTACATGGTGATTAACGCCAAATTCCCCCAGAGTCTCTGTATCCTGTTTACATTATGCAGGGCCCAAAACCTGAATTGGGTTCGGACTGTCTTCATAATGCCCACACCCAACTTGGGGTTTCCACTTCCTTGTCCTGCATTTAAAAGACTTACCTTGTGCTCTGGATTTTCCAGAAAACCCATAGTAAAATGCGAAGATGACAGGCGGCTGCCTTCCCATGTGGTCCCTATAAGTTGCTCTTCAGGTGCAAATCACTCTGAGGTCAGAACGATGGGCTCAGCACTGATAATATGGCTGGGCACCTTGTTTTGACCTCAGAGCAACCTGTGCTCACAGCAGTGGCACCAGCCAGATTGTAGGGCTCACATGGGAAGGCAGCTACCTGTTGTTCACCAAAAACCCATAGCAAAAGACAGAAGGTAAGTGGGAGGGGGGTGTTTCGGGGGGGGGTTGTGGGCCAGAATACTCCAGTGGCAACCTGGAGTATTCTGGCAAATGAAGACAAACCCCAAGTCAGAGCAGTGCCTATAGAATCATAGAATCATAGAGTTGGAAGAGACCACAAGGGCCATCCAGTCCAACCCCCTGCTATGCAGGGACTCCCAATCAAAGCATCCTTGACAGATGGCCATCCAGCCTCTGCTTAAAGACCTCCAAGGAAGGAGACTCCACTACTCTCCGAGGGAGTGTGTTCCACTGTCGAACCGCCCTTACTGTCAGGAAGTTCCTCCTAATGTTGAGGTGGAATCTCTTTTCTTGCAGCTTGCATCCATTGTTTCGGGTCCTAGCCTCTGGAGCAGCAGCAAACAAGCTTGTTCCCTCCTCAATATGACATCCCTTCAAATATTTAAACACGGCTATCATATCACCTCTCAGCCTTCTCTTCTCCAGGCTAAACATCCCCAGCTCCCTAAGTCGTTCCTCATAGGGCTTGGTTTCCAGACCCTTCACCATTTTAGTTGCCCTCCTTTGGACACGCTCCAGTTTCTCCACATCTTTTTTGAATTGTGGTGCCCAGAACTGGACACAGTATTCCAGGTGAGGCCTGACCAAAGCAGAATAGAGTGGCACTATTACTTCTCTTGATCTAGACGCTATACTTCTACTGATGCAGCCTAAAATTGCATTGGCCTTTTTAGCTGCTGCATCGCACTGTTGACTCATGCTCAACCTGTGGTCCACATGGATTCCTAGATCCCTTTCACACATAGTCTCATTCAGCCAGGTGTCCCCCATCGTATATCTGTACTTTTCGTTTTTCCGCCCTAAGTGCAGTACCTTACTATCTATGCCTTTAGTCCTAAACTAGAGAAAGGTCTGGGTGTAAATAAATATAATGGGAAGAAGAGGAAGAAGAGGAGGAAGAGGTCCAAAGCAAAATGAGTGAGACACCAATGTTAATTCACTGTTAATTCAATATTAATTCACACCAATGTTGACATTTTTCCATCAAGCACATAAAGCACGTTTCCCATCCATGCCTGTCTACTCAGGAATAAGCCCAGTGTAAAAGTTCAGTTCCATGTAGCAGCTTTCCTGATTGCAAAGTTCAGTTGTGCCCCATGCAATAACTTTATTTCCTACAAAGTACAAGTTCAGTTCTATGCAGCTTATTTAAACTTGAAATCGAGCAGGGATTGGAGCCTTCTGTTTATGGGTCTGATGTATGTGGCCTACAGAGGTTTCTTGTCCCTCTCTTAAGTTTCTCCTGCTGTCGGCTTTCCGTTTGGGTTATTTTCGCATTATTTCTCTTTCACGCAAATGTTGTCTGAAAAAAGTCGCTGATAGGACTAAGGAGTTTATCACACAGGATGAATCCTGTGCAGAAACTAGAGTTAAAGTGAAAACAACCCGCAATTGCAGGCTTTGTCTACTTTCTGTTTTGGTTAACTTCGAACGTCATGTGAAAAACAACCTGCAAAAGCTAGTTTCTGCACGGGATTCGTCCCATGTGATAAACTCCTTAGTCCAATCAGTGATAAAAGGGCATTTAACTTTTGATCAGAGACAACAGTAAAAGAATCTTGTTGGAGGGATAGGAAAACACTGTGGACCACATCTGACTCACAGAGAGTCCAAATCCCTACACTACATCAATCTTCTGTAACCTGAGGCTGCTAGATAATTTAGAGTACAATGCCCATCAGCCCCAACCAATAAAACCAACAGGGGTTATGGGAGCTGTAGTACAAAATATCTGGAGATCACCTAGAAGAGGAAAGCTACTCTAGGCTACTGGAAACCTGAAAAGGAAGAACAAAAGATACTGTAATGGCATTGCAAGGAACACCAGAGATCAGACTTTACTTACTTTGTCTTGGAGGAGAACATGCCATGGGTTCTTTTGATACCATCCGGCACTGTCAGAATAGTTTGCCAAACCACATATATCATCCAAATCTCTGGGGTCTGTGCAGGTTGCAAATGGGAGGAGAAAGACCAGTATTAATTTTCAACCCATTCATGCCATTTTCTACCACATTTGGAGTGGAGAAGAGGGGGTGTTTTGGAACAGACCATCTTTTGATATCTTCTAACCTTTCCAGCACACCAATATGAGCACCTTATACCCAAAGAACCATATTCACTGCAGGCTGGTGGGATATCCCACATGCATCCCCTTCAGTGAGAAAGGCAGTAGTATCTTTTATATGTGAGAAATTAAAAGCCATAATTGCATGTAGCAGGAACAGAGAATCCTGGGCTCACCATATGTTTTGGACTCTGATTTCCAGAACCCTGAGCCAGTGGTAAGGGTTTATGAGAGTTGTAGTCCAAAGCACCTGGAGGATCAAAAATAAACCTCTGATTTATGACATTGCTTGGCACTACCTCTAAAGTGTTATTTTGAGGGAGACGTAGGTCAAGTACCCCTTCTTCAGCTAGGTTTGGATCAACTGCCATTTGGCTCACCCTCTCCCTAAATTCCTTCCATCAGTGGCCATTTCAGAAGAAGAAGTCATGCAGTGAGGCCTACTCCATTGCCTCAATTTGGCAAAATACCATTTGGTTTCTCCACTGAGTAATCTGCCCCTCAGTGGCCATTTCACTTTGCTAAATCTGGACCCTTCAAGATTCACCCTCACTAAATCTGCCCCAAAATGCCATGTGTGGCCACAAGGGTCACCCAGTCCGAGTCCCTGCCATGCAGGAAATAAGGAGCTGGCCACCTTTGGATTGCAAGAGATGAAGTCCTTTGTCTTATGTGAGAAATGTAGAGATGTAGGAGCTAGGAAATGGCCATTGTAGAGATGTAGGAGCTAGGAGATGCACATCTAATGTTCTTCAACAAGTACACTGAGGTCTAGGAAACACAACCAGACAGAAACTGGAAGGCTACATTACAAAGGTAATTACGCATAGTTACAATTTCAAAGTACTGAGTTATCATTAAGGTTATCATTAAAGAACCCTGGTGGTGCAGTGGTTAAATGCCAGTACTGCAGCCACAACACTGTAAGTTCAATCCTAGAGGAGGGCTCCAAGGTCCACTCAGCCTTCCATCCTTTCGTAGATCAGTAAAATGAGTACCCAGCTTGTTGGGGGCAATTGGCTTACACATTGTAAACTGCTTAGAGAGTGCTAGTTCACTATGAAGGGATATAGAAATGTACTTGCTATTGCTAAGGTTATGGTACAACTTTTAAAAGTAACATATCACTTTCTAATTTCTCAAATGTAACCAAAATCATAACCTTTATTGACTTTGAGATATCTGATTGCTGCAAGCCACTGCTCATGATACAAAGCACTCTCTGCACTTTCCCCACTGGGTTCTCACTTTAGCATCCACAATAAAACACATGGCAATGCATGAGCCAGGTTTTGCACTATGCAATGTTCCAGCTGCATGAGTTAGGGCCTCTGCAGACAGCACTTTGCACCGTCTTGGAGGCAGGGAAGGGGAGGGGCAGCCACACTCTGGGTGCCCCAACCCCTCCCTGAGGATGTCATAACGGTGCACGTCGTCATGCACGGTGTGCGCCATCAAGATGTCCTTCCGGCGCAGCGTCTGGACACGCTGCACTGGAAGAAGTGTAAAAGAGCCGCGCGGCAGCTCTTCATGTGCCCTTTTTGCTGGCTCTGGAAGGACCGGTGTGGGGCAGCTTCGGTCCCAATCCTCCACTTCCCAGGGCGGCCCAGGGCCACCGGTCTGCATCCCCCCCTAATGAGGTTACCTCCATAACTATAAAATAGCGTTGCCAGATTGGAGGTGGGACAGGGTCCCTGTAAATTTAAACTTCAATAGTTTGAGAAGTAGGACAAGGTACTGTGGTATTCCATCAAGATGGATTAAAGTACCTGTCATCCCATGCCCTTCAAGCTCAAATTTTTGGCTGCAGTCATTTGTTCCCAACACCTTCCCGGTGTAGGGTGCGGATAGGAAGACAGAGAAACACCAAGCCCTCTGTTCTTGGCCCCAGCACCTCCGTGCCCCCTCCACACCCTCCACTCTCATGCCCTCCAATATTTAAAAGATGAAAATCAGGACACATGTGATCAAACAATTCCAGAGTATGGTCAAGATGTCAAGAGTTATAAATGGGGAAGAGACAGAAGCTAGGAGAAGCTGCAGCAATTTGCTTTTGCCTGAGTCTACAGGGCAATGCAAGATTCCACAACCTCCTCTCCTCTTTCCCTGCTGAGTTAATTGAGTGCAAACTACTTTTGCACTTTGAATTCAGTTGCAACAATTGAAATAAGTTAGAAAGCCACTTCTAGTCCACTTCAAAGGGGGAAAGTTGGATCAAGAGAGAGAAACTGGTTTTAAAAGTAGCTGAAAAGTGGGATGACAGACAATATACCAAGACTGTCTGCCAAATTGGGACAGTTGGAGCATATGTGATCTCCATTGGGAAGACAAGAGCCATATTAAGACAGTAGCAGCTAAAACCTTTGAGTTTGAAAGGAAAAGGAAGACACATATCTTTGTCTGTCTTGAAACAGTATTACAATACCTTGTCCTGCTTCTCAATCTATTGGAGATTAAAATTCCAATAGTTACAATGTGTATTTTACCTGATAACCCTACTATAAAAGTAACCAAAAGTTAGTAACATGGCAGCACTTACACTGCAAAAATAATGTAGTTTGATCTTGCTTTAACTTCAATGGCTCAATGCTATGGAAGTCTGGGAATTGTAGTTTTGTGAGCTGTTTAGACTTCTCTATCAGAGAGCTTTGTTGCCAAAACAAATTTCAAATTCCATGATTCCTTAGGTTGGTGCCATGCATGGTCAAGTTGCATTATTTCTGCCATGCAGATGCAGCCAAAGAGAGTGATGTTGTCATTCATTATATTGCAAGTGCACTCAGCTATGTATCCATGATTGCAAAATTTGAATTAACTACAAATAACTCATTGTTTGTTAAGAGGTTATTTCCAAGACCTGATAGTAGAATTCACTGTTGACTTTGAGAGCAAACTGAATTATGGATGGATTTAACACTGTTAAATTCTCCACTTGTGCCATTCTCAGCTTCCTGGTGTGTGGAGTTCATACCCACCCAGTACATCCTCAAAGGCCATCTTGAGTTCCTCGGGATTTTTCAGGATGAAGGCATGCCTCTCCCCAGGTTTCTTAGATGCAATCTCGTTCATGGCACTCCAGTCCACCTCAAGGTTTCCAACTCCAAAGGCATAGATATCTGAATGAATGAAACAAACAGGAAGTCTTGCCCCATGGACAGAAATGTCCTGGAAATGAACCCAGGTTATTCCAAAATTCCACAGATTTTTTCATTGAAGACTCAGCCAGTTACACAGCCAGCAAGGAGCTGTGTGAACGGTTTGATCTATTGAATTAAAAGGCTTCTGAAATAGGAAACCGGAGACTTGCATTCCAACTGTCAACAAATAGGGGGGATTCCAAAGAATATGAGGAAATTCCAGCACTGCTTTTAAAGCCATTTTCTAAAGGAACCTGAGATTATTTAGAATATTATCAAGACTAAGGACTTTATCACATGGGGAGAATCTATATTTATCCCATACAAATCCTGAAAAAATGCATAATTACGCGCAATGATTTCACACGATGTTGCACAAAACTCATCATTAAAGTAGTAAGAAAATGGTGTTATCCTGGATCTTTTTACTTTTGGGATTTTAGTGAAAATGCATTTGCAATATTACTGTAATTGCGCATTTACTCTAGTGTGAAAGTCAGTTTCAGTTTATTCACGCAATAATCCTCCTTTCACTCATTTTTCCATTTTTCCCATGGTTCTGTGGGGCCACTTTTACTTCCTGTTTTGCTTGGGCGACAAACATGCCAGACAAAAGCGTATCCATTCTCATATAGCAAAAAATACAACTGTTGAGAATAGGAAAGATTGTAAAGGCGAAATAACATGGGAACACTAAGAAGAAGCGTCACACAGGAAATGAACCAAGGAAGGTTCCTGTGACGCACTAACTATGCATCCCTCTGCGCATGTGCAAGTATACCATTTCTACTTCATATACGGAATTTAGTTTGCTTTTGTATGAAACACAAAAGCGGATTTTTTTTCAATTTTCGCATTATTACGCGTTTATTCTAATTGCATGTGATATTCATTTGCGCAGTTAAACACTATTTTCGCTTTATTTTCGGGATGGTTTATTTGTGCTTTATTATCTCTTTAAAGACAGAACTGGCCCCCATGTGATAAAGTCCTAAGGCAGGACAACTGTCCTGAAAGCAGGACAACTACTTCTGACACATGCCCTCAAACACACAATAAGCAGTGGAGTGTTGGGGTGTTTCTACAGAGCTTGAGGAAATTACTTTTTCAATTACATTTCCTCAAATTCCCAGCCAACATGGACTGCCATTGGTTGCACTGGCTGGTGGATACTGAGAAATGTAGTCCCAAAAGTATCTTCCCCAAGTGTTGCTGATATTAAAAGAAGCTGGCTAAGGAAATGATGGGGATGAGGAGATTCTGATTCCAGAGGTGACCCAGAAAACCAAATGAATTCTATCCTAATGCAGGAGACACCGCTACTTAGATTAAAATCAAGTGGCTTCAATATTTTAGGGTTGTTGTGAGAAGGTTGTGTGTGCAACATATAATCTTGCAATCTTTCAGAGTTTAAACATGTTTTTAGTTTAAGTGTAGCTGGACGTTCTGTATGAAAATGCTCTAACAATCATCTAAAGTCCACTTCTCACATCTGATCTTGAAAGGAAGGCAGTCAGGACGGCAAAATGGCCTTAACTTCCGGAGCCCAAACCCACCCTTTCCCATTTTTCACCTTTGTCAAACTATCTGTTGCTTTTGTTTCCTTCTGGTGTATCTATGCTGTAGAAATAATACAGTTTGACACCATTGTAACTGCCATGGCTCCATCGAATCCTGGTATTGTGAGGCACCAGCACTCTTTGGCAGAGAAAGCTAAAGACTGTGTAAAACTACAGATCCCAGAATTCTACAGAATGGAGCTACAGCAGTTAAAATGGTGGCAAATTGCATTCTTTTTACAGTCTAACTGCACCCTTAGACTGCATGATCCTTCCCTGGAGAAGTGGGAAGGGTGAGGTCTGCTTTTGCCACATTGCAAAGCTCAGAGGAAGATGTATATCTATACTGGGGGGTGGGTACATCTATATAATTTTCAGCTTTATCATGCACCACCCATCCAAAGATCTCCCGTTCAGGGTAACCAGGTGTCCTCCTTTTCCAGGACATGTGCTCTATTTCAACCTTCTGTCCAGAAAGAATTTCAACATGTCCTCCATTTTAGAAAGTCTTGATAACTTCCGGGGACTTTTTTCCTGTCTGAATAAGCCCTATGCTGGAAATAAATCAGAACTTTGAACGGTTACATTTTACAACTACAGCTCTTAAAATCCCCACATGTGTGGCTGTAGGATTCTGGAAGCTATAGCTCAAAGAGGCAACTTTTCCAAGGTCTGAACTCAACAGAATATTTTGTTGGTCCATCTAGCTCTAGGAATGCATCTACACTGTAAAAATAATGAATGCAGTGTGACACCAGTTGGAGTACTGTAGCTCCATCCCATGGAATCCTAGGATTTGTAGTTTTATAAAATATGTACCCTTCTCTGCCAGGAATGCTGCTGCCTCACAATGCTACAAATCCCAAGATTCTGTAGAATGGAGCATTATTTCTGCAGTGTAGGTGCACCCTACAAGATTGACACTTGCTGTCAGTATCTAGCCCAGGCATATCTGGAGATGCCAGGGACTGAATCTGGGACCTTCCGCATGCAGATTATTTGTTCTATATCCAAGCTACAGCCATTCCTCTGTCCCAAGACTTCCCTGAATTTAAGAAGTTTAGTAGTATTTGCAGTAGAGGTCCCAATGCCAGCTCCTCAATGTAATGTTTTACTTGGCTTTGGGATGCAGAACAGAGCCTAAGCCTGAGTATCTCAGTAGGCAAACAGGTTCCTATCAGGAAGTCTGATTTTCTTATTAAGACACAACATACCACCCCATAACAATGGCTCACAATAAAGACAGGTTTAGATGACTCACCCAGATAATCTTTCCGGTTTGCTTTCACATTCACCAAGTCTTCTATACTGTCCACTGCCTTTTTGGGAGAACCACCCATATTAGATTTGCCTAGGACGACAACCAAATTATTTAGCCAGAGGAACAAAAACCACACAGACAGCATTGGCCAAGCTGTGTCCCAAGATATATCAGCAATCCACAAGGAAAAAAAATAGTTAAAAGCTACTTAAATGATAGAAGTATGTTCAGCGAATGACAAAGGTAGGGAAAGTTATTTTTGAAGACTGCAAACACTCATAGCTATTCTGGCTGGAGAACTGTAGGAGCTGCTTCTAAAAAAGTAACTTTTCTAGCATTGCAGAGGGTGAGACCATGATATTCATTCACAGCTAGAACTCTATTTGTTGTGTTTGATTTCCATCAGTAATTTGCCTGTCCTTTTACCTTGAATGTCTAAACTGTGTTTCTAAATGTTTTTAAATTACCACAATGCTAGAAATTTGGGCGATGAAGGAACATTTTATTTGAGACAGAATTCTTATTGGGGGAGGCAATGCCTGCATTTTGGTGTAGTGCTTTGAATGTGGATTAGGACTCTCAGAAGACCAGAGTTTAAAATCCCGTTCAGTTCTGGAAACCCAATGGATGATCATGGGTAAGTCACACTCTCTCAGCCTCAGAGGAAGACGATGGCAAACCTCCTCTGAAGAAATAGGGTTATCGTAAGTCAGAGTCGACTTGGAGGCATATGACAACAACAAATAATTTACAGATGTTCAAAGCTCATCTCAACTTGGAAATGGGCAGGCATCAGCCAAAAACATAAAAATAAGTGGGAAGATCTTGGATAATCATTTTGCATCAATTGGGAGAATGAGCCCAGAAAAATAGCCTACCCACTTCTGCTGCTTCTTCTCCTATCCGTGAGAGCTAGCCTGGTCCACACTCCTCACTATGCTCCCTCCATTCTCTTGAAGGTGGGTGACAGTAACAGCATCAAAGGATGTACCCACACGGCAGAAATAAAGCAGTTTGACACCACTTTAACTGTCATGGCTCTATCTTGTGCAATCATGGGATTTGTAGTTTGGTAAGGTATTCAGCCTGGTTTCCACAGGGTGGAGCCATGACAGATAAAGTGCTGTCAAACTGGATTATTTCTGCAGTGTGGATGCACCCAAAGACACGAGGGATTTTGTCTTTCTTCCTCCTTCCTGTACTGAGACAAAGCTCAGGAGGCGTGGGACTATGGGAGATGCTGTTATCCGAAAGGTTCTTGCAATTGTAGGATCCCCTGGGAAAACAACAACTCATGCCTTTACATCACTTTGATACTTGGGCTAACTGTACTCAGGGCAGTAAGGAACCAAGGGAAATGAAAGAAGTTTCCTCAAGACTTCCTGCATTGGAGGCGGGAGGGAGGAAGCCTACCTCTTCTCTAGTCGCTTGCATTCAACACTGATTCTGTCAGTGTTTTAAGTTAAGGAAAGATAAGGAGGGTACTAGTTATGGTGTGGGAGAGGGAGCAGGAATTGTTTTTAGTTATGATAGAGTGTTAGATATAGGTACGGTTCCTTGTTCTTTTCCTAGCCAGAAACATTTCTCACCATTGGGGGCTTATTGGGGCTGAATCTGGAAAATAATAATTATTATTATTATTATTATTATTATTATTATCCAGATTCATCCACCTGCCTCGATCCTTCAGGGAGAGGTGGGGTATAAATAATAATAATAATAATAATAATAATAATAATAATATGCAAGCTATAGGATTCTGGATGTTGGAGTCCAAAAAGTTAACTTTTCCAAGCTCTATCCACCACAGAACTAGGATCCCTCTCTTTTGCTCACATACAAGTAGCCATTTGCTGGCTAAGGAGGCACACTCTTATTGCATTTTGCCTAATTGTAATTAGTTGCTCTTCAGTGGACCCCAACTCATGATGACCCTGTGAAGACCCCCTGTCCTCCACTGCTCTGTTTAGGTCTTGTAGATTCAAGCCTGTGACCTCCCAATTCAAGTCTATCCATCTGGCATGTGGTTTTCTTCTCTTTTTGCTACCCTCCATCTTTCCTAGCATCATTGTATTTTCCAGTGAGTCCTGCCTTCTCATGATGCAACCAAAGTATGACCACTTCAGTTTCATCATCTTGGCTTCCAGGGAGAGTCCAGGCTTAATCTGTTCAAGGACCCATTTCTTTGTCTTTTTGGCCATCCACAGTATCCTCAGCATTCTTCTCCAGCACCACATCTCAAAGGAGTTGATTTTCTTATCTGATTTCTTCCCAGTCCAGCTTTGGCATCCATACATGGTGATAGGGAGTACAGTTGCCTCTCAATTTTCACGGGAGGATCCATTCTAGACCCCTTTGCAAAAATGGAAACCCATGCATATTCAAGCCCGATAGGCTTGAATGGAGGTGTGGGGTGCAGGGGGGTGCTGCAGGCGCGCGCCCCATTGTATGCCCCTCCGTTTGTCCTTGACGCATAAGCGAGGGATGCGGATCCGAAGTCCGCGAAAATGGAGGGGTGACTGTACAGTGGCTTAGACTATCCTCACTTTGGTGCTCAATTGTATATCTTTACTAGGAATCATCACAATTCAACTGCCAACATCAATATCATTTGTTGATCTAGTACCACACCAAGTTGGTAGGCAAAGCAATTCAACTCTTTGTCTTGAGTGGGATCTACCCACCCAAAGGTTTTTGACCTCTCCATTTCTACTTGAAGGCATGCAACAACAACAATTCCTCCTCACCATCTGTGAGCAGAATGATAGCATGACGAACTTTGTTCCACTGCTCTAGTACATTTGCCTGGTCATTGATCATCATCAGGTAGATGGCATTAAGTGCTGCATAAATGTTGGTCCCTGTTGCATTGCCATGATCTGTGGAAGGAAACACATTGCTGTTAAGTTTTATTGGCTTCTATCTTCTCTGTTCCCACTAAAGGACACAGAGGTATATGAATCTAGGGATGCATCTACACTGTGGAAATAATGCAGTTTGACATTACTTTAAATGCTGTAGATCCAGCCTATGGAAATCTGGGATCTGTAGTTTTAGCAAGGTCTTTAGCTGTCAGATCCATATGTATGGTTCTGTCATAATGGTATGATGATATGATGTGATGATGACATGATGATATATTGATATAGTGTTATGATAATATACTGGTTTATTGAGAGAGGGAATATTACTCATATGGGAAATCAAGCTGGGGGAAAAATGGGAGGGGGCAAATGGGCAGAGGCGAGAGAGATTGGTGGGTTTATGACCCTGCTCTTCCTGCAAACAGATCAGGGCTGTAAACAAGGGATGCTCTCCTTAAGAGTGATTGAATGATAATACAGGAAAGGAAACATGAAAGGCCACTTTGATCTGGATAAAAGGCCTGGGTTTCTTGTGGCTTTTTCGGGCTGTGTGGCCATGTTCTAGAAGAATTTCTTTCTGACGTTTCGCCAGCATCTGTGGCTGGCAACTTCAGAGAATACTGGAATGGAAGAGAGTGGGTCTATATATACTGTGAGACCCTGGGTAGGGAGGAGTGATTCCCATGTAAACTGTGTATTGTTCTGTGTAGAATAGGTATTGTTTTGTTGTTAATGGCATGGCCTCAGGGTGGGAGGGTATGCAATCAAGGATAATGTTTGCTATTCCCATGTAAACTGTGTATTGTTCTGGGATTGCAGCCGGAGAGGAGCCTGGATGATGGGAACTCTTAAGTTATGGTCCAGGGGGAAAGTTTCAGTTCTGATACAAACCCTAGACTTCTGTCTCAATTTCTGGAATAAAATATTTTGTTTTAATCACACTAAGGGGGGATGCAGACCAGGGCGTCGGGGACGCCCTGGGACGGTGCGCCGCTGGAGCGAGGCACTCACACGGCGGCGCACCGGCGGCATCCCTGAAAGGAGCGCCAAATTGGCGCTCCTTTCAGAAGTCAGTGAAAGTGCGCCCTAAACGCGTCGGGCGCACTTTCACTGACTTATCCGCCGCAGCGTGTGCGGACGCTGCGGCAGGAGGTTGCCCCCGGAGCGCCGGCCGTGCGGAGGGCCATCAGCTCCGAGGGCAACCTCGGGAGGAGGAAGGGGCGCCGCTCGTGCGGCTGCCCCTCCTCTTCCCTGCCTCCAAGACGACCTTATTAGTCGTCTGCTGAGGCCCTAAGATGTTCTCTTGGTTATTGGGAACTGAGTCCACTGATCCTGACATTAGCCTTCTTTGCCATAGTGTGCTGGTGTCTCACAAAACTGCCAGTCCCAGGGTTCTGTGGAGCCATGGGAGTTAAAAGTATTATCAAACTGCAGCATTTCTACCATGCAGATGTACCCTAGGCATAGAATTAAATATAAATTAGATTAAGAATGGAAAACAATGACAGAATTAACAAAGCTGCAAGATAAAAATGCAATAAAAATAGTGCTCTTCTCCCCAAGCCAGTCTTGTCACTTGGCTTCACATGTGTGTGTGTTGTGTGCATGTGTGTAAAAAAGACAGAAGGAGGGAGGGAGAAGGGGGGGCTATGCCATTTGACACTATTTCCAGTCTTCACATGTACAGTGGGATATGAATCTCTATACCCAAAGTGAGCATTTTGGCAGATCCAGTAGCCAGTTTTGATCTCCCACCTCCTACTAAGGAGATACCTCTGCAGCCCCACTAAAAATGTGGGATTTACTGCCTTAAAAAATCCCAAATAAATCAGATCTGCCTGGGAATTTACTTTCAGTTTTGAAAACATCAACTTGGAAAAGGTCCCACATAATAAAGCAAGAGCCTGCACTTTGCTTCAGAAAAGAATTTCCACTCCTGGAAATTTTCAGATGTTGCAATTCTGCTATTTTAAGCACTCTCCTTCCCAAAATGCATTCTTCTTTAACACAGAGAGTGGGAGTGGTGTTGTAAAAACTGCAAAAAGTGGGTCTGTGAGCCTGCAAGGTGTAGTGGTTTGAGCACTGGTCTACAATTCTGGAGACCAGGGTTCAATTCCTGGCTCGGCCATGGAAACCTACTGGTGACCTTGGGCAAGTCACATGCTCTCAACCCTCAGAAGAAGAGAATGGCAAACCTCTGAACAAATCTTGCCAAGAAAACCTCGTGACAGGGTGGCCATAAGTCAGAAATGACTTGAAGGCACACAACAACAACAAATGCAGTTTATTTTGCCCACCGTGGCTCTATACAAGTAGGGTCTATATAATCATTCCAGAATTTCTGCAGATTATTTATTGTTGTTGTTTTGTGCCTTCAAGTCATTTTAAACTTATGGTGCCCCTAAGGCAAATCTATCATGAGGGTTTCAGAGGTGAAAAACGAGGCGAGAAATGCAGAGAAGGGAAAATCTGGGAGGGACATCACTTGGGATGAAATCCTGTAATACCAGAATTCTCCTTTCCATCTCCAAACTCAGAATATTACAAGAAAACCAAAACACTCACTGGGCCCTAAATTTCAAAATAAATTTAGACCATACAACGGGTAGAAATCTGAGAATATTCACATTACCTTTGTAATTCATTTCCTTCTGTATCTTCTCAAGAACCAGTTCTGGATCTTCTGCTATATCTTCATGGATGTCAACAATGGTCTTTGGCTGGCTGGCATACGAGAGGATGGAAAACTTGATGGGTACATCAAAGCTGGCAACCTGGGAAGAGAAAGATGGTAGCCAAAGAAGGAGAGTACAAGAACAGGGACAGGAAGCAACAAATTAAAGCAGGGGTAGGTAACCTAAGGTCCGGGGGCCAGATGTGGCCCCCCGAGGCCTTTGGACCGGCCCGAGGCTGGTCCTGCCGCTGCCGCCGCCACCATAATGATATTGATTATTGTTGTTATTACTTGTTCTTGGGGTTTTCTTGGCAAAATCTCCACAGGGGGTTTGCCATGGCTTTTCTGGGGCTGAGAGGGTGTGCATGCATATATTTTTTATTTTTTATTTTTATTTATTTATTTATTTATTTATTTATTTTTGGTGCTTCGGCTCCCTAATTGTCTGAGGGACAGCAACCCGGCCCCCAGCTCAAAAAGGTTGCCTACCCCTGGGTTAGGCTTTTAGGTTTTGGGTATGTTTATACTGCTTTTATAATGTAACTCCTGGATCTGGAAACATGGATCTGTAACTTTTTCTTAACTTTTCACTTCAACAAGTTGGGATCCTATGCTTTTGGGATTGGTAAAGATGTAATCTTTCATGGCTGAACTGAACAAGTTCATCACAATGGATTTTACCTAGTTATCTTATTTTCTTTTATATGCATTAATAGACTATATTTTTGGACTTTACAATGTGTCTTCTTGACTGAGGAAGACAGGATTGCCTGAAGAAGAGAAGCTGAGCTAGTTGATGGTAAGAGATACAAAGTGCCTGTGGATCACAGCAGCCAGCTTGTCCTGCAGATTCTGCTGGGTGTCAAAGAGCATCACTGTAACACCCATCATCCACACACTGACAATACAAATAATTAACATTGACTGAAGATTCTTTTAAAAACCCTCATTGGGTGTCTTTCATACTACCCAACTGTGGCACTTTCATACAACTTTGATTTTAATTTAATTTGTTTTCATTAAACAACCACCATGGAGGGAATTTTCACTGTAACTATAGCATGTGTGGGAGTTTAATATTTTCCTCCATAGTCCTCAGCACATTGAAAAAGACACATGCACACAGACACACAGAAGAACAACTAGTATTTTTAAAAGCTAAAATCTTCCCTGCCTGGCATTTTATTTTTCAAAAACATTGATGTGGTTGCTAATTGTGCCAGGAAGGTACCAAAATCACAATTAAAGGAGTCTAGCACTGCTTCCACACTGCAGAATCAATGCACTTTGATACTGCTTTAACTGTTGTGGCTCCATCCTATGGAATCCTGGGATTTGTAGTTTGTTGTGGCACCAGAGCTCTCTGACCAGAGAAGGCTAAATATCTCACAAAACTACAAATTCCAGAATTCCATAGCATTGAGTCATGGCAATTAAAGCAGTGTCAAACTGTATTAATTCTGCAGTGTAGAGGCAGCCTAAAACTAACTTATTTTTGATGTGTAAGGATATCTGGGAGTAACAAGAAATAATTTCCACTCCCATAGATTGCACTTTATTGTACCTACCATGTAAGGTAAGTTACCTCTGTACAAACTTACCCTGGTGATGATAATTTCCAGACAAGTTTTAAAAATCCTGAAGTTGGCTTCAGTGACACTGTGGGAAGCATCCACAAGCAAGTAGATGTAGAGGAAACTGTCTTTGGACAATATAAGCCTTCGTCCTAAATTTGAAGCTAATATAGAAATAAAGAAAAGTAATATTCTAGGGCAGAATGTGAAAGGCGATGCTGTTGGAGTAGCCCCAAACTAGATGTCCGCCCTCAACAAAGACAAAACAAAACTGTTGCCGGCATCGACTCAATTACTGCTGCACACAAAATGGCCTCTCCAAACCGTCCAGCCTCTTTGTGGACAGAGATACTGCTGGCGAGGAGTACATTTCTCCTAATTTCTCTTGGGGAAAAGAAATTCTCCGATATTTTCTCAGGTGTGGAGGTCACCTTTAGCCATGGCCATAACTAACCCACAGCCATGGTGTTTTGGTGCCATTTCAACCCAGCTATGAGTCCTCCACAATTCCCCTATCAGATCTTGCTTCAGCCCAAGGCATTGTAGGAGTCAGAAAATGCCACATCAGTTGTTGGGAAATACAAGTGAGAAGATGTAGCTGCTGTTATATCCTGCTGGTTAGCTTCCTAAGGGCTTGTCTACATTGGATATTAACTCTGATTTCCCTCTGGGCTCACTGATTCCTAGTTACATGATGGAGGGCCAAAACCCTAAATCAGGTGCAGACTGTATTTGCAACATCCGTACCCGATTCAACCTTTCCTCCTCTTAAACCAAATTTAAAAACCTTATATTTTGCTCCTGGTTTTTGGCTCTCTCTGTAATGGCAGTGGGCAGCTGCCTTCCCACTTGGTCCCTGCAAGCTGCCTGGAGGTGGCATCTTGGGTGCGAGTCACTCTGACATCAAGACGCCCAAAATCGGTAACATGGCTGGGCACTTCATTGTGTCCTAAGTGGCGGTGCCAGGCAGCAAACAGGGATTGCATTGGAAGACAGCTGCCTGTCATCACTGCAGAAAGAGCACAGGTAATGGGGAGAGATTCAGGGGTAATCTGGAGGCAGAATACTCCAGGGGCAGCCCAGAGTATTCTGGCTAGTGAAGACAAGCCCCAAGAGGTACATCTACTAAGCCACTGGATGAACAGGATGCTGGATGCAACAGACACATATACAGTACACACAAAGAAACCTTTGGTATTGCATGTAGTTTGACTATGGACGTTTTCACACGGGGCTTTAGGCGGAGGCAATCCTACCTCCCGCCGGCCCCACTCCGGCTCCTCTTCCAGCTTGTTCAAACGCACGCCGCAGAAAACCCCGCCCCTTCCGGTGTCATCCCTGCGTACGTCTGGCTTCTAGCTCCGTGTGTTCAAACGCACGGAGCCTTAAGTCTGGCGTCCCTCCGGCCTCAGCACGTCCAACTCTGGCTTCAGCGGCGGAAAGGTAATTCCGACTTTTAAAAGGAATTAGCCTGCCACCGCCGGAGCCATTCCGGAGTGGGGCCGGCGGGAGGTAGGATTGCCTCCACCAAAGCCCCGTGTGAAAACGTCCAATGAGTATAGGCTTGGTGGTGTAAGCTCTGGGACAAATTGAGATTAAGACCTGCTGCTTTCTGTCCTGGTAAAAACTAAAACAGGCCTTGTGAACCTGTACCTCCAACATATGCTGCCATGTTGGTGATCACACAAAGATGCTCTTTGTTGTTTGTTGTTGTGTGACTTCAAGTCGTTTCTGACTTATGGCGACCCTATCCTGGGGTTTTCTTGGCAAGATTCTAATTATCAATTATTAATATCATTATTAATATGAACAATTATTAATAATTATTCTAATTATGCTCTGTGCTGCACCTTGGACTACTATATCCATGCATTCAAGACACACCAGAAATTATGAGATTCACTTCCAGTGGCCATTGTTCACCAATGTTGGCCAATTTTGCTTCTTTTTGAAGGACTTCTGCACTGTGAGTGAAATTGCCAAATGTTCAGGTGGTTTGGGAATATTTTGGGCCAAAACATTATCTGAAAAGAGGCTCAAGGGGCAATGGGGGTCTCCAACCTGAGAAACATCACTTTCTTTACCCACTTTATGGTAACTCCATCACATAAACCCACACTCGAACTACGGTACATTTTGAGAGAGTACACTACTTAGACCCACGTTGAGGTGTCCCAGAAGGATCAGGTCCAGAGGATGATACTTCACTCAGAACATCAGTTAAGGAGGCTCCAAACTCAGCTCTAACATCTTCGGCCCGGTCATATGAATAGGGGGCTGTATGGAAGAGAATGGAAACAGGTTGTTTGTCATTGCAACAAGATGGTCAGGGATTGTCTTCTCTAAGAGAGATGGAGTCTAGGAGGTTAGAGCTGGGAGTTGTTATTGGACAGAAGGGAGAAACAAATGCCAGGTTTTGCCAGCTGGGGATAGGTCGTGGAGGGGGATCGGAAAACTAGCACATTAAATAAAAACAAATTAAATTGAATGATAATGATAACTAAAAGTAAATGTAATATGCAGCAGCATGAATCAGCCTGTTATAGATGGTACTACAAAGTGGAGGGTGGGGAAACAGATTTTTTTAAAAAAAATATCAACAACCTTTATCATAATGAAAAGGATGTAAAAGTCTTTCCATCTTGACTTCAAACGCCAGTTGCATTTTCCTTCCCTCCTCGTTTCATACCAGGTTTTGAGACTTAGGACTTTATCACACGGGAGACAAGCGTCCTCCTCCCATGAATAAAGTGCATTTAAACCCATCAGTATCCTGCAAGAGTGGGATGATTTTCAAACAACATCGCCCAACATCACTATTATCCTGCAATTAACCCGTGAATAAAGTGGCAAAATCATGCTACTTTTTATTCATGAGAAAATCCCGAAAATAAAAAGCGATGCAGTTTTGCTGCTTTATTAATGGGTTAATTGCGGGTTAATTGCGGTATAATGGCAACATCAGGGATGTCATCTGTGGGATGGTGAGGGGTTTAAATACACTTTATTCACGGGATTGACTCCTGTGTGATAAAGTCCCTTGAGGTTGTATTTATTGATTCATTTATAGCCCACCTTTCTCCTAATGTAGGTCACAAGGCAGTTTAAAATGAAGGAGAACTTAACACTGGATGATAAAATGTCAAAAGACAACTAAGCTATTCTATTAAAGAGCCACTATTTAACCCATATTAAAAACATTATACTCATACACACACAATAGTATTCATTTTCCTTTCTTCTAACTTGGGTTATACAAAGTTGTTAAAACTGAATAAAACCTTATTTATAACCCAAAAAGAATTAAAGTACAGCACCTCCCTCACAGCCCCATTAAAAGATCCTTCAACACAACCAAATACTTGTTTCAATAAAAATAAGTATTTGGGTGCCTCTACAGTGTAGAAATAATGCAATGTGTGTGAAAGTGTGTGAAATTGTAATTTTTGTGGAGACTGTCACGCTCAAATAGATTCTTTCCCATTCCTAGTGATGATGCAGTATGTCTTTCAAAATATAATATTTTCAAGCTGTGGATGGTTGAATCCATGGATATGGAAGGCTGACTGCAGTTAGCTATGTAGCAGAGACACTAAAAACCCTGTTACTGAATTTTAAAGATGCACAACAGGACACTAACAAGAGTTTCTTGAAGCATACTCAGCTCTACTGATGCTCATCAACATATACAATATATTTATTGTGTGTGTGTGTGTGTGTGTGTGTGTGTGCGCACAAGGGGTACCACTTTGCTATGCCATTGTATGTAATGGGACTTGAGCATGGATTTTGGTATCCACAGTGGGTCCTGGAACCAAACCCCAGCAGATATCAAGGGACCACTCTCTATATAGTCACATAATGTAGACCGTGATAAAGAATTCCTGCCTTTGTTGATTTTCCTTTTAAAAATTCTAGGCTGCATTTCATCCTGACAACTTCCAAAGCAGCGTATGATTGTAAAAGTATAATAAAAAAATTGTACACCATTCTCTTCCATATAAACATAAGAGATAACAAAACCATAAAACTGCAGATGTGGGCAATAAAGCCAATTCAAAAGGCCTCCATTTGGCAATATGCCTCTACCTTGTCACTGAAAAGATTGCAATATGAACATCAAGTGACCTTTCTAAGAGTCAAGATGCCCCAAAGTTTGGAGCCACCACTGGGACACCTGCAGGATCATCTTTATCTTGAGGAAAAGTAAGGCAGGCAGGAGGCAGAGTAGCAGCCTTGAGGCGCCATGAAAAGGGAATAAACTGTACACCTAAGGAAGTAGATCAAGGGTGCATCTACATTGTAGAAATAATGCAGTTTGATACCACTTTAAGTGATGTAGCTCCAGCTTATGGAATCCTGGAATCTGTAGTTTTACATGGTCTTTATCCTTCTCTGCTAGAGTGCTGGTGCCTCACCAAATCACAAATCCCAGGATTCTGTAAGATGGAGCCATGGCAGCCAAAGTGGTGTAAAACTGCACTATTTCTAGAGTGTAGATGCATCCTCTTGCCTGCTGACGAAGGAGGGTGGAAAGGAGGCCATCCTCCTGTTGGAAAAGAATTCCACAGCCTGGGATGTATAGATGCACCCTATGTCTATGAAAACTTATGCTACAATTTCTTTGGCTCAGTTAGTCCCAAAGGTGCTACAAGATCCCTTTGCATACTGTTATTTAATTTCTTCGGGCTTCTGCAGACCGGCCCAAAGGGCCATCCTGGAGGCAGAGTTGTGGTGGGGCAGCCACACACTGGCCACTCCAACTCCAAGCCAACGCCATCCTGATGCACTTCTGGGGCAGCGTTCAAACATGCTGTGCCGAAAAGGGTGCTGAAGAGCTGTGCACCGGCTCTTAGGGTGGCCTTTTGCTGCCCCTAAAAGGAGTGGCATTTTGCCACTCTTTCAGGCGCAGCAAAAGGGAGGATCGGGGCTGCGACATGGGGTTGCCATGGCCCCGATCTGCCACTGCCCCAGGCAGCCCAGAGCCGCCCATCTGCAGTTCCCCTTACTCTCCAGGATATGGAGAGGTGCTTATCATGTTTCCTGCTTCATGTTATCTTGTCCTGAGTGAAGGACATCATTTGTTGCTTGGCTTCAGGATGCAACCTGTTTTGGGCTGGCCCTGAACACATGGGATCTCCAGAATGCTAATGGAATCATTAATGAAAGTACTAATTGCACATGATGTTGACAATAATGATGATATTGAGCAATAACCTACAATGAACCACAATGGACTGGCTGTCCATTGTGGTCACTTATGGTTCACTTTGTGTTTCAAAAAAGGCCTCTTCAGAAGCCATATGGGGACATTTTGGGGTAAAAACATTTACATTCTCCCCCACAGGCTGCACTTTGTCTAATCCTATGAAGCTAGGGACTACAGACACAGCAAATGAGCAGATGTGATCCCAGACATAGGACCTTATCACACGTGGGCCACAAAGCAATAAGAAAGCGAAATAAGAATAAATCCAGGAATAAACCAAAAGAAATCCAGGAATAAACCACAATACGTAAATGGCTATCAGACGCAACTAGCATCATCGCGCAATTAACGAAAGCGTGATGAAGCGCTCCCGGGAACCGTATTTGCTGTTCGCACACATGTGAGAAAATCCCGGACATAACCAAGCAATGATCCTCTGCGCATGCCCAATACAGCTGCGGCTGTCACCCAAACCCCTTCCCAAGCCGGCTCGGAGGTCCTCCTTGGAGCGCAGGCCCCGCACAGGGTCCGCGGTCCGAGCAGAACGTCCTCGGAGAGCCAGCTCTCTGAGGACGTCCTCCTTGGAGCGCAGATGCCTGCGCTCCTAGGAGGTCCCCTCAGAGACCAGCCCTTTTAGCCCCAGCTTTGCTTTTCTATGGGCTGGTCCTCCGAGTGGCCCTCCGCTCGGAAGACCAGCCCATAAAGCAGTGAAGCCGGGGCTAAAAGGGTGCTGCCGCCGGCATCCTTTTAGCCCCAGCCTCGCAGCTTTATGGGCTGGTCTTCTGAGCGAAAGACCGCTCGGAGGACCAGCCTATAGAAAGGCGAAGCCGGGGCTAAAAGGGCGGCGGCGGCGGCATCCTTTTAGCCCCAGTCTCGCAGCTTTATGGGCTGGTCTTCCGAGTGGAGGACCACTCGGAGGACCAGCCCATAGAAGAGAGAAGCCGGGGCTAAAAGGGCGGCGGCGGCGGCCTTTTAGCCCCAGCCTCGCAGCTTTATGGGCTGGTCTTCCGAGCGGAGGACCGCTCGGAGGACCAGCCCATAGAAAAGCGAAGCCGGGGCTAAAAGGGTGCCACTGGCGGCGTCCTTTTAGCCCCAGCCTCGCAGCTTTATGGTCTGGTCTTCCGAGCGGAGGACCACTCGGAGGACCAGCCCATAGAAAAGAGAAGCCGGGGCTAAAAGGGTGCCGCTGCTGGCGTCCTTTTAGCCCCAGCCTCGCAGCTTTATGAGCTGGTCTTCCGAGCGGAGGACCGCTCGGAGGACCAGCCCATAGAAAAGAGAAGCCGGGGCTAAAAGGGTTGGACCCTGCGGGAAAATGCAGGCGGGGGCAGGGAAATGCTCCCCAATACGTATTGTGGAAATGCTCCACAATATGTATTGCCTGTTCATATGCATATCACACTTATGGTAAATGCGAAATCATTCCCATCGTGCACTTGTACTTCCTGAAGAAACCGAAATTCAAAAGATCTCGATTCTTTCTGGATTCTGTCATGGTTCTGTCGGGATTCTGTGCGGTTCTGTGCGACGTCGTGTGAACACACGGAAAAATAATACGTATTAGGTCGGGATTTCGTTTGGATTCTGTCTGCTTTGGACCCCGTGTGATAAGGTCCATAGAGTCTAATGAAAGTGAGAGGAATCGAAATGCAGTACATGAAAGTTTCATGAGACAAAGCATGAGATAAAGTATACAGTGGGCTCTTGGTATCTGTTGGGTTTGGTTCCAGGACTCTCCATGGATACCAAAATCCATGGATGCTCAAGTCCCATTAAATACAATGGCACAGTGAAATGGTGTCTGGTATACTGGTAAAATGACAAAACCAAGGTTTGCTATTAGGAGCGTATATATTTTTAAAATATTTTCAAGCCATGTATGGTTGAATCCGTGGATAAAGAATTTGTGGAAACAGAGGGCCGACTGAACTGAAGAGGGTTGAGTATGAGTTTAAAAAAAACACTGGAGAAATAGTATAAATGTGTGGGTAAAGGGGATTTCAGAAATGAGGTACCACAACAAAAAATGGGTGGTCCCACAACTTTCCCCTGCCTAATGCCCTCCAGACCTGAAATCACAGAATGATAGACTTGGAAGAGATCTCAAGGACCATCCAGCCCAAGCCCACTCTGCCCTGCAGGAAGATCCCATCAAAGCATTCCTGACAAATGGCCATCCAATTCTGCTTAAAAACATCCAAAGAACAAGACTTCACCACTCTCCAAGGGAGTGTATTCCTTCATTGAACAGCTCGTACTGACAGGATGTTCTTTCTAATGTTGGGGAGGAATATCTTTCCCCGTAGTTTGCATCCATTGCTCCATCTCCTAGGGGGGTTGCAGACTGCCAGAAATAGTGTGAATTCAGTCCACTTTTAGGGTTAGGGTTAGAGTTAGGGAACCATGGGAACTGTATTTTATTGTGGCATCAGAGTTGTCTGACAGAGAGAGCTCAATGTCTCAGAAAAATAACAGTTCCCATGATTCCCTAGCACTAACCCTAACCCTAAAAGTGGACTGAATTCACACTATTTCTGGCAGTCTGCAACCCCCCCTAGTCTCTGAAGCAGCAGAAAGCAAGCTTGCTCCACCTTCAATATGACATCCTTTAAATTTTTAAACACGGCTATCATAGCACCCCTTAACAGCCTCTTTTCCAGGCTAAACATACCCAGCTCCCTAAGGGCCTTTGCAGACTGCCAGAAATAGTGCAAATTGAGTCCACTTTAAGGGTTAGGGTTAGGGAATCATGGGAACTGTATTTTATTGTGGCACCAGAGCTCTCTGACAGAGAAGGCTCAATGTCTCAGGAAAAAAAAAAACAGTTCCCATGATTCCCTAGCACTAACCCTAACCCTTAAAGTGGACTCAATTTGCACTATTTCTGGCAGTCTGCAAAGGCCTTTCTCTCCTCATAGCGCATGTTTCCAGATCTATCACCATTTTGGTTGCCCTCCTCTGCACACACTCCAGCCTGTCAATATCCCTCTTAAACTGTGGTGCCCAGAACTGGACAAAGGGCTGATGCAGATGGCCTGTTTGGGGTGGCTCTGGGAGTGGCAGACTGGGGCCGCAGCAACCATATGCCGTGACCCCATCCTCTTTTATGCTGCCCCCAAAAGAGCGGCAAAATGCCACTCCTTTGGGGGGCAGCAAAAGGCCACCCTTAGAGCAGCGGTGAAGGTGGCTCTTTTGCGCCCTTTTGGTGCAGCGTGTACGCACGCTGCGCTAGGACAGTGCCCTGATGCTGCACACTGTGCAGATGGGCGTTCGGTGTTGGGGTGGCCAGCCTGTGGTTGCCCCACCCCAACTCCACCCCAGGCCACCTTTTAGGCCGGTCTGCATTGGCCCATAGTCTTCCAAGTAAAGTCCAACTAAAGCAGATTATTACAATGCATTTGTTGGTTGGGAATTATGTGAGTTGTAACCCAACACATCTGAAGGGGGCCTGGTTGGCAACACCTATAGCCCAGAGAAGACATGAAAAAGAAATGAGTAAGGCAACAAGAGAAAACATAGAAAGATGGAAGAGGGGTGGAAGAAGAGACTTACGAAAAGAAAGACTATGGGCCTCTACACACAGCCCATTTCGGGCATCTCTGGGCCGCCCCTGCTAGCAGCGGATCAGGGCCACAGCAACCCCACGCTGCAGCCCTGATCCTCCCTTTTGCTGCCAAAAGATCAAAAGATCCAGGGCCATGGTTCTTCCGCACCATTTGGTGCAGTGAGTCTACACGTTGCGCCAGGAGGGCGTCCTGACGCCGCACGCCATGCGTAACAGTGCATGGCATCAGGATGGCATTGGGGTGGGGTTGGGGCGGCCGGCGGGTCGCTGCCCTGCCCCAGCTCTGCCCCCAGGCCAGCCCTTTAGGCCGGTCTGCAATGCCCCTATGGTTAATATACAGAAACATCCCCCCACCAATAAATAAAATAAAATAAATATATGGGAAAAATAGAATCAGAGGACTGGGAGCAATCATGGGAGAGGGATAATTTAGTTCAAAGCTATGCAAAGTTACATTTCATAACTATAACTCTTGGATTCTAAAAGCTGTATTCCTAAACACTGATCTACTGTATATACTCATGTATAAGTCTAGAAATTTTATTCAAAAAATTGGTCCTCAAAAATTGAGTCGACTTATCCATGAGTCAATGTAAGTACTGTACTTTAACTCTTATAAAAAAGCAACCATCCCCTGGTGAAAGGTAAGGGTATTATCTGTCCTGAAAGTACTAATTCCCCATCTACTCTCTCATCCATCCAACCTTTAGGGTGAGCACAAACAGTTACGTCTGCTGGAATTTTGTAAATCTTTGGCATTGTTTTCCTTTGCTTCATCCTTTAGACCCCTTGTTACATGCCCCTGTGTTTTACTCTCGACATCCACAGGTTATATCAAAATCCACAATTTTGACCCCAAAACCTGCCCTTGACTTATACATGATTTCAACTTATAGTCGAGAATATACAGTAGTTCAATCTACTGAAGGAGATATGTTATGGCAGAATATTTACCTCTACAACTTGGTTCAGCTCCTGACCATTCACCTTCTGGACCGCAGACACGCTGAGTGGACCCTACCAAGTCCAGGCCATTCTGACACTGAAATGAGACCCGATCACCAAGACGGTTGCGCCCCCCAGTAACAATTGCCCCTGGTGGGATGGCGATACTGCGGCAATGGCCCACTGTAGAGGGAAAGAAACACTATGAGGAGAGAAACCACAGGATGAAATGCCAGCTACTTGGTGGGGAAGGCACAGCTTTCCATGAGCAAACCAAAGCAAAGCAAAGTTCACTCCTCAGCTTCATGCTGGACGACTCCCATGATCAGCTATAGGAGGGATAAGAATCATGCATCCCTCTAGATGTTGCTGGGCTGCAGTTCCCAGCATCCTTCACCATAGGCCATGGTGACTACAGTTGTTGGGACTATCAGTTCAACAACATCTGGTGGGCAGCACGATTCATGTTCCTAAGATAAGATGAAATCTGCTACAGGTTGAGTATCTCTTATCAGGAATTCTGAAATCAGAAAACATCCCAAAATCCAAAATTGTCCACAAGGGTGGCAGATATAGTAACCTTTGCTTTCTGATGTTCCAGTGTACACAAACTTTTCTCATGTACAAAATTATTAAAAATACTGTGAATAAAATTACTTTCAAGCTATGTGTATAAGGTGTCTCTGAAACATAAATGAACTTCATATTTAGACTTTGGTCCCATCTCCAAGATATCTCATTATGTATATGCAAGTATTTAAAAAAAAAACACAAAACAAAACAAAGCAATCCAAAATCCAAAACACTTTTGGTCCAAAGCATTTCAGCTAAGGGAGACTTAACCTGTACCAGAAGATATAGGTCCAAAACACACTGTCAAAATAATCCAGTTTGGGACTGCTTTAACTGCCCTGGCTCAATGCTAGGGAATTCTGGGAACTGTCAGAGAGCTCTGGTGTCACAACAAATTACAATTCCCAGGATTCCTTAGCGCTGAGCCAGGGCAGTTAAAGCAGTCTCAAACTGGATTATTTCTACAGTGTGTTTTGGACCATAGTAATTGTGCTCACCAATGTGAGATGACTTTAGAAGGGGACTAGACCAATTCATGGAAGATAAAGCCAACAATGGCTATCACAAAACTATTTAATTATTCATTGATTCATTCATTCATTCAAGTTACATTCTGTTTTTATCCCAACCTGGATTCAGGGCAACATATAATTTTTTTAGAAGGTTATAATGTTAAAAACATAACCATAATTAATGTAAAAGTAACTCAAAAACACATGGATGTCTACCAGATTCTCATCCCTTTCCTCCCTAACCAGTCAATTGCCAAAAGTCTGCCAAAATAAAGTCTTTGTTTGCAGATGGAAGGACAACAGAGAGGGTGGCTAGCTGAAGGCTCTTTCACACTACACAATTATAGCACGATGATTCCTCTTTAACTACCATGGCTTCATCCTATGGAACCCTGGGATTTGAAGTTTAGGGGGGACTATTTAGAATTCTCTGCCAAAAGCTCTTAGTGCCACCCTAAACTACAAATTCCATCAGATGCAGTGGTGGCAGTACTGGAATCAAAGGGCTATGTGTAGTGTGAAAGGGCTTCTAGTCTACCTAACAATGGATCTCCACAATCTGGAACCTCACATTAAAATATATCACTTTTCCATGTATATATTTGATTTGTTATTATTAACAAATGAGTTGGGGAGATTTTTTGTAATATATAATTACATTACATTACATCATTATATATGTCATTAAAAATCTTCCCCACTTATACATAAATGAACCTTAGACAGACTTAATGTGATATTGAATATACTACTGATTAATGCGATAGTCAATATGGTTCCTTTTACTATTGACATAAGTGTGTATAGTGGTTTCCTGCTGAATTTAAGGAGTCCTGGTGGCACAGTGGTTAAACGCCAGTACTGCAGCCACACTGCTGTGAATTCGATCCCAGGGTTCCATCCTTTTGGTTGGGCGGTAAAATGAGTAGCCAGCTTTTTGGAGGCAATTGGCTTACATATTGTAAATCACTTAGGGAGTGCTAGTTCACTGATAAGCGGTATAGAAATGTACTTGCTATTGCTACTTGCTATTCTGCAGCAAGCAATAATGGCTATTTTTTAAACATTTTTGAGGAGCATTGGGGAGGTGCTGCATTTGCCTGCCTCTGTTCTAGAAATCTGTAAACAAGTGGAACATCTCAACCGTGGCATTACTAGGGTTGGTATCACCCTAGAGACCAGTGTGGTAACTCATGCTGTCACCTACAGGCTTGGAGCTGCCAGGCTACTATGCGGCGGATGGCTGGTGGACTAGGGCACCCAAAGGGACATGCTTTGTCCCAGGTTGTTCCAGTCTGTGTCCCAGGTTGTTCCAGTCTACCTGCCTTGCTCACAGATCCTGAAGGGGTCCACGTGCCATTCGGTGATGGGAGAGGCCTCCAGGAGTTTGCTGTGGCATGCCAACAGCATCCTGGCTGGCCTTCTGGGTACCTCTGCACAGATGGACCAGGTCCTTCCCAGAACTTTCAGTCTCCGGGAGTCCTGGTCTATCCGTGAAGCACTGTGGCAGTATAATCCCCACCAGAAGCAACCATTATCCCCAGAGGGGTCACATAGTGTGGTCCACGCTCCCATCTCATGACAATTTTTCTTTGCATGTCTCCTTCCCCAACAAAGGGGAAGAATGTGTGAGAAAACTGCAGCAGATTTTAAACTTGAAATGGGGAACGATGTGGCAAAAGAATATACATTCAAATAAGCTTATCGCACGGTACTTACAAGAATGGGAATGGAAAGGAACGGAACGGAAAGGAACGGGGCAAAAACACATGTTACTCAACAGGAGAACGCCACCGGTGCTGCTGGGAATCCCCAAGCCATTCCTCAGCCATTCCTGGCAGCTGATTTTTGAAGGACGGTTCAAAATTGTCCTTCAAAAATTGGCTGCCAGGAATGCTGGAGAATGGTTTGGGGACTCCCGGCAGCATCGGTGGCATTCTCCTGTCCAGGAACATGCATTTTTGCCCTGTTCCGTTCCGTTCCATTCCTTTCCGTTCTCGTTCCTTAAGTGCTGTGCGATAAGCTTATAAGTTTCAGGGCTCTAGCTACATTTGCGAGAAGGATTACAAGTTGACTGCAGGTTTCCAATTATGCAAACTAAACAGAATCATAGAATCATAGAATCATAGAATCATAGAGTTGGAAGAGACCACAAGGGCCATCCAGTCCAACCCCCTGCCATGCAGGAACTCCCAATCAAAGCATCCCCGACAGATGGCCATCCAGCCTCTGCTTAAAGACCTCCAAGGAAGGAGACTCCACCACTCTCCGAGGGAGTGTGTTCCACTGTCGAACCGCCCTTACTGTCAGGAAGTTCCTCCTAATGTTGAGGTGGAATCTCTTTTCTTGCAGCTTGCATCCATTGTTTCGGGTCCTAGCCTCTGGAGCAGCAGCAAACAAGCTTGTTCCCTCCTCAATATGACACCCCTTCAAATATTTAAACACGGCTATCATATCACCTCTCAGCCTTCTCTTCTCCAGGCTAAACATCCCCAGCTCCAGATGCAGCTTTGGCATTTGATTGATGTCATATGCCCTATCTATATTGTTTGAGAGTTCCTGGGTTGTTTTTGTTTGTTTGTTTGTTTGTTTGTTTGTTTGTATGATTTTGTTTGTATCTTTTTTTGAATGTGAGGCACACACAATCCACAACCCAGAAAGGTCAAATTGCTGCTGTAGTGAAATCTCAGCAAGATTCACCTCCATCATCGCAAACAGGGGCAGTTCCATTCCAGCGACCATTTGGCAAGCAGTGCCGCTGGGATGAACCAAGGAGCTGATAGCCATCAAAACACTCAAAGCTCAAAATGTCACCAATCGGATGAGAGCTTCGCCGTGGGCTGAATGAACCGTGTTCAAAGGATCTCTGTGGAGGGCAGCGTATGTCTACAAAAGAGAAAGGACAAAGATGAAAAAGGACACCAAGATAACATTTAGGCCTAGAATGTGGAGGATTGTGAAGTTCAGTGGCTTCTCCTTCCCTGCTTTCCAATTAATAGTGAAATTTATTTTACACTGAGCCCTGCCCGTTGGCCAAGAGCCTTCTATAATGTTTGCTCAGAAGTAAAGGTGTTCAACAAAGCCCCACGCAAAATTAACTAAAGGGGGTTGCAGACTGCCAGAAATAGTGTGAATTCAGTCCACTTTTAGGGTTAGGGTTAGTGCTAGGGAATCATGGGAACTGTTATTTTTCTGAGACATTGAGCCTTCTCTGTCAAACAACTCTGATGCCACAATAAAATACAGTTCCCATGGTTCCCTAACTCTAACCCTAACCCTAAAAGTGGACTGAATTCACACTATTTCTGGCAGTCTGCAACCCCCCTAAGAGCTTCCTCTTTCATCTTGTGTTCAGTTTATTGCTTCCTGTTCAGATTAGTGGCGGTATTTTTCAGAAACTGAGCATGATGAACCAGTTTCTATTCTCTGCTTAGTGTGAGCTAAAATATTTGTTTCCATGTATTCCCCTTCTTTTTAAAAAACAAAACAAAACAAAACAGGGTAATAATATTGTAGGGGTGGATGAAAACTATAATTTATCTCCCCCTGCAAAATAAATAAATAAATAAATAAAAAGGAAACAAAGGAAACAAAACCTGACTAATCTGATTAATAATTCACCACTAAGGGGGGTTGCAGACTGTCAGAAATAGTGTGAATTCAGTCCACTTTTAGGGTTAGGGTTAAGGTTAGGGAATCATGGGGACTGTATTTTATTGTGGCACTAGAGTTCTCTGACAAAGAAGGTTCAATGTATCAGAAAAATAACAATTCCCATAATTCCCTAGCACTAACCCTAACCCTAAAAGTGGACTGAATTCACACTATTTTTGACAGTCTGCAACCCCCCTAACTTTCCAGCTGCACTGAACAGCAAGCAAGCAAAGAGGCAGAACATGAAAGGAGGAAATGTTAAACAAAAGGCACAGTAGTCCCATCTCTAACAAGCCTTAACTGCTGCATCAGTTTTGATATTGGCAGTCATGTGGTGTCAGTGGAGATTATGAGATGGGGGACAGGACGTCCTTGTCCTGTCCTTCCCACGCAATTGCGGGAAGGACTTTCAGACGATGTCGTGCTGATCCGGACACTGTCCCGTCCGTGAGGTGGAATTGTCCCGACTATGCCCTTCATATTGCATTAATGGAAGAACCTGTTAATGCAATTCCACATCACTGACAGGTTTATGACAGGATCAGTGCAACAAGGGTGAATGTTATTGCTGTCATGGACTGGATAAGGATGGACTTCGCTCCCGTCCCCCCGTCTGATCATCTCCTCCTCTCCCCCATCCCTCTCTCCCCTTGCATTTCCCAAACAGTCTGGTTTCCTTTAATTTTGTTTCTATTTCTTTTCTTTAAAAAATATAATAATCTCAAATTGCAGTAGCAGAGCTCCAGAATTGCATGCAAATGTTAAAATAATAATAATAATAATAATAATAATAATAATAATAATAATAATATAATCAAAAGGCATGCTGAGTAAGGCAGAGGGCAATGAAGCAGGGCTAAGAGGGACTTTGGAAGAGAGCGCAATGGTGGCAGCAGCCCCAGTTGTGCGATTGTGGAGATGTGCAATAATGGCTGCTCTGAAACCAGCATGTTTCTGGGTAGTTGTTATTTTAAAAAACTGATGCAATTGCTATGAGAATGGGGCTTGTGTGGTAATGTCCAATTTTTACACTTTGAATTGATTGCAGACATTGAAATAAACAGAGGGTGAAGGAGGAAAGTGGAAAGAGGAAAAAGAAATTGAGACATTTTAAAAGCTGATGGAAAAAAATGGACTGACACAAGATTAACCAGAGCTGCACCTGCACTGCAGAAATAATGCAGTTTGACACTGCTTTGATAGTCATGGCTTAATGCTATGGAATCCTGGGATTTCTAGTTTGTTGTGGTACCAGAGCTCTCTGACAGGAAAGGCTAATTATCTCAATGACAGTTAAAGCAGTGTCAAACTGCATTATTTCTGCAGTGCAGATGCAGCCCAGGACTGTCCCTGCTAAATCAGGACACTTGGAAGGTACGCAATAGGAAATTCTCAAATCCATGGGCAGGAGGGCAAGGTCTGGTGCTGGTGGGATGAAGGCCTACTATTGAAACACTTGGTCCTTAGCAGATGCCCAAGGGTACCAGGTACCAACACAAGCCCTGACAACAGGGAGATAATGCAACCTTTGTTTGTAGCATAGCTCCTATTGGAGTTGCAGAGGGCAATGTTGCTGCAGACCCTTTAATCATTGCATATTTTTAAAAAGTTTATGTTAAAATTTAACTGCTGACCAGGATCAAATAGGCCCTACTGATGGAGAATGTCTTCTATTCTCTTTCCCAGCATTTTCAGCAAGAAGTCATGTGAGGTCTCTTTTTTGACTTTGGATATTACCAAATGGAGGCAATTCCAGTATGATGAATACCATCAGGTATCCCATCCCTCCCATGCCAAGGAGGAAGTGCAATTTGGACCATATATACAGAATGACTGGATAATTTATTGCAGTCACAGACCTGCAAAATTAATACAAACAGAATGGGCCATATAATAAGAATACAAACACATGTACAGAGGAGCCCAATGAGGGTTTCTCCTTTACCATCTGCTCCCTTATCTGTACTGAAAATAGGTATCATTTGCTATCTTTTCAGACACTACTTAAATGGGAAAAATTTGCAAGGACTTATCTTCTAGCTACACATCTTAGGAATAAAGAAAGGAAAGCAAGCTGGCAAGCAGGCTCTGTTTTGTCTACCAATTGCAAGGAAAGCAAAAAAAAAGCAATAGAAAGAAAAGGAAGGCACTATCTGGATTGTCTATACAAACTGCAGATGAATAGATAAAAAAGGAAGGAAGGAAAGGGAAAAAGAAAAAGTCACGATCAAAAGATTCTCCATCTTTAAATGCACCTTTTTTGTTTTATAGGAACTAAAAAAGGCTATTTCTACACTGCAGAATTAATACCGTTTGACACCACTTTAACTGCCTTGGCTCAATGCTATGGGATTTTGGGATCTGTCATTTTGTCATGGCAGCCTTCTCTCTCAAAGAGCTCTGGTGCCAAACAAATTACAAATCCCAGTATGCCACAGGATGGAACTATGGCAGTTAAAGTGGTATCAAAGTGCATTAATCCTGCAGTTTGGCAGCAGCCAAAGTTGTCCTTTAGGAAGAACCTTATTAAAGCATCCAGTTAACAAAGCAGAAAACAAAATATTACTATGAGTAACATAAATGCTGCCCACTCAGAACTGGCTCTACCATTAGACAGAGTGAGGCAGCCGCTTCAGTGGGGTAGATGCTTTAGGAGAGGGGGCACAATAGTGGAAGCGAAGGAAAGCAGTAAGTAAGAAAACCCAATGATAGGCCTTAGGGTCATCATAAGTAAAAAATGACTTGCAGATCCATAACAACAACAACAAAGTAGCAGGAAAGTTTTGGAGAACAGAACTACATATGCCCTGAACCACAAAACGTTAACATGCGACAGTCAAACTGTCAGATATTAATTCCAGCACCACCCGGTAAAACTCGGTTGCCAACTAAAATTCATCTCCCAGTTCAGTCACGTTTCTTTATGTAGGATACAGCGCTCGCTTTATATTCACCTCAGGCAGTGAAATGTATTGGGCTGGCCCTGTGTCCTGTTTTTGTAGGCAGTGCAGAAGTCCATGACTCCGTTGAGTAAGGTGGTCACTCACAAATCACCAGAAAAGGCAACATGCATCTCCTATCCAGGGATCTAAATCCATTGGTTTGGGTTTACGGTCTGGAGCAGATGAAAACAAGCTTGCTTCATTTTCCTTCTAACAGCTGAAACAGGCATGGTTCTCTACCACTCTATCTTAGGCTTCTGCCACACTGCAGAATTAATGCAATTTGATGCCATTTTAACTGTCATGGCTCCGTCCTATGGAATCGTGGGATTTGTAGTTTGTCGTGATACAAGAGCTCTCTGACAGAGAAGGCTAAATAGCTCACAAAACTATAAATCCAAGAAATCCATAGCCATGGCAGTTAAAATGATTCATCGTGCATTAATTCTGGAGTGCAGATGGAGCCTTAGACTAAGGGCCTTTACAGACTGCCAGAAATAATGCAACTTGACTCCATTTTAACTGCCCTGGCTCAGTGCTAGGAAATAATGGGAACTGTAGTTTTTTCTGAGACATTGAGCCTTCTCTATCTGAGAGCTCTGGTGCCACAATAAACTACAGTTCCCATGATTCCTTAGCACTGAGTCAGGGCAGTTAAAGTGGACTCAAGTTGCATTATTTCTGGCAGTCTGTAAAGGCCCCAAGGGATTAAAGCTCCTTCCCATTTACCATCCAATCTGGATTCTGTCTGAGGTGCATTGTTACTTTCTGGTCATCCAAATGCTCAGTTCATGATAGTGATCAAATAAAAAAGGATGAATTAACACTAACACTCTACCTAAGCAATCTTCAGTCTTGGAGTCTCATGATATTTTTAAGGGAAATGAGCAGGCTCTTTGGTAATATGTTTGAGGCTATTTATTATATGCGTTTACAAGTATACAAAACTACACAATTCCCCCTAGGGAATAATACAGACATGCCAAGTCTCAGAATCCCACCAATCAACATGGCCAAACATCATGAGCTTGCCAACAAAACACCCAAAAAACTGCACACGTACCTTTGCATTGTGCTATGTTGGCACGGATTCCATTCAGGGAGCGCATCGGTGTCCATTTTCCATCTGATTGGCAGATCCGGCTTTGCAGCGGATATGGATATTTACCAGGTGGACAGGAATAGGTGAGGGTGCTTCCAGGGTGGCCTCCATCTGAGAATGCCACAGTGCCACCTCTGATAGCTACATCTGTCGGACATAATGGTGTTGCAGTTCCCTGTGTGACAAGTGCTGCAACAGGTAAAGAATAGGAGTTATTTGCTTGAAATTTGAACTAAAACTCATTTTGCATAATGAACCTTCACTAGTGCTCAGTCTGAGTTTGAATTAATTGCTACTGATGTTCACCATCCAATGAAGACAAACATCAGGACATTCACAGAGTACCTTTTCCTGGATGCCAGAGCCAGAGAATTTGTGGCAATTTAGACGCTGTTGAATAAAAACTCTCAAATCCCATACCCACCAACTGTTCCAATTTGGCAGGGACAACCCGATTAATCCTCCGTCATCCCATTTTTTCTCCTGCTTTTGAAATGTCAGAGTTTCTCTCCTCTCATTTTCCCCGGTCGTCCTCGGCTTACATTAGTGGCTGCAAACTGAGATCGAAGTGGAAAAAAGGTAGTTTGCACTCAGTTAACTCAGCAGGAGGGAGAGGATTGTGCAGAATTCTGCCTTTCCTGTAGGTTCTGGCAAAAACAATCTGCTGTAGCCTCTCTATGTATTCTTGCTCATTAAAAACTTTTGGCATCACTTGGGAGGTGCGGACCACACCAGGTGACACCTCAGAAGAGGAGTGACACTGGTAGGGCCCTCCTCCTGTTGCGGGGGGGAGAGGGTGCAGTGCTGCTTCTGGCACCCATCTATTCTGTTCCATTGCCAAGGAGGCAAAGAGCCAGCCAAGCAAGCAATGTCTATGCAGTCAAGATCAGTGGCGCCACTGATCTTGACTGCATAGACCAGGGGTCCCCAAACTATGGCCTACGGGCCGGACCCGGCCTGCCAAGGCCTTCTTACCGGCCCGCCACTGCCACTCGCGCCTGCCGCTGCTGTGCCGCCTCTCATGCCCGCCGCCAGACACCATTTTGTCTTCCAAAATGGCATCAGGAGTCGTGCGCATGTGCACGGCTTCGTGCACACATGCACACGACTCCAGGTGCCATTTTGGAAGACAAAATGGCATCCGGCGTCACGCACATGTGCAAGTGTGCATGTGTGCACACTCATGCGCGCGCTCCTCCGCCCCCCCGGAAGATCTGGGGGCCAGTGAACCAGCCCCCGGATCAAAAAGTCCGGGGACCCCTGGCATAGACGTTGCTTGCTTGGTGGTGTGAGGATCCATGTGCAAGAAGCAAGCAGGTGAGAGGCGAGAGAGGTAGTAGGACAGATGGGACAGTGAATGGTGCAAGAAAGGGGTGCAACACGAAGTGAGGAAAGGGAACATGAGCGTTGCAAGCAGTGGTGTACAAGAAGCAAGCAAAGGGCATACAAGAGTGTGAGGAGAGATGAGAATGGCATTGTGCAAAAAGTAAGCGAGGGACACACTGCAAGGTGGTTAGGTGATGGAGTGAGTAGGCGGAAAGGGAGAACGAGGGATGTAAGAAAGAGAGGTTGAGAGGTGCATCAGCAAGGTGCAACTTAGGGAGCATTAAAAATAATAATAGCAAAATGCAATGATCTCATGAGAATACCGCTGGAAGTACCGTATCTCTGCATCAAATTTTTTTGTGCTTTTAATAAGTTAAACTTCTTTTTTAATATATTTTTCTTTCCTTTCATCTAGTCATGTTTGGATACGTGTGGAATAGGGTCTTGTCGGTGTCATATTAAAGAGTAGAGTAATTATTTAATAAGTACCGAGAAGTATGAACTATGCATGAAATATTATCTACGATTTAAGTATGATCTATGTATCAAATCATGTATTGGAGGAATATGAGTGTGGAATGTATGTGTTTGTTAAATTTTAATTAATATATTTTTAAAAAAATTGTTCTTTAAAATCTACTGCACTAGGAATGTCCATGTCCGCTTGATATAGTTTTAATCCTTTTTATCCCACACCAATCCTGTAAGGTGGCTTAACTGAAAGGTAGTGGTGGCCCATAATTACATGGTTAATTCCGTGCCGAAGTAGAGATTTGAACTTGGGTCTCCCTGTTTCAAGACCAGCAATTGAAATACAGTATTACTCTCTGTACTAATATAGATCAGATGTAAGTGTAAAAAGTTCTATAAAGTTTTAAACAAGGGGGGGGGGAGCAAGAATTAATGTGCCTCGTTTGTGCAATTAGAATGCAAATTAGAGTAATATATATAATTAGAATAAGTTTACATAATGTGCACATTATATGCCCAGATTTGCAGAAGTGTAATGTGGCAAAACTGCATATACATTTTTCTGGGAATGCCTGAGGAAGGATAGGCTTTTAAATGCTTTGCAATTCAGATTTTAAGGTTTGTGTATACTGTAGTTTTTAAAATACATTTTACTATTCTAATGTTTAATGTTTTTAACTTTATAAATTGTAAATCCTTTTTAAATGCTATATTTATACTTTTAAAATGTTTTTTGTTTGGTTTTTAATTTGTATTGTTTTAAAATTTGCAGTGAGTCGACTAGAGTCCCTATATCCTGAGAAAGGCAGGATATCAATAAGTAAAATAAAATAAAATAAAATAAATCCCATATAATACAACAGGTCCTACTTGAGTAGTAGTTATATTGAACCATTCTGTAAAGAGGTTTAATATGGAAGCGTCAGCTGAATAGAGGGAGAGAACCCAACCAAAAAGCTAAAATGAACTAAAGAAAAATTGTGTTAAAGATGTACAAATAAGAAGTGAAACTGAAAATGTGGGAGGAGAGCTTGAGCAAAGGAGGAGAGTCAGAGAGGACTGCAGCCCTATATACAGTATATAATATTTAGCAGACAGCAGGTGTATCCATACTGCAGAAATAAAGCAGTTTGACACCAAATGACACGTTACAGGGAGGCAGTAACAAAACTTTGAATAAATCAATCCTCTCATAGGGTTGTCAAAAGTTGACTTGAATGTACATAATAACAGCATACAGAGCATCTTCTACACTGTAGAAGCAATGCAGTTTGACACCACTTTAACCGCCATGGTTCCATCTTACAGAATCCTGGGATTTGTAGTGTGGTGAGGCACCCATGCCCTTTGGCAGAGAGAAGGCTAAGGACCTTGTAAAACTACAAACCCCTGGGCTCCACTGGATGGAGCTACAGCATTGAAAGTGGAGGCAGGCAAACTTCATTATTTCTACAGTGTGAATGCACCCTTGATCTACTTCCTCAGATATACAGAATCCTAGGACTTGTGGTTTGGTGAGGCACCAGCACTCTTTGGCAGAGAGAGCTAAGGACCTTGTAAAGCTACAAATCCCAGGATTCCTTAGAATGGAGTTACAGCACTTAAAGTGGAATCAAACTGTTATTATTTCTAGTGCAGATGCACCTAAATTTGAGGGGGTCTGGAGAATCAGAGAGGCTGAAGGCTGCAGCTCTATACAGACTGATCAGGGAGAGGAAGAAAGTATCTTGGCCCTTAGTAGGGCTGACTTTTGAGTAATGAAAGAAGAGAAAAAATGATAATGCAAGAACATGGGAGGTAAGGAAGAACTTCAGAGAAAACATACTCAGGGGTAGCCCTGTTGGCCACATGGCAAGTACAACAACATCCCAAATCCACAAAACAGTGATCATGCATTTGGTGTATTTTTGGTATCCCAGGTATCCCTGTTTTGTGGATTTTGGATGTTCTTGTACTTCAGGCAGGGTGGGCAGATGTCCTTACCGCAAAGGAGAACGAGTCACAATAAAATGTAGGACATTCCATTTCAAAATGTAGGACATGACCAAATATAAAAGCTAAAAACCCTCATAGAAATTTAAAGCCACACTTCTTAGAGTTCCTGCCCCAAATGGAGAACATGTTGGAATTCCTCCTGGAAAGAAGCTTGTACTGGAGGACATGTCCTGGAAAAGGAGGACGCCTAGTCACTCTGTCTTCAGAAGGAAGGTGAGTGGAAAGAAAACCATCTATCCCATGCAACCAGGAGTTGTTGTTGTTGTGTTAAATTATTTTTAATATTTTATTAAACATTTCTTTAAAATTTAAAAAAAATCTTTAAAATAAAACGACAACAAATAGACAACAGTAAAATTGGAATATTTTTAAATATATTTTTATTGGTCTTATACCTGTATATGCATATAAAATGCACAAACATTTATACATCTACAAGACTAAAAAAAAAAAAAATACTAAACCAATGAAGAGAGGGAAAACTGGAATATTTTGAAACATTAACACTACCTCTACCTTACTCTACCCAATTCATGTTACACCAAACATCAAACACAATTCCAGACACATTTTCCTTCCTTTTAGGTTTCTGTTACTTTTTTGTCTGCTTGGATCAACTTCAGTTTCTCTTCCTTTTTATTTTAGCTCTGCCAGGAATGATTGTAAAGACCCAAAGGAAAAGGAAAACAAAAGAAATCAAGGCGATTGATATAGAGCAAGAGGTGGCTCCAGTGCCAACCAAGCAGCCTGGCACAAGGCTCTGAGTTACTCCTACCTGGGCAGAAGGTGAGAAGAAGGAGAAGAAGGAGAGAAGTCATCATGGTCCCCTACAAAGCAGCTGCAAGGAAAGAGGAGGAAGGTCCCCTTTCAATTTTTTCCAGAAGAGACTGGGGACTTTTTCGGGGAAATTTCCAGATCCGCCTTCCAAGCTGGGAAAGGAAAGTGATGATGATGCAGGGTGGCTAGGATAAGATTGAGCAAGATGCCTGCTTGCCTCCCTCCCTGCTTTCCTGTCCCAGGCAGGCAAAGACCTTTCCCCCCCTTTTTCTTTTGGTATATATGTCATTGCTCCCAGGGAGGCTTCTTGTTAGGGTGTGCAACTGTAATTTTATTTTATTTTCATAGAATCACAGAGTTGGAAGAGACCTCCCAAAGGTCATCCAGTCCAACCTCCTTCTGCCATGCTGGAAGACACAATCAAGCAGTCTGACTATATAAGTAAAAGGGAGCATCCCGTGTGGTTAGAAGATGGATTCCTGTGGAGCCATTTGGGATTATAGAATCAGAGTTGGAGGAGATCCCCAAGGGTCATCCAGTCCAACCTCCTTCTGCCATGAAGGAAGGCACAATCAAAAAACCCCTGACAGATGACCATCCAGCTTCTATTTAAAGACCTCCAAAGAAGGAGACTCTACCACACTCTGAGATGGACAACCAGTCTGACTATAAGTAAAAGGGAGCATCCCATGTGGTTAGAAGATGGAGCCATTTGGGATTATAGAATCTTAGAGTTGGAGGAGATCCCGAAAGGTCATCCAGTCAATCCCACACTGCCATGCAGGAACTCACAATCAAAGCTCTCCTTATGAAAGATGGCCATCCAACCTCTGTTTAAAGACCTCCAAAGGAGGAGACTCCAGCACTCTCTAAGGGAGCATCTTCCACCGTCTCTTACTGTCAGGAAGTTCTTCCTAATGTTGAACTGGAATCTCTTTACCTGGAATCTATTTTGCTTTTGTATGCTTTTCAAGTAATTTAATTCTGTTTTTAAATGGCAAGGGTTTTCATTGTTTTTGCAACTGCTGTTCTTTGTTGTGTGCCTTCACATCATTTCTAACTTATGGCCTGCATCCACACTGCAGAAATAATCTGGTTTGACACTGCTTTAAAACTGCCATGGCTCAAGGCTATGGAATTCTGGGATTTGTAGTTAGTTGTGACACCAGAACACCAGACAGGGAAGGCTACATGTCTCACAAGACTACCATTCCAGAGTTCTATAACATTGAGCCAAGGCAGTTAAAGTGGTTTCAAACCAGATTATTTCTGCAGTGTGGATGCAGCCATGATGATCCTAAGGGGAACCTATCATGGTTTTCTTGGCAAGATTTGTTCAGAGGGGGTTTGCCTCTGAGGCTGAGAGAGTGTGACTTACCCAAGGTCACCTAGTAGGTTTCCATGTGTCAGGATTCGAACCCTGGTCTCCAGAGTCCTAGTCAAACCACTACGCCACACTGTCTGTTTTCTGGAACTGTATTGTTAGGTTTTAAGGGATTCTCTTTGGTGAGCCGTTGTGGGCCCCCCTCCAACAGAAAAGCGACATAAATAAATAAATTTTTAAAAATAGATGTATGTTTTATCTGGGTTTAACTTCTATATTATTTTTAATCTGTTTTATAGTGTTTAACTTTCTGTAAACTTTTAAAACGTGTTATGGAAGCCACCTTGGGTCTTGGCCTGGGAGAAAGGCGGCGTATAAAATAAATAAATAAATACATAAATAAATAAAATGGAAATGGTATTTGCACTGATATTGCAGACGCAGACTCAAATTGGACCAAAATCTGCAGGCTGCATCTGCATTACAGAAATCATCTAGTCTGACACCACTTTAACTGCCATGGCACAATGCTATGGAATTCTGGGAATTGTAGTTTCTTGTGTCGCCAGAGGTTTCTGACAGAGAAGGCTAAATGTCTTACAAAACTAGAAATCCCAGAATCCCCGAATTGCCATGGCAGTTAAAGTGGTGTCAAACTGGATCATTTCTGCAGTGCGGATGCAGCCTGAGTGACCATTTCTTCCCTAACCTTGATTCTCCCTAGTATAATCCCATCCTCCCTGCTTCCCTCGAGGTTGACCCAGAAAGTGGGGGACCCAAAACCAAATAAATCCCAGTTAGAACAATATACCAGTATGGTAAACATATGCACACACTTCTGATGTGGTATGACTCCAAATCTTTTTATGGCCAGCTTGCCAATGCCTACCTTGAATTTTGTGCCTATTTAAAAATAAATAAACAAATCCCTGGCTGTTACTCTTGCAAGTGTGCAGCTGGCATGAGATGTGTGGTTGCGATGGCAAACAAAAACCTTCCCATTGTTGTTTCCAGTAAATCAGTCCTGTTTTTGTAAGTATACCAAGCCAGGAGTCAAGGTTACTTTCCTCCTCCCATCCCAGCAGTTTTTCTAAAGGCCAGACATTGACTCATCCCATTCCAGTTAGCTAAACATTTATGTATTTGCTACCTTTTAATCCAGGACACAACTCCACTGAGTTAATGGGACAAACAAGTATGACGTCTAACTGCTTATTGCAACCACATTATTTCCACATATTCAGGAATACTCAGCACTTCCCACCATTTTACAACATTACATTGTTTCACAGTATTTATTCAATTCAGAAAGGGAAAGAGATTGCTAGTTACATTTTTACACACTTAGATTGTAACATAGGTCCAAAACACATTGCAGAAATAATTCACATTAACTGCCCTGGCTCAATGCTAGGGAAGCCTGGGAACTGTAGTTCATTGTGGCACCAGAGCTCTCTCTGACAGCAAAGGCTCAATGTCTCACAAAACTACAGTTCCCAGAATTCCCTAGCATTGAGCCTGGGCAGTCAAATGGTCTCAAACTGGATCATTTCTGCACTGCGTTTTGGACCATAGTTACTCTAGCTGCCTTGAATCCCATTTTGGCAGAAAGGCGGGATATAAACCTAATAAATGGATAAATATTTCTGAGTTATTTCTCCCCGCAATTATTCTTCCCTCCCGACCACAAAGCCAAACCCTCCACTATTTCACAGATGTAAACCAGGACACATGTGATCAAACCACATCAAAGTGTGGTCAAGACAATAAATGTTATCAATAAGGGAGAAGACACAAGCTAGGAGTCACTGCAGCAGTTTGCTTTTGCCTAAGTCTACAGGGAAGGACAAGATTCCACTTCCCCCAGCTGAGTTAATGGAGTGCAAACTATTTCTCCAGCAACTGAAGTAAGCCTAGGACAAGGGGGGAAAATGAGGAGCTTATCGCTCACCAAATTAAGCCAGTTTACCTCTTCCGGCTTCAATCCTGGAACCGGGATACCCCCGGATGTTATCAGACATAAATCACCGCCGAGTTAGCCGCAATGCTGCCGGCTGAATCCATCCCAGGTCGAAGCCTCGCTGAGCAGGTCAATTTTTGAAGTCAGAAGCTCCTTGACTTCGAAAAAGTGCCAGCTGAATGAGGCTTTGACCCGGGATGGATTCGACCAGTGGCATTGAGGCATCGTGGCTAAATCAGCGGCGATTTATGTCTGATAACATCCGGGGATATCCCAGATCCAGGACTGAAGTTGGGAGAGATAAGATGGCTTAATTTGGTGAGTGATAAGCTTCTTCGAAAAAGTGCTGGCTGAGTGAGGCTTCGACCCGGGATGGATTCAGCTGGTGGCATTGCAGCTAAATCGGCGACGATTTATGTCTGATAACATCTGAGGGTATCCCGGATCTAGGATTGAAGCCAGAAGACGTAAACTGGCTTAATTCGGCAAGTGATAAGCTTCTGAGACGAGAGAAAAACTGGGACATTTTAAAAGCAGCTGCAAAAGTGGGAGGAAAGAGGATTAATCGAGACCAGTGGCATCACAGCAATTGGTGTCACTCAGTATGTGTGCCCAGAAAGGGCTGTGGAGGGGGCAGACTCTCTGTCCATCCCTCCCTGCGGCCTGCCTGGCCATGTGGGTTGGTGCTGCATCCTCCGGAGGACCCATTTGGGGTCTGGCATGGCTACCGAGCCAGCAAGAAAGAGAGGTGACACCACTTCTCACTTGGCCAGCAGTTATGCCAGTCACACTGGGTATACAGCCTCATTGGGTGTACATCCCACCTCTGATGATCAGGCCTGTCTCTGCCAAATCAGGATAGTTGGAAGGTATACAAAGCTACTGAGGGAATCAGAGTGTAAACAGATACAAAGATGGAGAAGGCAGTTGGCCTTTGTGGTTGTTGTGTGCCTCCAAGTCATTATATGGTGACCCTATAATAGGGTTTTCTTGGTAAATTTCTTCAGAGGATATTTGCCATTGCCATCTTCTGAGGCTAAGGGCCTTTACAGACTGCCAGAAATAATGCAGCTTGAGGCCACTTTAACTGTCCTGGCTCAGTGCTAGGGAATCATGGGAACTGTAGTTTATTGTGGCACCAGAGCTCTCTGACAGAGAAGGCCCAGAAAAAAATACAATTCCCATGATTCACTAGCACTGAGCCAGGACAGATAAAGTGGCCTCAAGCTGCATTATTTCTAGGAGTCTGTAAAGGCCCTGAGAGAGTGTGCTTGCCCAAGGTCACCCAGTGGGGTTTT